>JANRMT010062817.1:18603994-18665750 GCA_026402145.1 Polypterus bichir lapradei
TATATATATATATATATATAAACTGTATGTCTTATGAAAGAAGTTAAATTATAATCCACTCTGGTAATCAATATGTCTACTGTCCCGTTTAATTTATTTATTTTCTTAAAACAACCATGCACAATCTGTGACTCAACACAAGGGAAGGATGCATTAACAACCAGCTTTCCAAAATGCAGAGTGTGTGAATATGTGTGTTGCAGCATAAAGGGAAGGCAGGCACAATATTAAAGAAGTGGTTGCCATGGCAAGTTAAATGCTGAACAATTCAGTAAAGAAAGGTTTGTGACTACATGCCCCAGTTATGTACAGTCGCTCTTAATGAATCAGAAAGAAAAAGATGCGATTAACTAAACTGCTTGCCCTAACGTGTACATGCAGGTCATTTTAAAAAAAAAAAAAAAGAGCAGCATATTTCTTTATTTTCTTTATGGTACATTTAACCATTAACTGTGAACATGTTTGTTTTTGTTTATGCAGCAGGGAGTCTTTTTTTGTTTCGGCTTTTTTATTTTGACCAAGGAAAACTTAAAAGTAAACTAATCTATCCTTTGCTGAGAATAACCTGCACTGGTCTGAAAACTAGCGAAAAATTTGGAGTTACAACATCATGCCCAAGGCGTACAACCAAATTTGCCATTGCATGGATCTTCAGTCTCAGTTCACTATGGGTTCTTTTGTAGACTCTAATTAAAAAGCTGAATCTTTAAGTTATACTCGCTTTTCTCTGAAAAATGTCAAGTGAAAACTGTCAATTTAGTCAAATAATTTTTGATTGCAGTTACTTCACTAGTTAAACATGTATGTTTCAAGAATGTTAACAACGGCAGCTCTGCACATATGACAATAATGACCCTATAACTGCACGTTTGCCCTTTATAGTTGCCTTACACACCTAATACATTGGCAGTACATACATGAATACTTAAGCAGTGTCTTGAAAAGGATTTTGGCCCCCCAACATCCTCATAATTATGAGTCTTACAGCCTGGAACTTTGATTAAACAAACATTTTTTTTGAGTCACACTTTACAGACCCCAATTTTTAAAAGAAAGCAAAACAGTAACCTAAAATACTTTTGAAACACTGAAATTTTTTTTAGAAGTTCTGTCTAGGCTTGGCCTTTTTAACACACTTCTGCATTAGCTAGTAATCTTTCAACTTTGCATCTCATGACAGAACTGTATTTTCCCCACGCTCATACCAAATTTGCTCTGAATGTGTGAGAGGAGAATGGGAATTGAGAGCAATTGTGTTCTTGTTACTGGTTTCTGATGAGACTAAGGCCACAACTTTGAATGGAATATTATATACATTTTTTGTTTTGTTTTTTTAATCCATTACTCTGACCCTTTTTTAAAACACAAATTTTCAAACCAGTTTTGATTATCTAGTAAAAGAGTACAGTTCACTGAACAGTACTTAGCCATATACTTAATTCATATTTCTGTCAACAATAGGACAAGTCTCTGCACCAAAACAGCATTTTATTATAAGGAAGATTTTCATAAAAAAATTAAGTGTAACAAATGAGAGACCAGTCAGGCCATCAAGCTCATCTGGTTAGCTAATAACTAAACTTTCCCAATATCATTATACGTTATAATGGGTACATAGCATGACCTGTCTGGTTTGCATTGTTTAATACATACATATACACTGCTTAATAATCAGGCCAAAAGGTTTGACTTTAGCCTTAAAATATTTCCAGACTTTCTGGCACATATACACTTTAACCTCCTTAGTTGACACTGATGTGCATCTTATACATATTTTTGTTCTGTTCTCCATTTTGTTGAAAGCCTTGGAGATACAAGAATGTTATCTTTAATTCATTCGAGTCACACTTTATATTAAAGATGCTTCTGCAAGAGGAGGACTTTTGTCAAAGCAACTACTTTTTGGATGAATGTTCAGATCTGGGAACTATTGTAATTTAACTTTTTTTTACACTTCTGTACAATGGACTACATGGAGTTTCAAGGAATTTATAATTCCTATGTATTCTTCCTAAGACTTATGTTTCTCTATAATTAGATCTCTAACTTGCACATAGTACTTTTTGGTCTTCATTTTGATGCTTTCTTTTGAAAGTCTGTACCAGGGGTCTCCAACACGTCGCTTGCGAGCTACTGGTAGCTCGAAACCCCTTTCCAAGTAGCTTGCCAAAGGGTTAATGAATTCTATATAAATTTGAAAATTTGATTAGTCAAATTAGGGGTGGGTGGTCATTCCAAAAAATCATATCACGGTCCTTTTAACACAAAATCACGATCTACAATCTGAATTGCAATCTATCTTTTCAATGTGGCATACACTTAAGAGAATATCTGGACTCAAACTCATCAAGACCGAAGTAACACTTTATTTTAAATATCAAACAAAGTTGAATTCAATTGTTCTCTCGTTCGCTGTCGAAGCGGAGTTAAGGAACATACCCTGAAGCTGGTGAATGAGTGAGGAGGTGACCCAAATCAGCCCATTGCGTAGAACTCGTATTCGCACAAATAAATTGGTACCACAAGCGAACTATGATACATAGAAAAATGAGAGAAGTTGCAAAATCAACCAGAATGTTCAAGCAAATTATTGAAAGAAAAAAAAAAAAAAACCCAATCTAAACCCGTTAAGTAGTTCTCTTATTAAAAGCGGACAGACATACAGACAGATGGACACTGGATTTTATATATTACATATTATTAAACCTTCAAAGTAATGGGCAGTTAAAGTCTCAACAGCATTCTCAGCATTCTTGGAGCTTAGTAGAGCCAGATTACTATAAGAATCTCCACCAAGCAGCTCTGAAAATGTCTGCTTTGTTTGGGTCTCCATACCTCTGCGAGTCTAACATGAATGTCATGAAATCAAAGTTCAGAACAAGACTGTCAGATGAACATTTAAATGACTCCATAAGAGTGAACCTAAGTGGCTATACTCCACCAGACACGTGCCCATATTATTGACTCCATGCAGTGCCAGTCATCTGAGTAATTAAAAAACACATCACACATGCAACTGGACATGTGAATAAAGTGAAAAAACGACTTGGAACCAAATGACAAATGAATAAGGAATATCTATGTACTTGGAATTGCATTGTTTTGTTTTGACAGCATTCATGTTTTAATTCAATAGTGTGAGATACACTAGAAAATGCATACAGACATACAAAATGCACTTGCAGGTAAACAAATTTTTTTTTGATGTTTAATGCAAAATGTGAGTTTGGACTCCAACATTTTGTAAATGTTCATGCAAAACAAGCTTATTCAATATGTTTGGGTTGAAATAAGCTATGAGAATAAACGTTAGAAAACATGAGTAGCTCTTGGCCATTTTCATTTTGTAAAAATAACTCTCAGGGGAAAAAAAGATTGGAGACCCCTTGTCTATATCCTTCTAGGGAAACCTAATGGAGATAGTAACTGGTCATCCTCGGAGATCTGGTTGCGCTGTGTGAAGTTAAAAGCTGCCCTTGTAAGGTGGCAATATTCATAGTTTGTGCTTGACTAACATGCATGAGCAGCAGAATTCTCCAACACAGTCCATTTGTATTTATAGTGTGAGAGCCCTATACATTCAGTTCTTCCATTTGTGAAAACAAAAAGTCTCATTGTGCCCCAGTTTATTGAAAAAGGGAGGACTAAAAGTGGCATTGCATGTTCATTCTCAGGCACTAAAGGGAAAAGAAAGCAGCAATTTACAAAAATTAGATTAACAACCATGTATAACATTTTTGATCAGTCAAGAACAATGCTGTTTGAGGTACAAGGAGTGCCACAGAGCCCTACAAAGAAGTCCGTATTTGAAAAGAAAAGGACTGCTTTATCTTACAAGGTAAAAACCAGTCTTCTACATTGTGTTTGCACATTAATTACCATGTTAGATGCAGAAAAATCCCACCCAGCACCATTCAGCATACAGAAAGACAAAAAGCCTTAGTTACATTTTTCAACTTTAAACTGCAGTATATCTAGGTGGTATGGAAAAGTATTGATATAGGAGTAAATTTTGTTTTAAACAGTAGATTCTACCTTCATAATGAACATTCTGTTATGCTTAAATTACTGATCTTTCAAAAGGTACATCATTTAAACCTCTTTTTTTATCACTTTAATAGTCTAATATGTTGTCATGGAAAGCTATTAGTAAGTGGAAGATGCAAGTATTCTAATGCTCGAACTCTATAATGCATTCTGTTGTTAAGCAACTGCATTTTAAAAGTGGCTTCTAGTCTCTACAATTCCTTTTTAATTCTTATATGTTTTAATCAAACACTTCGTTTTGAGTTCACCTCCTGACATTCATCACAATACACAAGAAAGTGGACCATTCCATTTTATTTACTAATTAAGTATTTGTTTCTGTTGTCAACAATGTGACAACCTCCTAATTAACGCTTAAATACCTGTCTATCCAAACACAATTTTAACAGTCATGTCTTCTAATTTTTTGAGTATTTAGGAACATGATCAGGACAAGACAAGATCAACCCAGCTGCTGATTAAAGACACCCAGGTGGAAACTGGAAACTAAGGACATACTTTGTCATCAAAAAGGGACAGACCTCTGCCCTGCTATGGTGATCAAAATTAATAAGAATTTTATAAAGGAAGCCAGATCTCGGCTTCCACCCCTTTATTCCTTTATTATTTCTGTCAAGATACATAAAACATGCAGTATCAGACAGATAGTCTCTTCCATTTGTCAGGTCCAACACGTTCATGTTACTTTTTCCTCTGGCTGAATGCTCATTGGTTGCTAGCTCTCACATACAAAAAGCCTGTCACTCTGATCCAAGACAAAAATCAAACAAATCACATACTGGTTGGACTTCATTGCTTAGAACATCAGACTACACAAATGGAAATCAGAGGAGCATGCCACATCTGTCCGACTCATTAAGCTTATGTAAATGTAGTCTGTGAATGCAAATTTCTGGAAAATTTGTGTAATGCAAGATAGCCTTTACAAAGGGGGTTTTAGGAATGGGTTAGTTGTAATAAAAGTTTTATTTTCTTGCAGTAAGCTTGAAAGACTAATAAGTATTTTGATTTTGTGAAATAAAGTTCTAGGCTTGGATTGGAATGGCTGAGAGACATGTTTCTTTCATGGACACTTTACTACCCCACCATGGTCACTATAAATCTTCTTCTTTCGGCTGCTCCCATTAGGGGTCGCCACAGCGGATCATCTTCTTCCATATCCTTTGGGGTATGCCTGTGACAACAAATTGGGGTATGCTTGTGACAACAAAACCATGGTCATTATAAATATTACTTTGAAATTTAAAAGCAATGTATTTTACAAAATGCATAACTTCTATATTTCCAGAGATGCTGCACAGCTAACATCAGATCTGTACCACAGACTTTGACGCAAAACAGTCTGCCTGTTTTGGGATCAAATATTTGGGTTCATTTTGTTTTTCAGGGCTACAAGGAGTAAACAGCTTCATACTAAACATGTAATTTGTAAGCACTGACATAAAGAAATCAGGCAAATCTAACCAACAACACCATAAGATTTCCACTTTCTTCCAAATGACAGGAGCACTTACTACAAACAGAAAGGCTTGTCTCACAGGGACTCACCCAGTGGTAAGGTTAGACAATGTAAATGATATATACCATAAGTGAATAATGTTGTTCTTACTGTGAAGACTAAGGAGATAATTTATTTTTGCAATTAAATAAAAAAAGGATTTGGATAAATTGACTCAAGGGTATTACTTTTAAGATGGAACATATGGTTGCCTTTTAGAGATACGATTTTAGTTTTACCTTCATTGAAATAAAAAAGGGAATCAAATTCCAGTATTTTGTGGAATTGAATCACAGTACACAATAGAATGCATACCATTAAAATCTCAGATTCTGTGGTATAGCGAAACTATCGTCTTAGTATCTCTGGCACCTACCTACAAGTCAAATAAAACAAGGAATAATATAACTTTCAATAATACAGAAGAACTGAACAACTCACTTATGTAACAATATTATAATGAAGTGTCTCTGAAAACTATCAAATGAAGCATAGTATTGTAGTGAGAACTGTAACCCCTGAATACACAAGCAGACCTTTTAAAAAGTGGATAACAATTAAATCAACACAAGACCTCACTAAATGTAAAAAAGCAAAAATACAATGTTCTACTCAACAAATGTAAAAGTGAAGTTTAAATAGCCCACCCTTAGAAGTGGAGTGATAGCAATTAAACCATACCAGCAAGAAAACCAAGGCCCTACCCAGCACCGCCCTTTTACACCACAAAGCAATGAAAGCAAAATAGGAAAATCCCAGCATCAGGAAGATTTTAAACTGGAATGAATGTGCAGGTCTTCTTGTTGGTACACTGTCAAAATACATAATTTTAAAATTAAACCAATAAACACATGCCCTTGCTTTAGAACAGCCCAGTGAATCCATTAAACAAACAGAACAAAGATTGCTCCAGCTCTCACATTTTACTTAACCACCCCACCACTACAAAAGAAAAACTCTGTGGTGTAAGCCACCAAGCAGATCAGAAATTCATTAATTATCTGGCTGCACTAGACTGATTTCCTACAGCTCTTCGGAACCATCATTAGAATTCTAGTTTCTTTTAAAGCCCTAAATGGTTTAGTATCTGTGTATTTCCCAGTGCCTGCCAGAACATGTCTTATAAATACTGCCTCATTTAGCAAAAACTAAGAGTAAAAATGATAAATGCCAACAAAACAACAGGTCAGACTATCAGACACCACAAAGCTGATTTAATAATGCTTAACATTGATCACTTAGGTGTCTCTACTTCCATTCAGTTTTACTGACTATTTTTATTTGGTATTTTCCATTTTGCTTTCATGTAAAAAGCTGGTTTAATATTACAGTCTAGTATCATTTGTCAAATTGTATTACTCTTTTTATAATGCACCTGTTTTTATGCTATTTACTGTGAAGCACTTTTACATGCATCAGTGTATGAAAGTGTTACACAAATACATTTTATCATTATAATATTCCAACATAAGAATTAACTAGCTGTTTTTTGTTGATGAGGTAATGAATGACAATCTGCTGTAGCAGCATATCTGCCCTTCTCAGCAAAATGACAGCCTGCTCCAACAAGGTTCAATGGACTGAATTATAAAGCCCTGATCAGCATTCATAGGATCATGTAAATCTATAGTCTTTTACTGAACACTATTGTAGCTGCATCATTCTAGCAAAAATCACTTATGTGCTGCCACATCTATTAGTCATTCATGCCATTCAAGGCCAACTAGTATTCCCATCTAATTTTATACAAGCAAAAAAAAGCCTTTCTTACATGAAGAGTACCAATCTAAAGATTCTGTGGAGAATAAAACTAATATGCTATTAATGAAATAAAGAAAAATGACAAAACAAAAAAAAAAAAAAAATTGGAATCTGCTTTTCCGATTTCTTTGCTCACATAACAAGGATTCTTAAAAATGTTCTTTTGTTCTAGTGTAGCCTCACAAAACAATAGACGCTCTATATTTTGCAAAATTAAAGCAGCGGGCCCGTAAAGCTAGCTTTGCATTACTGGTAATGCAATATTGGAAAGGATAAAGTCCTAGAACATATTTCTGCGTCATGATTAATTTCTAATTGGATGGCTAATTATAGTCAGCCACTCTTATTTAAAAACATGTAATTCTTCCATATGAAAATCAAAGCACTGTAAGAAACTCAGTAATAAAGGAACTAATCTTACCAATACTACTGTATAATGAACTAAAAATCTACTCTTATAATAAAAGATTTCAAAATTTGTGGCCACTACCAAACATTGTATAATACATTAACATACTCAAAAATTAATCTTTGTAGAACAGTCTCTGAAGCAGTGATTTCATATTTTAAATTATGCACGTGTTACCAGCAGAACACAATGCAGCTTTTGTGCTTTAAAAAAGTGCACTACATTGCAGGGCCAATGTAGCAAACTTCCCAAAAACATCCATGAAGCTGGTTACCTTACTGAAAAAGCAATATCTCACAAAATACATCAATTGGAACCCTCTGCACCAGCAAGCAGAATGAAAACACATGATCCAGCTATGCACTTAAACTAATATACAACTTTAATGATTTGTGTGTAATGTCACTGATGATTCTGTAACAGGATCTTTTTTTTTTTTATATAAACACAAACTGAGTTGGTAACTCTATGGAAACCCTCCGGCCTCCAACCCTGACTAGTCCAGCTTGGTAGATCTGACAAGGCATAGCTTTTCAGGTCACTAAGACACACAATCCCTCCCTGAAACAACAAGGCAAGAACCATGGGATCCTGTGAATACAACTAGATGGCTTAGAATTTCATCTCTCACACAACCACAGACAAATTCAGAAGTCAAAACTGGAGGACGACAGGGATGTTTTCTGTCACCTTTTCTGTTCCTCCTAGTGATCAATTAGATCATGAAATCAACCACAACAGAAGTTCTCTTCTTTCTCATAATTACAGCCAAATACCGTCCAAGACAGAACATCTGGAAATCACATCAGTGAGAAGATGACTAAGTTCATGCGAATCAACACCTAAACTAAACCACACTGACAGTAGGTGGTGATACCCTTAAAGAAGTGGGTTACTTTATAGACCTGGGAATCACAGTGCATAAACAGGGAGGTATAGACAGAGAAGTCACCGCTAGGTTTGGAAAGGCACTGAAAAAAATGTGGATGTCTACAGCTGTGGTACTTAAACTTTTTTTTTCTCGCAACACAGTTTTACCTTTTATGCGTTTTTGTGACCCGCAGTTGCCACAGAGTATTGTAAATGACAGCCCATCACAAGGCAATCCATAAATTGTTTGCGACCCTTTCTCATTTTGTACTATTGTAATTTACAACTCAGCACAACCCAAGTTCAGACATCACAGGTTGCAACCCATAGTTTAAAAAAAAAAACAAAAAAAAAAAACACTGGTCTAGAGAGATATGTGAAACAACAAAATCAAGAATTTTCAATTCAAATATCAAAGCAGTTTATTGTATGGTGCAGAAACTTACAGAATGACTAATAGGATATAACTTTTATTAGTGATTGCCTAAAAAAGCCCTTCTACACACAATGGCCTAACAAAATACAAATCAAAAGCTCGTAGCATAAAGCAATACAAGAGCCAGTCAACAAGCAAATCCGGAGAAGAAAATGGGAATGGATAGGACATATCCTCAGGAAACCTGCTTCCAAAACTATCCAGCAGGCTCTGACCTCAAATCCTCAGGGAAAAAGGAACAGAGGCAGACCAAGAAATACCTGGAAGTGAGACAGAGAAGCAGGACTAAGAGAGTATGGCACCAGCTGAAAAGAAATAGAAAAATGAGCCCAGAACTGAACTTGATGGAGAGGTGTCATTAATGGCCTATTCTAAGTAAATAAACTTAATAGTGTATAAAAATGGAGCATACAATTATGTTCCAGTTCACATCTTCCTCTGGATTATATCTTTTAATATGATGTAGTTTGGGTAAATGTTTATACTAGTGCTTGAATACTTGTATATGTATGAAATAAAGCATAATTTGGAACAAACATCTCTAAGAAAAATAATAAAACACAGATAAAAATGAAATCAACATTTGCAGAAGAGATTTGTGTGACTTAAATTAAATTGCATGTTATTATCAGAAGGCCACAATTACTCATTATCTATGCTGCAAAAATAGAAGCATACAGCATGATATGTAGTAAAAAAATACACATTAAATGGTTTTGATTCTGATTGTAAGTCTTACATTTATCATTTACTCAGGTGAAGGCTTAATCCAAAGTGACTTTCAAATTAGAAATAAATGTTTCCATATCCCTAGAATGAGAAGCAGTGCAGTAAACCAGTGGTGAAGATTAAAACACCACCCATCATCTTTATAACACTATAACTTAACCTAGTTACATTAAAGTTGCTGTTAATTTTTGAAAATCATTCATTAGTTGGGAGTTCCAAGTTAGATAAAAAGGCAGATACAAAACTTAAAAGATAGCTTTTTTTAAATATTTAAGAGGTAAACAAGACTTCAAGAGTTTCAGAGTTAGGTGCTCAGGGATATAGGAGGGATATAAAGGCCTAGTTTACCACAAAGAATCAAAACCTCATCAGGCATGAGTATTTAATGAAAGCAGTGAGGGATTCAGAAACCCTATATCCAATATATATATTGTGGAGATATCTGCATATGGGGTAGATTTGCACAATAAGCTACACCATAAAATGTAACGTAGAACAATGAGGAAAAATAGACACATGTAAATCACAATTGAAAAAAATATGTTTTCATTCAAAACACTGCACCATACTCCTACAACTACACACTGAAAAAGACAGTTTATTTGTTGTTAGTGCTATGTCATTATCATCAATAACAACCCACTCGAGTTAATTAGCTAACAGATTCAAATTGCTTAAATGACAAAAGAATTCAGGATTGTTTGAGACAATTTACTTACATGCAGCATATTAAAAGCTAAGCACTAGCTTGATGATGAGAGCTGCACTGATTACTGTTTTTCTTTCACTGATGCCTGCATTTTCCTCTCTCACACTTTCTGTCTTATACTCAGCCTCACATTTTCTCTGATGTTTGCCTTTCCCTTATTTCCTCTCTCTGTATGGACTACATCCAATGATAAGTGTATGACAAAGAACATGTTCATGTATACGCAAGTATAACCTATTTGGTTAAGAAAAGTATGTACTCCACCCGGGCAAGCCTGTGTGAGTAGATGATCATGCTTAGCTATTCATCCTGTCTGGGGAAAATAATGACTTACTTTTTTGCTACATAGCCAAATCAAAAAAACAAGATTAATTTTAAAGCCCTTGACCAATACATAAATTTATAAGCACTCAGTGCATTGACATCTGTGTACCCATGTTTTTTCACTGATGATGAAAGGATTAGGACTAAAGAAGGCAGTGTAGATTAGCCTTGTCAAGTGGTGTAATCACAAAGTTTTAAATTAAAAATACAGAAGGAAAAATAAAAACCTCAATCCTGATTTGAATAGAACACTCTTGAAGTAGGCAAATACTTTCAACAATAGATGTAGAAATTTTTATGAAAAACATGCTTTAAAGTTTTGTCCTTTAAATTTCTTAAGAAACTACTTTTAGCTTGACATTTTGATTAATTTTATCTGGTTTACAAAAGGATTGGCTGAAGAATCGTGAAGAGTTTAGTTTTAACTAGGCTGAGCCTGCTTGGTGGGCAACCAACCTTGAGAAAGGTTCAGATATAAACTACGAGTAGTCCCTCAAAGCATGCAAGGTGGCCAAGAGTTATACATTTTTGTGGTTTGTCAAAACTAAATGAATTGACATCTACTTTTGCATTTTATAACACTCCAGGACTTAAATATGTACCAGCAGAAATAGACTTGTCACACTGCATTAATCTGACGTTACATTCATTGGTTGCTAAGCATGCCGTATTTCAAATAGAGGTATGATGCATTTTAGACCATGTAACTGGTGGCTTGCAGTGTGAATAGAACATCATGTGAAAGCCTACAAAGTAGTAGAGCATTTTATAGCAGCCCACCTGTAACAGCCTGCTGTGTCAATGCCTTATTAACTGTCTTTTATCTTCATTATATTTTTTCATCTTGCATGATTTCTGTAAGTTATTTTTTCTATGCTCTCTAGTACAAGCTTCTGTATTTTTTAATGTATGTTTAGCCTTTATCTCACAGAGACATCACAGAGTTTAGCTTGATAGAAATGTTCAGTTGATTTACAGCTGGTGAAAGATATGTATTTTTGAGATCTACCTTAGGATATTAACAGCATAAGGAAAATCTGAAAATTGGGGAGACTACATTATTTTTTTTTTGGCTTTTTCCGAATCCATTCAGTCGCTACTGCCAATACCTGTAACCTGAGAAGATAAAGAAACAAATCAGCAGCAGCTCCTACTCAAACACCTACTAAGCAGGCTAAAGTAATACAGGGTTCACAATATCAAAAGTTACTTCTCTGGCATCCAAGACAGCAGGTCAGGCTTAACATTTTTATTTAACTGCATGCCAACTGATGCCAATAGTAAATACTCAGTAGTAATAATTATATTGCTAGGAATGTTACAAATCCAATATAAAAAGAACAGCAGCCCAAAGAAAATGCTTTTCAGATGCCAGTTTCTGACATTGTTATCCACGCATCAGTCAGTTTGCCCTCAAAGTTAACAAAGATGCTGCCTATCTGTTACATGTTAACACTAATGACATTTGCTTTCAGCATTCAGCGTTCCTAAAAAGAAGCTTAAGAACTATGTACAGACAAGGTAAAAAAACATGTTACAATTGAATTGTGTCTAACCTCTTTCCAAGATTATACAGAAAAGTAGTAGTTTATTACATCTCCAAATACAGCCTATGTGAGTAAACAGGATATTTCTGGAATGGCCTAAACTACAAACAGGGGTGTTTAATGACTTTTGCATCCCAAAATATGTTAACAATCTTGCCAAGCTGACCACTAACATCATCATCTGGGATCTAGCTACTGTATGAGACTGCGACTTGGATATATATTTTTTTTTTTCTTTCTGATGTATTGTCATTGTCTATTGGTATCTCAGAAAGTATTTTTGACACAAATTAAAAATTACAAATGAAACTGCAGCCAAAACATGTACACAGACTTTACATTACACATATCTTACACTGGGGGTGTACACTATGAATAAATTATTATATGTTGAAGCTCAGAGAAACAAACAATCCTTCAAATCTAAGTATTCTAAAATATTGACTACTAAAATATCTGTTTGGAAATAAACAATTCTAGTTTATTTCCTAGTTTATTTCTAGTCATTTTTCTGGTTTTATATATACACAGATATTTTATACAGATATTGCTTCTTGAATAAATATAAAAACCATCAGGTGAATTCCATTTCCATGAAACCTATATCTGAAGTAGTGGAAGATGTTTTTTGAGGATGAACCTCAAATATCTTCAGGAACCACGTGTTATTACATCTTTTGAGATCCTCACATTATATACCAAAACATAAACTGATTTTAATAAATGTACTGTACACAACTAACACTCCTAACTTCACATTCTTAGTCAAGACGAATACATTATCTGAATTGGCTATCTAATTAAGTTGAAGCAATCTTATTGTGCAACTCCAATATTCACAGAGAAGGAAAACTGACATTCTTGCCAAATTTTCAGTACTCCTGATGGAGTCAGTGGGATTCATCTATATTGGAAAGATTCTCCTCACACTCTCGTGATCATACTTTAGATTTAATTATCACACTTTATTTGTTTTATAAACAAAGTAAGATTACTCTTTAATTACTGAGAATTTGACCAATCCAAATGCTCAGTTTAGTGCCATAACTAGGTGGCAAATACAGAACATAAAAGTAGTAAACCAAGATATTCTCTAAGATCCTCAAACCTGAATTTAAAGACTAATAATTCAGATCAGATAAGAGACATAAACAAATTATATGTTAAGAGGTTTAAAATAAAGCTGCTGCTCTAGAAATAAAGGTAATTAAAGTTAAAAAGGATTCACCATGGAGAACATAAGCTGTCTTAAATTTATCAGTCTGCTTGGACTGAAAGGATTAATCAGTTTAAGAAAGATCTCTTCAGATTAACAGGAAAAAAATATTTAAAAGCTTCTAGTTTTATTTAAAGCAAAAGTTAACTTGACAAATAAGAAAAGCAAACCATTCGATACAATTCACTTATTATCAACACTAACTTTATGAATTTCTTTAATAGTAAACAAGATAACACTGGATTACATGTTATCAAGATCAAGTAGCACAGCACCTTTTTTACATATCACCTTAGTTAATTTAAACTGATGACAGAAAGGAATCTTTGTGTTGCATTACTAAAAATAAACCTGCTTCGACTCCTTTAGACCCAGGTCTACATGGCCCATTTTAAACTTTACCTGTAATGACTACACAGGCAATCTTGGATACATTTCTTACATTTTCATTTAACAACACTCTCCCCGGATCATTCAAGTTCCCATTGTAAGACCATTACTAAAGAAATCTGATTCAGGTCTACTTCTTACAAATTACAAATGAATTTCAAGCAATTTTTTCTTTCTAGAGTTCAGACAAAAAACCTCTAAAATTGCTACTCAAAAGTTTTCTTGAAAAACGCAACCTTCATTAACCACATAAGAAATACTTTGAACTCATATTATAAAAGATGCTCCTTTTCTGACACAGAGAATCTATTATCAACATACTTTTACATTTAAGTGAATCGTTTGAGGTTGTTGACCACAGATATTCCATTATACAGTCTTAAGAATTTAGCTAGAATATTCCTTCATTACTGTCTGGAATTAAACATTTCATAATCCTGAGAGACTGGTACTGGGTCAATTAATTCGATATAATGTTTAGGCATGAGACAATATACTAAACCTTAAAATACAATTTCTATTGTGACTCAGGCTTCATGATACAGTATTACAATATAAAATTTTCATAAAAGAAATGCATTGTATGTTTAGTGTTGCCTACTAGATATCAATAAACCAAAATACTGCAAAATTAAAATTATTGCACAAATAAATTTTAAATGTTTTGCTAAGCTTTTTCTTTTCTATTAAGATAAAGATCTTAAATATTAACAAATTATTTGCATTGCAGTAACATAAGACAAGCTGCATATTAATTGGCACATACAAATAAGCATTTCAGTCTGAACGTGTCAACAATGATGCTGTAAACCTAGAATATAAAATTACTGTAGTGCAATTTTTTTTTGTTTTCTTAGTTAACATTAAATGATGCTCCAACAAGGGCTGTCCTTTTATTTACTGCTTGAATGCCTTATGGACCAGTTAGCTTTGGGTCCTGACTGATCTATGAAGAATTCAGAATACATTTCCTTTTAAGAAAAAATGTCAACACTCTGCATGAGCTTGAGACCTCTCCGCTGTAACAATATCCTGTGTACTCAATGGGTACGGACGTAGCAGGTGCAGGCATATGTCTAGACCAGAACAGCAAGCACTAGGAATTTGGCTGTTTTCTGTATCCACAATGCTAGAGGACTACTGTTGATACCAATGCAAATCCACTGTTGTACAATTCTTTGTCTTCCTGTAATCCACCTGTATTTTTGAATCAGTATCAGTGAAAAATGTATCAATGTCAATTTATATTTGTGGCTCGTGAAAGTGACAGCTTGCTGCTCCCAGTAGCATTTGAGTATACCATAAGAACATTTACAATACAATAAGTTTCTCATTTGGCAATCTCAATGAAGCTCGATTTAAACATAAATCTTGCTAGGACTATGCAAACTTGCATGGTAAAAAAATACTGTATTTTAACCATGTGCTAAATACTAGTGTTTATGTATCCAAAAATAAATAAATTACCAATACCATAAGGTATAACGGGAGAAGAGAAAGGATAAAAAAAATCAATCTAAATTTGTTTAAAATGACAATAACACACACTTTCAATGAAACTTTCAGCAGTGTGTTCATTATGCACAGTGGACAAGAGAGCTGACTAAGGCAGTGGGAAAGGCAGACACAAAACAGCAGAAAGACAAGCAAGCAAATGTCTGGACACTGTCTGGAAGAGGGAGAAGTTAGAAAATAGACCAGCCTGAATTTGGTCATAAGAGCTAAAGCAAATTAAAGCTGGTTACATACAAACTACCCAAAAAACCAGAGGAAGCACAAAGTAGAGTAAGTACAAAAATGAGAACTGGTGAAAACAGCTCCCTTAAATATTGTTTTAGCAAGCAATAATCAACTGTTGCAAGAGTGCAGTGGGACTCTGTTACGCAAATAAGAAAGACAATGTCATAAGTAAAAATGAGGTGACATTTCCTCTTGATGTATTTGTAAGGCAGAAAGTCATGTACAGAATCTGTCAGAAAGGACAGATTTATTATTTTTAACTCACACCTCTTTACGAAGCAACTTGCATTATTATTATTTAGACAGTTTTGCAACAGTCTGACAGCAATTTAAGGAGGTTAAATTCACAATCTTAAAGTTTACAGTTCAATACTTTGGCCTTTTGGCAACTTGCCTTAAACATTGAGAGTTAAAAGGTGCAAAACGTCTCTATAGTATATGTAAAATATGAATGCACAATGTAAATATTTAATTTGAATCATCACACAATTGTTAAAATCCACAATGGATAGTACCTTGTCTGCACATCTGTATACATAATGCACTATGAAATCAAAATGCACAATGAAATCAAAACCTTAAGCTTTAAAATATGTTAAAAGATTCTGTTTCTCCCTCAGAAGCAATTCTTCACTCAAAGCTTACAAAAACCAATAAATGGCCCATGACACAGAGTGCTAAACAGTACTGTTGTAGGGGTTTATGAAAATAATTCTCTGAACCATGACATTATTAAGTGGTGTTTGATGTTGCACTCCCATCCTCTTGTCATTCTGCTTGTGAAACAGCTGCTTCAGTTATAATGACTCCACACTCCCTTACTTTTCTTAGCATGATTAAAAAAGTAGACTGAAATCTGCATAAATGCAAGTTACAATCACAGGAACCCAAGAAGGGAGCCTCTGTCTAACAGGGCATTATGTGTCACTGTTAATCCTGCTTTTATATGCTTGGCCCAACAAAGACACAATCGAAAGAGGCAGCTATTAAAAACCTGATGCACAACGGACACTCAAATCCTTTAGTTCTATTCTGTTATACTTCTTACAAATTCAACATGCCCAGTCCCAAAGATATCGTATTTGCATAATTTATGCTGTTTTGTTCACTGGCTGCAAATTTACCCTGCAAAATTCTAATACTCTACTTTTTCCTTAATAATATAAAAAGCTTTACTGTCAAAGTTGAACAGCCATCTTCAATTTGATGTGTCAATAAACCCTACATATGGTACAGAATAACCTGTACAAGATTAAAGTCACAAGTGAAATATAGATGATTAAATTGTGGATATTGGTTTAGAGATGTAACATGCTAAACAGATCAGCCCATGAGTAGCCAACACGCCATTCACAGACAGCTGTCACAAACTTTTAAATCAGTGACCTAACATTTAACATATGAAAAGAATTGGTCTTACCATAAAAGATGCCATGACGGCATTGGACGAAAAAATTTGAGATGCAACTGGTTAAACTGGGTAAAACCATAAATTGGTTGCTAAACCAATGATGATGATGGCCATGATATGCTGTGCTCCATGTGCTTAAACCACTCCCAACATCCCAATTACCAAAACCATACCAAAAGTCTAAAAATGAAACAACTTGTAAAGTCTACTCATTTGCTTCCCATATTCAACTGCAGCTGTTACTGTGTGGAAGTACTCAGTAAGTCACTAATGGTCAAACCACTACTGCAATCACAAGGATACTGCCACTCTGTCCGTTACTGGTGCTGCACTCCCCAACTTAACCCGTTAGTGTACTGGATCAACACTGGTACTTTAAAAAATAATTCATCAAGAAAATGGGGACACATTTAAAAACTTAAGGGTAAATTTCACACAAACATTAGGGAGTTTTTCTTCATACTGAGAGCCATAGACACATAGAATAAGTGGCAAGGTAGTGCGGTGGACTGTAGGGCATTAGAGACTTTCAAAATTAGACTTGATGTTATATTGGAAGAATTAAGTGGATAATACTAGTGAGTTTTGTTGGGCAGAATGGTCTTTTCTCGTCTAGATTGTTCTAATTGTACAATATAGATTATGATGATAATCAAAAAAATATTGGAATTTCATCTCTGCAGTGTGTCACAAAAGAAAAAACGCTACTGGTGCTCCTTTATACCAATGGCAATACACCTTTATAATACCTCACTGTGATGGTGACTTCTCAATTTATCTTAAGGCAAGTCAGATGTTTTTTAGTCATTCTGGTACAGTGCATCCGGAAAGTATTCACAGCGCATCACTTTTTCCACATTTTGTTATGTTACAGACTTATTCCAAAATGGATTAATTTTTTTCCTCAGAATTCTACACACAACACCCCATAATGACAACATGAAAAAAGTTTACTTGAGGTTTTTGCAAATTTAATAAAAAAACTGAGAAATCACATGTACATAAGTATTCACAGCCTTTGCTCAATACTTTGTTGATGCACCTTTGGCAGCAATTACAACCTCATGTC
Source organism: Polypterus bichir lapradei (assembly GCA_026402145.1). Taxonomy (NCBI): domain Eukaryota; kingdom Metazoa; phylum Chordata; class Cladistia; order Polypteriformes; family Polypteridae; genus Polypterus; species Polypterus bichir. The sequence goes on from JANRMT010062817.1 coordinate 18,622,151, forward strand.
TTTTTGAATATGAGGCCACAAGCTTGGCACACCTATCCTTGGCCAGTTTCACCCATTCCTCTTTGCAGCACCTCTCAAGCTCCATCAGGTTGGATGGGAAGCGTCGGTGCACAGCCATTTTAAGATCTCTCCAGAGATGTTCAATCTGATTTAAGTCTGGGCTCTGGCTGGGCCACTCAAGGACATTCACAGAGTTGTCCTGAAGCCACTCCTTTAATATCTTGGCTGTGTGCTTAGGGTCGTTGTCCTGCTGAAAGATGAACCGTCGCCCCAGTCTGAGGTCAAGAGCGCTCTGGAGCAGGTTTTCATCCAGGATGTCTCTGTACATTGCTGCAGTCATCTTTCCCTTTATCCTGACTAGTCTCACAGTTCCTGCCGCTGAAAAACATCCCCACAGCATGATGCTGCCACCACCATGCTTTACTGTAGGGATGGTATTGGCCTGGTGATGAGCGGTGCCTGGTTTCCTCCAAACGTGACGTCTGGCATTCACACCAAAGAGTTCAATCTTTGTCTCATCAGACCAGAGAATTTTGTTTCTCATGGTCTGAGAGTCCATCAGTTGCCTTTTGGCAAACTCCAGGTGGGCTACCATGTGCCTTTTACTAAGGAGTGGCTTCCGTCTGGCTACTCTACCATACAGGCCTGATTGGTGGATTGCTGCAGAGATGGTTGTCCTTCTGGAAGGTTCTCCTCTCTCCACAGAGGACCTCTGGAGCTCTGACAGAGTGACCATCAGGTTCTTAGTCACCTCCTTGACCAAGGCCCTTCTCCCCCGATCACTCAGTTTAGATGGCCAGCCAGCTCTAAGAGTCCTGGTGGTTTCGAACTTTTTACACTTACAGATGATGGAGGCCACTGTACTCATTAAGACCTTCAAAGCAGCAGAAATTTTTCTGTAACCTTCCCCAGACTTGTGCCTCGAGACATTCCTGTCTCGGAGGTCTACAGACAATTCCTTTGACTTCATGCTTGGTTTGTGCTCTGACATGAACTGTCAACTGTGGGACCTTATATAGACAGGTGTGTGCCTTTCCAAATCATGTCCACTCAACTGAATTTACCACAGATGGACTCCAATTAAGCTGCAGAAACATCTCAAGGATGATCAGGGGAAACAGGATGCACCTGAGCTCAGTTTTGAGCTTCATGGCAAAGGCTGTAAATACATGCAAGTACATGTGCTTTCTCAACTTTTTTTATTTTTAATAAATTTGCAAAAATCTCAAGTAAACTTTTTTTCACGTTGTCATTATGGGGTGTTGTGTGTAGAATTCTGAGGAAAAAAATGAATTTAATCCATTTTGGAATAAGGCTGTAACATACTGTAACAAAATGTGGAAAAAGTGATGCGCTGTGAATACTTTCTGGATGTAATGTATGTATTTAAAATATGGGGGAGTTATTTGTCATAATATAATAACATTTATTCATTTATTGAGCTTCTGTAAAAAGCTAAATTTCCCCCTGAGGATAAATAAAGTGCTATGTATCTAATGAATTAAGTCAACAGTTGCTAATGCAGAAGCCATCTATAGTACAAACAATTTATGAAAGGTAACACGTGACTGGTTTCTGACTATTTTTGCTCAGTATTTAATGTCATGACTTACTGCAACCAGCAACAGTTTTTACCATGTTGGTGTAAGATAGATTTATATGTCACCCGTACACAGGTATACAAGGGTAAATCAAACAGCAAAGGTAATTTATAAGTAAAACACACAGCAAATTTCTGACTGTTCTACCTAAGTTACCATACTTAACCAACAGTTACGCAAGTCCACATATATCTAGCGAAAAATCAGCACCCAATACAGTACAGTATAATAAAAGTGTCATCAGGTCTACTCTATTATCCAATTGCATTATTTATGAAGAAAAATCTGTCATCTGATTTTCAGCAGTTTGCCCGCAACCCTGGATTGGATTAAGAAGTATCAGGAAAAAGTGAGGGAAGTGGAAAATGTCTGAACACTACTGAGAGTAAGTATGAAACAATAAGCAATGAGCTTCCAGTTAACATATTCCTGACAGTATGTCTTTGAATTGTAGGAGAAAAAAGTTAGTTAATGGTGTAAGCCCTTGTGTGACTGAGTGAATGCAAAAATTACAGAAAGATACCAGTACTTTTTTCTTAATAGGTTGCAGCCTTTAAATGAAGGCTACCTCTGAAGAAAGCATTGCAAAGGACAGAGTTTTTAAAATCCTGTTAGAGGTACAAAAGCAGCCTCATGAACAACAGAGAGGGTTTTTCTTTGTGCCCTTACTACTGTAAATGCCTCTCGTAATGTTTAGTCAATGTAATACCATTTAAGTTGAATAAGAACTGTGTGTCTGTAAATGTATTTATCTTGATTTATTATTCACTTTTGTATATTAAAGAAGTCCTTGCCGATAGTAATGATGAAGAGTAAAAAAAAAAATTACAGATGAGGAAATAAAGGATTATTGTACAGTTCAGATTCAGGTGGCTTTCCAGATCTACTACATGGATTTTCTGCATTAACAAGGATAACAAGGATCAGTGCAGTCAGCTACGGTGACGGCACAAATTAAAAAAAAGGGGGGGGGGGGGGGTTGTGCTAATCTGTACAGTCATTTAAGTTGTAGTATTGAGCTTGTAATTGGACTCAAAATGTTTATTTTGGCAGCCTTGTTTAAAATGGGTGTGGCTTCACCTTAAAGGGCAAAGGCCAATAGTCATAGCTGCTGAGCACCTTCTGCTAACTCATGTTGAGACTACAGCAAGTTACAGTGTGTGAGGCTAACACATCACCTGCTGCTCCTCCACCTGGCTTCCTCCATTTGCTGCAACAGATCTGTAACACTGTTCTACATTACTGGAAAATCTGTTCTGGTTGATTAAAAATATGTTAATTAAGAAAATGTAGTGCTTTAAGACATACAAAAAAGCACTGACAGAATTAAACTCATGTTTTTAACAAACAGTGAAAGTTGTTAATAAGCCCCAAAAAAGAAAAAAACAAACAAACTTAACTGGTACAAAAAAACATACTGAAAACATGTTGTAAAAAATAACTGCATTCTCAACACTAAGCCTGCACATTTTAATAGGAATAAAGACTATGACTGAAGAGGTGTATTTGAGATTTAAATTTTAACAAAATTGTGAAAAATGTTTACCCATTTCATTTAGAGATAAAGTTTTGTACTGGAATGCCGGATTACTTACTGTGTTATTGGGAAGTACAAATAAAGGAGACATATACTTAAGTTGTATACATTTTCTTGTATCCATAATATTATATGCAGTTTTTGTCATTAATGCTATTTTGCTAATTCCAAACTAACCCTGTAGGAGTGTATGTACATTAGTTGAGCCCATGATGGACTGGTACCCTGTTCTAGGCTGTTCTCGGTTTGTGCCCAGTGCAGCACTGGTAAGCTATGGCCCCCTGACCCTGAATTGGACTAAGATGGTTAAGAATGTTATGCCTCTATACTACATAATAATTAATATTTGAAAACAATTTTACTTTAATCTTTGAATCAGCTAATGGCATGTAAAACCACATGAAAAAAATCATACTGCAAAATAATTTAATACTTTTAACACACTGCTAGTTGTTATACATTAAGTCCTCTTATTTATAACTGACCTGGTGGCTCATTTGCCCTCAAAATAACTCAAAGTCATAAGGTATGAAAGCAAAGGGGCACCGTCTAATGCAGACTCCCCAGTGTTTCATAATTTATTAAACTTAGTTTGTGATAGATAATTATTGAAATGTATACTCACCAACAACTAAACTTCCTCATACATCTACAGGCACCCAGAGGAGCCTGTAATAACTTGCCACATAAAATTCTGAACGGGCACATGCACAGCTCAAGAACAAAAAAAGAAATACCATGGAGAGTGGTGAAGTTGGCTTGAAAAATTACTCAAGCACAGCTTCCTTTGGTCTAGGACATATGTAACTTGTAGTGCCTCAGAAAATCAAACAGTATAAATAAAATATCAGCCAATCAACAGAACCACATTTCTCTCTCTTCTGTTCTGGCAAATGTAAGAGAACCATTGTCATTTGCAGAGGTAGATTCTGAGACAGTTATCCTCCTTAAGGGAAACTCTCTTGCAATTTTTGCATACTTTTGAATGAGCCACTCCCTGTGTCTTCAACACCCCTGCCCCCACCTCACCCTGCCAACTATAAGATTCATCTTGTAACACGGTATGATTAAATCATAATCCTTGCTGACAGAAAAAACTGCAAAGATGACAATAACCATTCATACTTATAACCAGTGTTGCCAGGTGCACGAACATCCTGTGTCCAATTGGGCTATTTTTGATTAGTGTCTTCTGCAAAAATGGGCTTTTGCGGAATGTGTTTTATGGGCTACTTTTCTAAAAAAACAATGCAGTATTCTGGGCTATTTTTTCAAGCCCCTTTCTCTACATAATTACCATATTTTTCATCCATCCAACACTCCTTCCCCTGCTATCTGCACTTATATATTTCCCTTTAAGCGCTCAGCTCCATAGTACAATTCAGAATTACAGTCTATGAAAACACCTGTCCAACACCTTGAGAGAATGTCATGTAAGACTGGCCTCACAGTGCACATCCAGGCATTCTCTGACAATCAAAGGGCTTACAGGGATGCACTCACTGCAGCCAACATCACACCTTATGGCAGAATAACAGAAAGTGTCCATGATAGCCCAAGGGTTTTGTTCTCTATACTTAAACTACTTCAATCTGCATCTGGCACAATTACCTCCTCTACTAAAGTCTGTGAAAAATTCCTCCACTTTTTTCACAATAAAATTAAAGATTTAAATAATTCAACTAACATAAATCAATCATCTATTTATATTTTTCCTTGTCTTCCCACTCCATCCAGCTCTTTTTCTAAATTTTCATCAGTCCACTAATAAAATCTGGTCTTGATTCTGACAATCTTAACAATTTTCAGGCTATTTCATGTTTACCTTTTCTGTCAAAAGTTGAAAGTGTAGCCTCCCATCTCACCAATTACTTAACCTTTAATAAATTACTGCAACCCTTTCAGTCTGGTTTCAGGGCACAGCACAGCTGTAAAACTGCTCTGCTTTGAGTAACTAATGATTTGCATATGGCAACAGGATCTGGACAAACCAGATAATTTTCTCAGATCTCAGTGCAGCATTTGACACTTTCAAACCTAACAGTCTACAACATACTGGGTATCTCTGGCACTCCCCTCCAGTGGTTTAAGTATTATCTGACTGACAGGCAAGAGTGTGTTACTCTTGGCAACAGCAGATCTAGCTCAGCGCCGGTCACACAAGAGGTTCCTCAGGGCTCTGTCCTCAACTCTCTGCTCTTCTGTATCTATATACTTCCCATTGGCCACATGAATCGTAGTTACGGACTATATCATCATTTTTATGCAGATGATACGCAACTCTATTTCAATGTTAACAGTGAAACTTCGTCAGAGCTTTCTAGGCTCACAACTTGCCTCAGTGAAATTAAAACCTTAATGGAGCAGAACTCTTTAAAATGAAACAGCAACAAAACTGAACTCCTGCATATTGGCACTAAAGTACAACTTAATGAGCTTTTTTGCAATCACTTGGCAGTCATCTCATCAGACCTTTTTCTAATGCAATGGATCTTGGTGACCTTTATGATTCCTCCCTTTCTTATTCCGCCCACATAAACCACATAAGAAACTTTCTTACTTTCACCTTGGTAACATATCCAGTGTTTGCTCAATCCAGTGACCACTTAACAACCATCCTGCTTTGCCTTCACTGGCTTCCTGTGTCTTACAGGATCAAGTGTAAAATTCTATTAATAACCTACAAAGCTTTAAATGGCCTTGCACCGGACTACATCACTGACTTTCTCCATCACTAAGCTCCTGTTCGCCCACTTAGGTCTTCTGATTCTGGCCATCTTGTTGTGCCCCACACTAACCAGCACTCTATGAGTGATAGGGCCTTTAGCTGTATAGCACCCAGACTGGAATGACCTCCCTAAATTAATCAGATTAGCAGACTCCATCCATTCTTTAATAAAAAATAAAAAATAAAAAAAACTTAAAACTCATCTGTTCAGAAAAGCTTTTAACTTAACTTGACATTCTGCCTCCTTCTTCAGACTTCCTCTTTGTCCAGATGTTCAGTATAGTTTGTGTGCATTTTATATCACAAATGATGTTATTTGTTAGGCTTTATTTCAGTATTGAATTTAATAATTTACTCTGGTTTATTTTCTGTTAGTCTATTTAATTCCTTTGTATATCTTGTATCTACCTGTTTTATGTTCTATTCAGGAAACATCTGTATCCAATATTTTATTGAACTTATTAAAATCAAATTAGATTCAATACAAGCAAGTCAAATTTTACAAAACTAGGTTCAAGTCAATTCAACTCCCACCTATGAGAAAGAGAGCTAGGCCAACAGGGTACATCTTTAATAGTAGGAAAAAATAAATAAATAGAATGAAAACGGGAAGAGAATCTGCTTCCTCAATTTAAATGCTTATTCTAAAATGTTATTGATTAGATCCTGTCAGGTTTTAAAAAGTTTTGCACTTGATTTTTTCCAATTTCAAATAATATGTAACATCACTTACCCACTGACTTAAAAGAGGGGAGTTAGGATTCTTCCAGTTAAGCAAGATAAGTCTACGTGCCAACAGTGAACTAAAGGCTATTATAGCTTGTTTGTCTGTATCCAATGTTACTTATACCTGCTATTTCTTTATGAAACACTGTAAAGCACCTTGAGCATGGGAAAAGCACTATATAAATAACATGTGTTATTATTATTATATATTCTACTGTTGTAAAATCTTAGAGGTTGGTTTGTGCAATGGTATGTAACCATTCTACCACTCTCATATATTCCGAGGGGAAGCTTTGATGGTATGTACCTAATCGTCTTGCTCTCGATACCGCCCCCACTTTCCATTGTGTCATTTTATCTACATCAGGTATTGTGCTATTCTTTTGGGGCAAATTCACTATTTCTAAGCTGTCCATGGGCTATCTATAATTTTTAAGAACCTGGCAACCCTGCTTATAACTGCATGATGGGATTGTGCATATATACAATAGTAACATCATTATGGTCACATGTACAGAATACACTGAAATTACTACTTGCATGTCCAAACAGCACTACCACACTGACATCAAGATAAACACGGACACATCAAAAATACATAACTGTATGTATTGCTGGACTCAGACGAGGTGGTGTGTACTCTTACACACACTCTAAAGACTGATAATATACACATGATTATAGTTTTCAAACCAAGCCATATAAACCTAAAGAATTATTTTACCTGCCTATCTGCAATATCACTTTTTGTAATTTTGCATACATTTTCATATATACAGCAAACATATATCATTCTTCACAGAAAATTATTTAGCTAACTCATCTCCTGAATCATACTTGACCCAACTAGAATAGCAGCTGCAAAACAGGGGTCAGTTGCATTGCCTAGGAGCTTCCCACGCAGTGTGGGCGATTTCAGCAAAATGCTCAACACTCCTGTTTTACTAATGACAGCAGTGGGAGGCAGGGAATGATCAACATCTCAGTACTTTGAAAGCACAGGGTTATAATACTAAATCTGTGGTGTTCCAGTAAGGAAAGGTTGAAATAGACTTAAAAAAAAAAAAAAACACACCTTTAAGATGGAGACATGTGAATATATATTACAGACCTTTTATCCAGTAACATAGGCCAGTGAGGTTATGGTATTTTGAGTTAATTGATAAATATGTTAATAAAAGCATTCTGACCAGATTAGGCAGTAGTTACAAAACATCACATTCTTAAAAATTATCTGTTTGGATACACAATGCACATACAGGCTTTGGATATTTTGTTTTCTTTATTTTGTGACACTCAGTGGAAAAACTGTTCCTTTGATAATCTGAAGCAAGCCTAATGCAGATGTAAAGAAGCCAATTTTATACTTATTACAAAAGATAACTGCAACTTTATAAACAAATCATATAATATATCTTAATATCAAACAGATAATCAATGTGTTATTTCTGATAATAACAGTTTTAAGTTAATTTTTAAGATAAATAGAAGAAAAATTAAACATGTCAGCCTAGGATTGGAGAGCTGTTAGTCGCAGACTTTGACACCTTTGTCAAAAACTGCTGGGAATGTTTAAAATAATCTAGGTACAGTATAGTTTATGAGAGCACACAGGGGAAAATTGAAGTACTTCCGAAATTATTTTTAACCTCTCAGTGACTCTATATAGCAAAAAAGGTTAATTGACTGATGCTATGGCATACAAATAATTGAATTTAGAACACAGCATATACAGAACTATGTCTTCCTCTATCACCTATATTAGAACTTGTTTATTAATATAAAAGAGCAGGAAAATCAATTTTAAATTTAATTTATTGTTGTCAAACATTGTGGTAGTGCTGTTATCTTGCAACATGCAGTCCGAGGTTCACATCCTGGGTCCTCCCTACCTGGAATTTGCAAGTTCTCCATTTGTAAGCATGCTTTTTCTTCAGTCCAAAGACGTGCAGGTTAGGTGGATTGGTGATGTTAAATTTATCCTAGTGTGTGTGTGACTGTGTGTTCACTAGGGTTGTGCAGTATACCAGCACTGAAAAACACAATTTTAATAAGGTATGGTACCAGTATTTCATTAATTTCAGTACCTGAAAAAAAAGGTAGTGTTAAAGAACAATGCCCTCTGCCATTTATTAACATAACCGCAGCTCTCCCTGCAGCTCTTTAAGGAAATGTACATATTACATCTACCTCACGTCAACACTGAGGACCAACACTTCTTATGTATATATTATTATATATAACCTGTAGACTTTAAGAGGTACTGTCGGAAGGCAATCGATCGTGCAGCCAAGCAGGGAGGCTGATGTGAGACACTAATGGTTAGTTCCCATGTCCGAAAGCAGATATCAATACTGAAGTCAAAATTTTAATACCACTCTAACACTAATGCTCACCCTGCAATGGACTGGTGCCTGACCAGGGATTGTTTCTGTCTTGCGCCCTATGCTTGTTGGGATAGGCTCCTGTTTTCACACAAGCCTGCTCTGGATTGATACCTTTCATAGAACACATTCCAGAATACACATCAATTAAGGAAGAACAAGGATAAAATAATGTGTTCAATAGTTCAAAAGTTTGATATTTAATTATAAGCTTATTAGCTGGCAATAGAGCCACTTGAAAAAAAATTAATAAGTAGAGATGCTCTAATCGATCAGCCGCCAATCTACAAGGGTCGATTTTCACCAAAAAGACTATCAGCGATTGGTGAATGTGCAATTAAACATACAACAAGGAAAGCTACTTTTACTGTAAAAATTTTGCCAAATCAATATGCGGACAACAACACAAATTTCCATACTGGATCAGGCAAGCCCCTGGTTAACAATGGCCGCCACCAGTACTGTTAGTCAACAGGGTGCTAGCGGAAATTGGGCTACTGTTGGCCGAAGAAGGAGAAGAAGAGGGGGAAGACGTGTCAGGCAGGACGGAGGCAGGAGGAGAAGAGAAAGGTAAAGAGAGTGGAACTGAGGGTAGGAACTTTGAGTGTTGGCAGTATGACTGGTTAATGTATTGTGCGTGCAAGAGACTAAATGGAAGGGGAATAAGGCCAGGTGAATTGGAGGTGGATTCAAATTGTTCTGTCATGGTGTGGATGGGAGGAGAAATGGAGTAGGGAATATTCTGAAGGAGCAGTATGTCAAGAGTGCACTGGAGGTGAAAAAAGTGTCAGACAGAGTAATGATTATGAAGCTGGAAATTAGAGGTGTGATGATGAATGTTGCTAGTGCATATGCCCCACAAGTTGGGTGTGCGATGGAGAAGAAAGAAGATTTTTGGAGTGAGATGGATGAAGTGATAAACAGTGTACCCAAAGGACAGAAAGTGATGATTGGAGTGGATTTCAATGGACATGTTGATGAAGGGAAAAGAGGAGATGAGGAGGTGATGGGTAGGTATGGTGTCAAGGAGAGAAATGAAGAAGGTCAGAGGATAGTGGATTTTGCCAAAAGGAGGGACATGGCTGTGGTGAATACGTATTTTAAGAAGAGGGAGGAACACAGGGTTATGTATAAGAGTGGAGGAAAATGCACACAGGTAGATTACATCCTATGCTGAAGAGACAATCTGAAGGAGATTGAAGACTACAGTGAGAGGATGCCTGAGGAGTGGAAAAGGAGTGTACTGGTGCCAAAATTTAAGAATAAGGGGGATGTGCAGGACTGTAGTAACAACAGGGGGATAAAATTGATCAGCCACAGCATGAAGTTATGGGAAAGAGTAGTGGAAGCTCAGTTAAGAAGTGAGGTGACGATTAGTGAGCAGCAGTATGGATCCATGCCAAGAAAGAGTGCCACAGATGCGATGTTTGCCCTGAGGATGTTGATAGAGAAGTATAGAGAAGGCCAGGAGTTCCATTGCGTCTTTGTGGACCTGGAGAAAGCATATGACAGGGTGCCTCTAGAGGAGCTGTGGCTTTGTATGAGTAAGTCGGGAGTGGCAGAGAAGTACATAAGATTTGCACAGGATATGTACGAGGGATGTATGACAGTGGTGAGGTCTGCGATAGGAGTGACGGATGCATTCAAGGTGGAGGTGGGATTACATCAGGGATCGGCTCTGTGCCCTTTACTATTTGCAATGGTGATGGACAGGTTGACAGATGAAATTAGACAAGAGTCCCCATGGACTATGATTTTTGTTGACATGACATTGTGATCTGTAGCGAGAGTAGGGAGCAGGTTGAGGAGACCCTGGAGAGGTGGAGATATGCTGTAGAGAGGAGAGGAATGGAAGGTCAGTAGGCCCTTACATGTGTGTATATAAGAGGGAGGTCAGTGGAATAGTGAGGATGCAAGAAGTAGAGTTGGCAAAGGTGGATGAGTTTAAATACTTGGGATCAACAGTAAAGAGTAATAGGGATTGTGGAAGAGAGGTGAAAAAGAGTGCAAACAGGGTGGAATGGGTGGAGAAGAGTGTCAGGAGTGATTTGTTACAGACGGGTATAAGCAAGAGTGAAAGGGAAGATCTACAGGATAGTGAGACCAGCTATGTTATATGGGTTGGAGACGGTGGTACTGACCAGTAGGTAGGAGACAGAGATGGAGGTGTCAGAGTTAAAGATGCTAAGATTTGAGTGTGATGAGGATGGATAGGAATAGAAATGAGGACCTTATAGGGTCAGCTCAAGTTGGGCGGTTGAGAAACAAAGTCAGAGAGGTGAGATTGTGTTGGTTTGGACACGTGCAGAGGAGAGATGCTGAGTATATTGGGAGAAGGATGCTAAGGATAGAGCTGCCAGGGAAGAGAAAAAGAGAAAGGCCTAAAAGAAAGTTTATGGATGTGGTGAGAGAGGACATGCAGGTGATAGGTATGAAACAGCAAGATCCAGAGGACAGAAAGATATGGAAGAAGGTCAGCTATGGCAATCAGTAACGGGAGCAGCTGAAAGAAGAAGTGTAATTAATGATTAAAAATGATTAAAACCTTTAAGTGCAGATATGTGTACATTTAAGCAGTGTTTAATTGCCAATACAAATGAAAATATATATAAAAATATACAAATTTTTGCTGTTATAAAAGTGGTGAAAACTATCCATTTAAATAAGCCTTGTTTCTGACAGGCACATTGTAGACAATATTAAACAATACAACAGCTTGTACTTATGAGAAGCATTTTATTTTATGTCTTATGCATTATGGATAAATATTTTTGTGCATATTTTACTACTATTTTAAAGAAATGTTATTTATTTTAGTATTTCATGGTCACTGATCAATAAGCTTACAGATTTTCATTTTGTTAATACAATATGAACAGTTAACAACTTTGGTCTAAAGTTTAATTCTAAAAATAAACTTTAATATAGGACATAAGTTTTCTGTGCATCTGGTTATGCAGGAGCTTAGTGCAAAAAGTTTTTTTAAAGGGAAAAATCGGATTCAGAATACGGCCAATTAAGTAACATGAAATCGGTCATCAGTATCGGCATTAAAATCCTGATTGGAGCATCCCTTCTAATAAAGGAGAACTTTAAAGGATTTAGACTTTTAACTGTTATAGCCACATACTGTATTCTTGCACAAAAAGACATTGTAATCAGGAGGAACTTAGGTCATTACAACTTTGTTTGCTCCGTTAAATGCACTTAATTGCAGTTACAATCTATAAGGTAAAGTTGTAAAGATTTTTTTTTTTTTTTAAATCATGCCAGATCAATTGTTTCAAGTTAGAAATTCATAATTTTAATGTAAAATAATAAAAATGCTTATTGAGTTGTAAACCAATAATATATACACATACATACACACACAACCAAAATTCTATATCATGGTATTTTTCTAAATTATCCCGTTTTCACGGTATTCTACTGTATTTTTTCCCCCATGCATAAATGGATGTTAACCACATAGTCTGGCTAAGAATAACCTTTTCCGCTGTCATGAGCATTTTAATGTGCACACAAGCATTAATACAGGTTTGCATAGCCCCATAAAGTGATCAAGGGGGTGGCACTAATGAAGAGAAGGAACCACATTGCATGACGGATGCAGTCAAAATATAGAACTTTTTAATGAACAAATTTTGCAAATAACTTAAACTATAATTTTGACAACTTATTTTCAACTATCCAAAGAGGCATTTAAACTTAGTAAAATATTCAGAGGTGCTTGTCAAAAGTTGTATTGCACTGAACATCTCTTAGAAAAGGAATAAATAGTAAATATTTTTATAAACCAACTACACTTTCAGTTAATGTCAACAATCTCTGTCCACTGACACGTTAAAGAGACTTTTTGAACAACTTTACCATCATTAAACTGCATAATATTTAAACAAATAATAACAATAAAATATAGTGCAACTTCCAGTAATAATACTATTACTTCAAGCCCAGGTGCATTGCACAGTATTCACCAAATAAAAATAAAACCAGTGTAACTTGTGTGGTCTATGGCTGGCTTGGCATCCCGGCCAATACCCCCAGGCCGCCAGATGGAGCCCTCCCTGCAGTATGGAGGTGCCCCGAAGACCAGCAGGGAATCATAGACTATGCAGTTTTTATACACGACCCTGCTGGATACCACAGGGGCCGCAAGAGGGAGCTGCAGGGAGGACCGAAGAGTCATATGTGCCCTATAACCCGGAAGTGCGTCATAGGAAGAGCGACAACAGAAGTGACGTGCTTCCGGGGTGAAGAAAAGGACTTGTACCTGACCCGGAAGTGATAAAGAATCACATGGACTGGGGATTGGGAACACTTCCGGTTTAGGGGGTATAAAAGGACTGTGGGAGCTCCCAGACGGCGAGCTAAGCTGGGTGGATGGGTGGCAACGCGTCTGGGAGTGGTGGATTGATTTATTGTTTTAGTGATTATTGGTTTAATTTATGAGTATAGTGGAGAGGAGGGTGCTTTGTGCACTGTGGCATTTAAATAAAGTCAACTATTGGACTTTTTCCTGGTGTCTGGAGTCTTGGACAAGGGTTCAAGGGAACGATAGCACCTCCTATCTGTCAGACTTGGTGATGACATCTTCACCAACTGAACCATCATTTAGGCATATTGCATTAATATGGACCTTGCTTCAAGCTAAGCTATATACATAAATAATAAAAGTGCAACTTGCATTTATAATGCTATTTTATGGTATAGCCCTATGGAATCATATTAGGGCCACGGTGAAGGGAAAAAAAAAAAAAAAAAGAGACACAGGGAACAAAAAAACAAACTATATGTCAAGAATAAAGTCAACATGTTGACTTTATTCTCAATATTTCCACTTTAATTTTGGCACCTATCAAGATTAAAGTCTACATTTCCACTTTATTCTCGCCGTTTATATCGAGATTAAAGTCGACATTTCCACTTTATTCTCATAGTTTATTTTATAATTAAAGTAGAATGCCGTAAACTAAACTTCATCCTAAAATCAATGTTTAATTTGCTAGAGTTTCTCAAACCCCATTATAAGTTAATGTAGCACATTAAATGCTTTGTGTTGTGTTCCCTGACCCAGTTGTTAATCACTACGTGCTTCTTAAACCGACTTCCTCCGCACTAAGAGGAAGCACTGGTAGCAATAACTGCACAGAATACATTCACTTCATGATATTCCTGCTCTCTGAAAATTTTGAATGCTAAGATATATACTTGATATCATTTTCATGATGAAATGCATTAAAGCATGTATTAAACATGTACAGTAGTGTGGTGGTAGTGCTGCTCCCTCGCAGTAAGGGGTGCCCAGGTGTATGTTCAATGTAGAGAACTTTATGGCAGGTGTGACGAGGCTCCAAAAAACTGGATTTATGAATGGGTATCGCACAGGTTTAACTTAAATATTGTGTAAATGTGGGGTTTGTAATCTGGTGGTCGGAGACACGAACACAGAATTCAATGGATGTTCTTCTGAGTGGGCTTTCTTTATTGCATGCGTGCTATCTGTCTGACGTACCAAACCCTCAGCTCCTATCCTTCCTTTTTCTTTCTCCATCTAACCAATCACACAATAAACATCTTTGTGAAATTAAAACTAGTTATAAACTTAGCCCACGGAGTGTTCAGAACTTTAAAAAAAATCTTCATTATACATGTTTAATTATGCCATCCATTCATGGTTGCGCCCATCCCAGCAAGCATTGTGTGCGAGGCAGGAGCAAATCCTGAATGCCAGCACATCGCAGGGTGAATAGGAGTAACACACACACTAGCAGGGTCAATACAGCATAGCAAAACCCCACATCCTACATGACTTTGAAAGGAAACTGAAGCACGCCGAGTAAAGCCACCAGAAAAACATGCAAATTCAAGGCAGGGAACACCCGAGACCCCCTTGCTGCGAGGGAGCAGTGCAACCTCCATGCCCCCACATGATTAATACATGCTTTAATGCATTTCATCATGAAAATTACATCAAGTATTTATCTTAGCATTCTAAATGTTCAGGGAGCAGGAATGTCATGAAGTGAATGTATTCTGTGTGGCAATCGCCGCCGGCGCCTCCTCTGTAAAAGAGGAAGTTAGTTTAAGAAGCACGTACCGATTTAACATGGCTCGGGGAACACAACACAAAGCATTTAATGTGCTATATAACTTATGACAGGATTTGAGAAAATCTAGTAAATTAAATATTCATTTTATGATGAAGTTTAGTAACGATGTTCTACTTTAAGGACAAATTATGAGAATAAAGTCAACATGTCGACCTTATTCTTGTCATAAGCATCGAGATTAAAGTGGAAATGTCGAGAATAAAGTCAACATGTCGTCACACTATTACACAGTACCCAGGTACATCAGACTGTATTGAGAAAAAAAAAACAAGTACAACTTGGCTTGCAGTATTATCCAGTAGTATTGAAACAGTATTCACACATTTGAACATAATGGTCCACATCCGGCCTTTTAAAACCAAAGTATCTCCAGGCAACGGTGTGACTCCTTTTTTTCGGCAAAAGTTCTTCTGTGTCATCATGTTCAACTTTATCGTCAGCTACAGCTTCAGTTTCGGAATGTTCTTTGTCCATTTTCTTCAGTGTCTGGTAGGCTGTGATTGCTGCTGCACAAAAAGTTGATCAAGAAACTGACAGACTCTATGAATAAAAGGCTTACGATTGTTATTGAAAAGAAGGGTCACTGTTTTTTTTATTTGGAAATGTTAGAAACGTTTCTTTGTAAATTTTGAGTTTCTTATTATTCTCACTTTAACAGATGAAAATAAACAAGTGAGATGGGAAAATTTTCATTTTTCCTTTAGTTGCGTAATAATTCTGCACACTAATACTTGCCTAATAATCGTGCACACATATGTATTCCCCCGAGAATGTTCACACTCAGATTTCCATTGTAAAACATTTAGGTTTCAGGTATATTAACATTTGGCATTAACTGATAGCACTATATTTGTTCCACATTAAAATTAATTCTCAGAAATACAACTTGCCTAATAATTGTACACACAGTGTATATACACACACACACACACACACAGTCATATGAAAAAGTTTGTGAACCCCTCTTAATTCTTTGGATTTTTGTTTCTCATTGGCTGAGCTTTCAAAGTAGAAACTTCCTTTTAATATGCGACATGCCTTATGGAAACAGTAGTATTTCAGCAGTGACATTAAGTTTATTGGATTAACAGAAAATATGCAATATGCATCATAACAAAATTAGACAGGTGCATAAATTTGTGCACCCCATATTACATCAATACTTAGTTCAGCCTCTTTTTGCAAATATAACAGCCTCTAGACGCCTCCTATAGCCTTTGATGAGTGTCTGGATTCTGGATGAAGGTATTTTTGACCATTCTTCCATATAAAATCTCTCCAGTTCAGTTAAATTTGATGGTTGCCGAGCATGGACAGCCTGCTTCAAATGATCCCATAGATTTTCGATGATATTCAAGTCAGGGGACTGTGACGGCCATTCCAGAACATTGTACTTCTCCCTCTGCATGAATGCTTTCAAACTGTGTTTTGGGTCATTGTCTTGTTGGAATATCCAACCCCTGCATAACTTCAACTTTGTGACTGATGCTTGAACATTATCCTGAAGAATTGTTGATATTGGGTAGAATTCATCTGACCCTCGACTTTAACAAGGGCCCCAGTCCCTGAACTAGCCACACAGCCCCACAGCATGATGGAACCTCCACCAAATTTGACAGTAGGTAGCTGGTGTTTTTCTTGGAATGTGGTTTTCTTCTTCCGCAATGCAAAGCGCTTTTTGTTATGACCAAATAACTCCATTTTTATCTCATCAGTCCAAAGCACTTTGTTCCAAAATGAATCTGGCTTGTCTAAATGAGCATTTGCATACAACAAGCGACTCTGTTTATGGCGTGAGTGCAGAAAGGGCTCCCTTCTCATCACCCTGCCATACAGATATTTTTTGTGCAAATTGCGCTCAATTGTAGAACAATGTACAGATACACCATCTGCAGCAAGATGTTCTTGCAGGTCTTTGGAGGTGATCTGTGGGTTGTCTGTAACCATTCTCACAATCTTGCGCATGTGCCGCTCCTGTATTTTTCTTGGCCTGCCAGACCTGCTGGGTTTAACAGCAACTGTGTGCATTTCCTGATTCCATTCCTTAGAGTTGAAACTAACAGTTTAAACCTCTGAGATAGCTTTTTGTAGCCTTCCCATAAACCATGAGACTGAACAATCTTTGTTTTCAGATCTTTTGAGAGTTACTTTGAGGATCCCATGCTGTCTGTCACTCTTCAGAGGAGAGTCAAAGGAAAACACAACTTGCAACTGACCACCTTAAATACCTTTTCCCATGATTGGACACTCCTGTCTATGAAGTTCAAGGCTTAACAAGCTAATCCAACCAATTTGGTGTTGCAAGTTATCAGTACTGAGCAGTTACATGCATGATTCAAATCAGCAAAATGACAAGGAGACCCACATTTTTGCACAGCCAGTTTTTCGCATTTCATTTAATTTCATACAACTAAATACTGCTTCACTAAAAATCTTTGTTTGGAAAACACCCCAGTACTCAGATGTTCCTAGGAAATGAAAGACATACCAGTGTTATCTTTTTTGTTGAAAGTAGAGCGAATTATTATGCAGGCTAAGAGGGGGTTCCCAAACTTTTTCATATGACTATATACACATACACATATATACATATACACATACATAAACACACACACACACATTTTTTTTTTAATCAATGTCTAAAACTTTTGGGTATTACCGTCATATGGACCAGTTAAGGGAAACTCTTACTGGTTTTATTGCATGTTGATAGAACGTAAGTTTCACCATTGTATAATACAGAGATGTTTACTTGTTTTTAACAACTAAAACCTTATCCCAGTGTATATGTTCACATGGGAAAGGCAAAACATTAGTACAGTACTTAGTTTAATGAAGGTGTTGCATTTTTATTATTCTATTTTGGCTTTTTACTCAATATCATAGAAGCATGACAATCAAAGGGTTTGGTACATATTTGTTGATCTATTAAAGTACAAGCACTGAGGAAAACTCCAACACAGATTTGTTAAGTTGCTGAAGAAAAAGTAAAACAAATAAAAAATGCACTTGTGTCTGAACCACTGTGCAGCAAGACAACCACTAATTAGCATCCTAACCACAGCTCAAACCCTTTCAGAATGATAAAGGCCCAAAAAAAGATTTCCTTCTCTTAAATTCATTGAATATCCAACATCTACCCAATAATATGTTACGCTATCCAAATTGCAGTGTGCAGAGAAAAGAAATACAGCTCTAAACTCAAGAAACAATTGCCAAAGAAAAGTAAGAGTTAGAAGTAAAAATTAAAAACTAACAAACAAAAGAGGAACAAACAACTGCCACACTGCTCTGCTGAAACTTTTACTGTTGAGATGATAGTAAGTTTAAAATTATCAAACTGATCCTTGATCTCCAAAGACAACATTTATCAATAAAACCCCCTGATATTTTAGAAGCACACTGCAATGAAATAAATTATGCGCTAGGGTATATAATGTGTGCAAATCAGAATGCCTTCCTATAACACATAGCAAAGTTATTGAAACTGAAAATAATGCAATGAAATGGCATCATATTATTCACCAGGAAATGGAGCACACCTCAAGTGAACTTTGTGTTGGATGTTAGTAGTATAGTTGTGTAAAAATAACCAGAAAAAACTATGCCAGAATATACAAATGTGTTTTCTGATCTGCAACCCATCGAGATGGCTAAGCCATGCAATAAACAAATTTTCTTTTTCTTGACTGGTTTCTGCAATAAACATGCTAGCTAGTGCAAAAGCTTTTCTTGTTTGCCTTAGCTGACCCATGCTTTACAGTTGACATCACAGTGATGCTAATTGTGATTTTTACAATCTCTCAAATGCATTTGAACACAGACACATTCACAGTTAAGATCCTTCTGTTCATAAATCATAATCTGTGATCACACACTCACAAACTTCAGGTCTCAGCAAGAATTACATTTTTTCCCAATGACAACACGCCTACAAAGATGACAAAAATATACAACAGTTATAACACCACTGCTAAAAAAATTCAACGCACGCTTTCAGTGCTGTACAAGCATTCAGTAAAACTTTAATCGTAAAATATTTTTTTTCCTAAAAACTGTGTAGCTGGAATTCTGCTAATTTCAGTTCAACAAAAGCATCAAAACCTTCCAAAATAAAAAATAACAAAAATTTTAGCTCAACATAAACAATATTAATTTGAGATATCAAAAGGTTAACTTTACCTTGAAAATGAACATGAGCGGATTAAAACAGATACCAATCTGATGGGCACAGCAACCCTTTGACAATAAAATGCTATCCAATCTGCACATTATACCATGTCCAATAATGTTTCAAAACGTTCTATTCTCCATCTTAGTTTTTTGAGACATTTGTCTCATTACATTTAAGCATATTTAATTATAACCTCAAATTTTAACTTTTTTTTATTAACTAAGTTTACACTTAATAGCTTAACTTTAATTATATTAATTGTGTTTTGAATGGTTTTCAACATTTTGCATATTGTTCTCAGTTTAAAGACAGGACTTCACTGCTATTAACACAACATACACTGTATCTACAGTAGGAAAACTATTTTGCTGGAAAATCAAGGACACAGTCAACAAACATGGTTCTATTCTGTCTACATGCATCAAGAACACTGATTGCAACCTCCAGTCATTAAACTTGCCTACCAAAAATCAAATATTAAAATAAAGCAAATATCAATGCTGCTAATAATCAATGCATAAATGCAATTGATGGAGTTTCAGTGCAATATTGCACAATTAAGTATTATTGCAAGTCACAACCATACAAGAAAAGGTTCTATTTGTCTATGAATAGAATTAAAAACCTTTACACCAATTCAATATTGACAGAAAAAAAACAAATGAAACTGGTCAAGTTGAAATGGTACAGTATAAAGTTTCATATATTTAAAGCAGGCTAAATGATAAGAGTATTAATTTTTTTCAAACACAATACCTGCATTTGTTCAGTGGAGCTGGTACTCAGGTCATCTCCTGACTCAGAATCAGGAATGTGTTTCTCAAAGTTTTCTCCTGTTGAATCACATAGTGGTATATCTCCAGATGATGTACTGCTGGACACTACATGTGGGTCTAAGTCCACTGCCATTTCTTTTCCAATTGGACCAGTCTTGTTATGGTTAGGGATCCGAAGGGGTGGAGAATCAGTACTTACTTTCACACTATGAATAGAATTATTATTTTGGAGCAGGTCTGTTGCTCGTCGATTCAATCCTGGACTTCCTGTTGGTGCCATATTTTGGTTGGCATCTCTGGTTAAGACTGGAGGGTTTACAAGTACTGGTAAGGGTTTGCCAAAACTAGTAAGTTCAGTGGGTTTGGTTAAATTCTCTGTCGACTTCTGTAGTGGTTGCACTTCTAAACCAGCAGGTTTCGTTTTATTAAATACACTAGGACTAACCAATATTGGCTTGGGGGGTGGCATGAGGGCCTTCCTTAGTTCTTTAACATATTGAGCAGGCACATAGAAGGGTTTTGTGTTTTCATCTTTTTTCACTTGCCACCAGTCTTCATTGGTCTTCCTGATTAGAATATATCGTTCTCCTTGCTTAATTGTTACCATCTTGTCTTTTGCCTTATATTCATAATCATACTCTACTTCTATGTAAACCTGTCCTGGAACAATTGGCAATTCCAGTTTGCCATCTTTGTCTGCCATCTTCTTTTCCACTTGGTTGTCTATCTTCGTACTGTTACAACATCCCACATGGTTTCTGTTTACTGAATTAAAACAGAAAAACAAAATCCTGTCATAAACCAAGATTAAGGAAGAACACATATATTTTCACTTTTTTTATATATCTTCATATTTTCAGTTATATTAGTTTTGCGTAAGGTCTAAAGTAGAATAACACACACTGGAAATTACAATCCAGAAAGTATTTATTCAGACAGACAGACAGATATTACAGTAATTTAGAAAACCACTGCCCAAATAATGTTGTTGCTTTGAACTGTACTCTTTTATACTTTTTAAAGTGACTTAAAATTGTATACATTGTGAAAGATGTAGTCTTCTATACCAAAAATTTCTGAAACATAATTGCATAGGTTTCTAACAGTAGTTCAAGTTTTGTCTCACAATTGATAATTTTATATTGTCACCAGTAAATAATGTGAGCACAATGCAACCTTCCAATGAGTATTTATTGTAAATATTGTTATTTATCCTAAAGCACTGGTTGACAGCAAGTTCTTCCACTAGTTTACTAAAAATTTTACAAAAATTGCAAAATAAACCTTCTAGCACACAATTTATAGTGTTTATCTGCATAGTACTGTTTCAGTTACTGGATGCCAGTATGTTAACTTTTCAGTCACAGACCTAAATGTTTTAGGTATCTGGGTGTTGAGCACAGTTACTTACACTGTGTTCCATTTGAAGTGGGAAGTCAGAATTTCCTAGTTCCTGGTCAGAACTTTCAACTGGAACAATCCCCTTAAGTCGAATTTCAAACTCGGAAAGTCTGGACTGGTCTGTCAAGCCAGAGTATGTCTGACTTCAGATCATTACATCAAACCACAATGGCAACGTACACACCGAACTTCAGTAAAAGCTGTAGTATTATACTGTTTATATGCAACGTCTGATTTTTTGGGCCATATTATATTAGTCATATGGACAGTACTGCCCAACCTCCATCTGTGGACATACTGATTTGATGTTTGGATATGCAGAATACTACATAATGCAATGTTATCAACTGCTATTTATTCCAGTGGAGCGAGCATAACAAAAGGTTTCCCTGCATGCATCCATATTAGTTTTACTAATGTTTTACTAGAATGCAGTCAACTTGGGTGTGACATCATTCCCAGCTCTGACATCCGTCTCTGAGGCAAATGGAACGCAGCATAAGCTAGAGCTTCTTTTGGCATTGTTGAGACTGTTTGGCTGCATTTATTAAAGCAAAATGAAAAACCGCAAAACTAAGTACAGTGGTACCTCGGTATACGTCCTTAATCCGTTCCAGGTCCTTGGACTTATACCAAACAGGACGTATACCAAACTAATTTTTCCCATAAGAAATAATGGGAAAATGATTAATCCGTTCCCATGAAAAAATCCTATTGTTATTGGCATATTACACATTGATGGGGTTGTATAAAATAATTTAAACACTGCTTAATACTAAAATACACAAATACAAAAGCAATTAGATGAAATAAATGAAAATTTTACCTCACTTTACTTTTTAATAACGTCCGTTTTTCACAATCGTGGATACCATCGTTCTCAGCAAATGGTATGCAACAGCCACGTCCCGGATACGTATGCCACCTTCATACTTTTCAACAATCAATTCAAATTTACGTGAAAAAACACAAAATCACGTTGCGACAATGCGGGTTTGCTGTATGCTCCTATCTGCTCTCGGGGAGCCCTTGAACCCTACACCGTCGGTAATGTGCTTCACTGCTAAGCTCATCGGTAACAACAAAGCAAGGGGATGGTGAAAAAGTGCAAAGTGCTTTTATTAAAACAATCAATAAAACAAGGTGTTCAAATTAAAGTACAGTCTCCAAAGTTTCAATAAATAATCCATAAAATCAGAAGTGAAACGTGGAGGTTAAAAACAACAGAAAAAAGTCTTCTTAAAAATGAGGTTAAAATACAGCAGAAAGCATTATTTAAAAAAAACAAAACAACAAGGGAGTCACCCTAATTGCAGCTGACCTTAACTCTGCCTACTTCAGCTACTTCATGCCTGCCCCCCCTCTCTCTCTCTCTCTCTCTCCCGTACGTTCTTTCTTTTTCTTCTTCTAGCCGACTCACACTTCTATTTATCAAGATAAGCAGCCCCAGGAACAATCACAAATGCAGATGGTCTCTCACCTGTGCACTTTGGTTAGAAACGCCCACATCGCGAATCGCCCTGAGAACCTTCAGCCACACAACCACCACGCCCCCTCACCAAGCTGCAAGCGCAGTGATTATTTATTTTAAAGCTGGCCTTTGACAGGAGCTGTGGACCCGCTATACCACACATGTGAAAATTCACAGAGAGTTATAGCGCAGGTTGTTCACTGAATGCTAGCAACTGGCGCACTGACGCTCAAGGGCAGTCGTGGCTTTGTCTCGAGAGAGATAAACAAGAGCAGCACGCGAGTTGTATTCCAAACAAAGGTCGTATACCAAGTAAAATCTTTCGTGTCCAAACAGGACGTATACCAAGTTGGACTTATTCCAAAGCAGACGTATACCGAGGTACCACTGTAATTTTAAAAATGACAGTGATAAACAATACACATCTAAATGTGTTTCCAACTTGGTTATTTGAAAATGGTTTGGTTTTACTCAATCCAATATTCAATAGAGCACTGTCCTGGACAAAACGTTAATAACACAGAAGCTACTACACAAAACAATGAGTAGAAGGGATACATCCAGCACAATTTCAGGTAAGTAAATAAAAAAAAAATTAAAAAAAAAAACTCATTTACAAATGTCCTTTTGCATGACCAAGAAGGATTTGACAAAATTACCAATTAAAAGTTTGGAAAACATGGGATTCAGAACAATGATAGGCATGTGATGTAGCTCAGTTTTGGAAATACGAGTAACTTGGTTTACGAGTGTTTTGTAAGACAAGCCAAAATTTTTAATAAATTCTGACTTGATAAACGAGTGACGTCTTGCAATATGAGTAGTATGTATGTATACGCTTTGTCTGCTGAGCGTCATGTAATCACAACTGAGCTGAAGGTTCTTCTCTCTCTCTCGCTACGGGATTGTGGGCAATCGTCTCCTATTCTCCTTCCGAGTCAGCGTGCCTCACTCATATAGTCAACATCCGTACGAGCGTATACAGTTTACTACAGCATTGTGACTGTGTGTGTGCTGTGACATGCGAGTCCCCGTCTTGCACCACCAGCTTTATTCAGCTTGAAACAGCAACAGCGCAGTTATTTATTGTAGCAGGATCTGCCATTCTCCTATACACAGACACAGCAGTCAGGCAGGGTTGTGGCCAAGTAGTACTATGCCCTGCGCGTTTATAATGTTCTTTGTTCCTTGTATCATCCACTGACGGCAGGCGCTTATAGCATGTCCACAATCTTTATGGATTCGATTTTTACAGCGAACTGCTACAGCACTGGGAGACTGCGATTGCTTTGGGACGTTCTTCCGCATGTCATCCTGTTGGGTGGAATCCCACAAGAATTTAGAAACTCACTCACACCAGCCATGATTCTTTTCAAAGGTAAAGTGTAGGTTAATTTGTTTCATGTATTTTTACTTTATATTTTGTATTAATCATTCTTATATGAATAGTTTTGGGTTGTGGAACGAATCATCTGAGTTTCCATTACTTCTTATGGGGAAATTCACTTTGATATACGAATGCTTTGGACTGCGAGCACGTTTCTGGAACGAACTTTGCTTGCAAACCAAGGTTCCACTGTACTCTGCATTTCTTTAAATATGTGTACTCTTTGTAGATTACATTTGCGACTGGAAAATATGTAACACCCGTCTACAGAAAATGTTTTTCACCTATAACTACGCAGAAAAAGTGGATAACATTTTGAGCCTTTAAAGTACTGGGACTTTTAGGTAGGAATCATGTTAGCATGACAACTGACAGTGGTTCTAATGTGGCATTTAACAAGTGCTCTCCTCTTCAGTGCTTTGGGCACAGACTTCACTTGGTCAATGCCAAGTATGAAACGGAAACACTAAATGCTTTGTTAAAGCAACTGTTATTCAGTTGTTAAAAATTAATTCACATTAGGCCTATCACAATATTAAACATTAACCTATAAATGGTGTAAAGACAGTTTGTTGCTATTCCAAGTTAACAGTAGCAATAATAATAGCAATAAAAATAGTGAAAATCTCTACTGCATTCTCTTAATACTGTGCAAAATCTGGGGCCAACAATGCCTTTACAGAATAAGGCTTAGTGTCACAGTGATATAGTACTATACTATTCAGTTTTTCATTTGATTTTTGATCAATTCACAGAGAAATATTTTAAAGATTATGATGTTGATTGTGGAAGCAGCAGTATATAGACAGATGGAAATGAATGAATGACAGAGATCTAGAAAAAAGATGACTGGAAGTATCCACGTGTGGTAAAAGGCCATCTCCTAGGTCTTAAAAGAAGACACCTTGCTGTACTCGTATAGTAGATTAAGTTTTAGCTCAAAAGCAAGCTGCAGAAACACCTATGTGGAATGAACTTCATGCTACATAATCTGTGCTCTAAATCCTGTTTGAGTCTGTTGTTTTTGGCAGTGTATTTTCAATCAGCACTGTAGTGCTTTGCATATGCAATGACCTGTGGTTTAACCTTAAAAAACACAGTTCATTGTGTTTTAGATAAAGGCTCTATCCACTAAAATTGTGTGCATATTATTTTATGTTATAGGTTATAAGTCACTGTGCTCATGTCGAAGCACTAATGCATGAATAGATATCGTTACAACTTGGTGTGCAAAGTGTAGACATGGTTAATTATAAACTCCGAAGGGAAATGAAAGCTAACATAATTCTAAAATAAGTGTTGAATTTCTGCTGGATGGAATATGGGATATAGAACATACTTGGAACTTTGGAGTTTTCAAAACAATGTGACTTTAGCTATGGTTTAAATGGGTGCTACCTGGGTATTCAACAGAAAAATGTAATAGTGGGCACAGAATTGCTAAGACAGTAGTCTGCTGATACAAAATAAAAATATCCCCAAAATACACACAGTGGAATATGTCTCTCTCTCTCTCTCTCTCCAACATGTGTTGTGGTAAAATTCCATCAGCTGTGTTACAATCATGTAACATCCTACCACAATGCTAAATCCGCAAGATGTGTTGTCTTTTCTTTTGTTAGTGTGTGTAAAAGGGCTAGCTAACTTGACAATAACCAACACCTAAAGACAGGCTGGGCAGAATCAACCAGCTTCTCTAGTTGAAAAACAGGCAAAAGCAGATAAGTAAGCAAACAAACATTCTCAACAGATGTTCAAAGCATCAATATTTAATTATGCAAAACATAACCATCTAATCTTAAACTGGGTTAAATATTATTGGACATTTTTGTTAAGATCATGTTGTTCTTCAAACTTAAAACTTCAAAAAGTAAGCTTTTTTGAAAACATTGAAATAAAATATGGGTGAAAGTAATTTCTTTAGGGATTTTTCCTGCACTTCCTGTTAGCGATGTTCTGATCTATATCAGTTGATTTTCACAACAGATGACTTGATCGATGATCAGTAAATTAGCCAATGTTAAAGGCTGATTTTTTCAGAATCGGTTTTCTAGGATTTAGCTGTATTCCTACTTTATGCAAAGTATTGTATTATTAGAGGCAGTGCAACGGTCATTTTGTTGTCAGAACTTCCTGTAAACAGAGAACAGACCGTCAAACTTCAGGAAATAGTGAAGACAGGAATACTGGCTTTTATAACAGAGAGTGAAGTAATTAAGAAAAGGGAATCCAAAGAGTCATCCTGCGCATGGGAAGGAATGACACACATACATGTTGTCCAGCTCAACTTGAAGTGGAAGGAAAGAGAGGCAAGTCTTTGGCAGGAATTAACAGGAGCTACTTTAATGAGTTCAGTCCTTTGTGTTTTTTTTCTGACCTTTAATAAAAACAGACACCCCTTCACGGACGGTGGACAATGAGCGAACTTGTGTTTAGTACAGCAGCTCACGTTTTTAATTAGAAAAAGAAGAGTTAAAGAAGAACCTGCCCTCACTGCTTAGTAAACACTAGGCTTGTTAGCTCAAGATCCACGTTTGTTGATTTTATTTAAAACATGTTAAGCATATTAGCACTGTATCTTCTTGATAAACATCTTATGAACATTTCATAATAGTCACGCCTTGTAATTATAACGTGTATTTTATTTTTTTTTTTTGTTTTGATATACTTTGTTAATCCCCCTTGGGAAA
Source organism: Polypterus bichir lapradei (assembly GCA_026402145.1). Lineage (NCBI taxonomy): Eukaryota > Metazoa > Chordata > Cladistia > Polypteriformes > Polypteridae > Polypterus > Polypterus bichir. Next base: position 18,649,139 of record JANRMT010062817.1, read on the forward strand.
ATGTCTTTTCACATGACCTTTAGGTGTCAGCCATTGTATAGCGCGCCCCTGGTGCAATTTTCATGTTAAAGGTCTTGCTCAAGGGCCCAACAGGGTAGGCTCCCTTCTGTTAGGAACAGGATTTAACCAGCAGACTAGCAACTTCCAGATACCAGTGCAGATCCTTAACCACACAGCCACCACTCCACCTTAATGGTATGTGAATAATGGATAAATATCTTGTGTACATATTTTATTAGTTTAAGTGTATTTTAAGGGATTTTATTTTAGTATTTTTATGGTAACTGAACAATAAGCCTATAGAATTTCATTTTGTTAGTAAGAAATAAACAGCTGTGATCTGTGGTTTAATTGTAAAAATACCATTTTAATGAAAAACATAAGGCTTCTACATGTCTGATTATACTTGAGCATAGTGTTAAAGCAAAAAAAAAAACACACACACTATTGGTACTGGCATCAAGATACTTCTGCAAAATCATGCAACATATAATAAAGTCACAGGGGATTGCTTTTTGAACTGAACATCCATCTCTCCCCTCATTTGTTGGTCAAGTGTCCTGTCTTCAATTCCAAAAGTGACTTCCTTGAGGTTTTAGTTTACTGTTGATGATGTACATCTGTTTTCCCATGTTTTTCAAGGGTTTTTCACATTTTGAGCATGCAACAGGATAAATGAAATGTGGATTATGTGACACCACTAATGCAATATATTTTCCTTTTTGCCATTTTTTGCTGTTGTACAGTATTAGTCACTACTGGATTGTATTATATCAATTTTTTTGTGCATGTAAAGAATAAGATTACTACAAACAACATGGGGAAAGGAACACATACCAAATATCCTTTTTGGATGGAATATTCCTCTAATACCCTTATTTGCATCTGTTAAGTTGTTGTATATGTACAAGAATTCACACTGAGCAGCTACTGATGGGCTTTTTTCTTCTCTTTATTATGATAAATAATTCTTAATAATAATAATAATTCTTTGCATTTATATGGCACTTTTCTCAATACTCAAAGTGCTCAGCAATTGCAGGTTAAGGGCCTTGCTCAAGAGCCCAACTGAGCACAGTCCCCTTTTTGGCATTTTTGGAAATCAAACCGGCAACCTTCCGATTGCCAGTGCAGATCCCTAGCCTCAGAGCCACCACCTTGTTCTGTCTGACATCTACATGACATTTCATGTCTGAAATCTATTCAAAATTCCTGTTTGGTAGGAAAGTACTTAAATATGCATTTTTTTTTAATTACAGTCTAACTTAATTTATATCTACTATGTACAAAATGTTACAGTGCTAAGAATACAATATTTAGCAAATCTGAATTGGGTTTATGGATTAAGCCAGTAATGCTTATTTTTGTTTGAATATTTATGAAACTAGCACATATAAAAACTACCACTTCTATTTTTGTTTCGTTCAAAGCAATTATTAAGTAACACACAGTATAAAAAATACAGATGTGTACTCTCTGTATTGTACTGCATCAATACATTGTTTAAAGGCTTAATTAGGGTCACACAGTGACCCAGTCACACAGAGTGAATAGCCAACTTTGTGTTTTACAGTTCAACACTTCAGAAATTAGGCCTAACTGCCTTCATTCATCTTTCGTACTGTTGTCACTCTTGCATGTAATCCCATATTTCAAACAAAGTCATGCAAACCTTGATCATGAAACATTTTTACAAACAAAAATAGAAAGTGCAATATTTTACTCATTGAAAATATAAAAATGAAAAAAGAATGGTGAAAATGTTAATTGAACTCTGGCAGCTACATTCCTCACAAATCCAACTCACTCACATGGACAACACAAACTTAGCCATGCAGCCATGCAGGAGTATTTAATTAGAAGATTTCTACCGAATTGCTTCATTGAATACCACTGGACAAGGAGGTAAAAAGCTCTTTTTGTTTTTATCTAAAGACAAAGCTCAAAAGATACAGCGCCAACATGCAGCAACCAGATAAAGCATAGTCTCCTAATGCCAGCAGTAAGTAGTTGGGCTCCTGCCATAGAAATGTTCTTGAAATGCTAGAGTTCATTAACATTTTGTAACTACAACAAAAGCCACCTTCACTTTAAATTAAAGAGATAGAAACTTCTTGATATTTTTCTTTTATAATCTTGCCATTCCATAGCGTCAAAAAGCTAAGCAACACATCTGTAAACAAATCAAGTATCAAAATTGCATTTAAAAAAGATGTACAAATCAGGATCGCCTCTTTCAGTCTCTTATGATGCTTCAATATACTGTATATACCACAGCTATATCATTTAAACATGCAAGTTAACACACAGAAAAAGTCATCCACTTTAGTTTATAGGAGTTCCTTTTTATTGATAATTTTAATAATATTTAGTTTATTTTTGGTGACTTGTAAATCACAAGCATTTCCCTATTTTCTACATGGAAACTCATGTTCCATGTACAGTAAGCAAAGCTTGTGATTTACATTAGATACCAGTTGTGGGGGCTGAAATCGTAACCTTGAGCTAAGCCACCCACCACATTTATGTCAGAATATGTGAATAATTTTACATAAACTTTAAGAACAAAGTTAGCTTATTGTTAAAATTCTGAAATAAAAATATAAAGGTTTATTTTCATATCTTGCTGTCAACAGCAGTCACAGTGAAAACAACTTAAGTTAACAATACCATATATTGAAAATAATAAACCTGAATCTTTGCTAACTAACAATAATAATTTTATTAAATATTATATAAAAATTATTTAACTTGCTTAAAACAGTATACCCATATTTTATGTATAAGTCTCATCCTTCTACCAAGGAAAACTTCAAAACAGATCAGGACACAAATCACTTTAGAAAGATTTAGTCTACAGAATTCCATGGAATCTGGGATACAGGATTACAAAGTGCCTGGTGTCTGTGTATAAATAAAGAGGCTTTTCCAAAAAACACAGCTTGATAATGATGTTTTTCTCAAAAACATCCCCAGGAACAACACATGATTTTTTCACATTATGCTAACTCTGGTTTGAAATTTACATCTTTGCATATTCGGTTGAGCTTCGATTAACAACAATGCCATATATCACAATACCTAATGTAACAGAAACATATAGAAACGTAATTATAATATTATTGTACTGTAAACCAAGTATCCTAATAATATTTAGCCAGAGAAGCAACTCAAAAACAAAATGTACCACTTTTGCATTTGGATCTTGACTGATCCAAGGTGACACATAATAAATGTTTTGCTGACAAATACATTTCTGTGTATCATTTAGTGACGACTACCTGTCAATGCACTAAACTGACAAACACAACCACAGTAACTCTCTTATGCCATTTTGTACCCAACTTTCCATTTTAGAATATGGTTTCCAGTGCACAAGAGTGTTATAGGAAGAACTACCTACTATGGTAGCAATGAGTAAAAGTCATTAACCAGCTATGGATATGATGGCAGTTAGTACAATAATCACTGTAGGAATTTTGATCTATGTGAATACAGTCAACAATCTGTTTATTATTGTACTATAAATAATTAAGGCTGTTCATACTTATGAGAGTTACTGTGACAAATGGCTACTTGGTTATTCGATTTAGGGCATGAAATATTTACGGAGCTATAACAAAAAATAAACAGTAATCAGTCTTTAATACAAGTAGCAATGTAAGATAAGATTCCACGCAGTTCATGCAGAAAGAAAGAACTGCAGCATGGATGCTCAAAAAAAAAAAAAAAAAGTTGGGAGAGGACTTGAAGCAGCTCCTAAAACAATGCTACTTAGGTCTACATTTCAACTGAGAGCATCAAATTATTGCTTCGAAGGGAGAACAAATCCAAACTACTGTATACAGCACTGCAATATTTTTCAATGCTATACAACATCAGTATGTTCAGAGCAGTACCCTTTTTTCTTTGCTCATGTATTTCATTCTTTATTATTGTTTGCTTTACTATTGAATTCCATTGCACAATGAATTCTTTATGTGCTCGTATGAGAACAGTAAACAGCCCCTGAACAATTTTAATTGTTTAAGACAAGCTACAGTATGAATGCTGCTACCATTTGCTTTACTGTTGACGCTTCATTACAAAAATTCCGTCACAATGTTTAAGTGAAGAATTTAGTTGACTGCAGCATTCTTCATAGTAATAACAATGGTCTAAATTACCTACTGCCAATCAGCAAATCACCCGAAAGTTAATCAAGTCTGTTGATTTGCATGGCAACTATTTCAGGGTACCACTGAAGAAATTATTTAGATATCTGATTTACAGACATTTTAAAAGATTTCTTATGGAAAATAGAAAAGCTATTTAGCAATTATTGCTTTAAAATATTTACTTTTCCTGAAAAAAAATGGGCCACATGCTTTTCTTGCTTTTTATATACTGCAGCCTGGCGTGAGGGCGTACTGTCTCCCTGAACCTCTCACTGTCAGTGACTCACTGGTACCTGAATGATGCTTATGTAATCTTAATGATTTAAAATGCCCTGAGCATAGGAAAGGTGCTTCGTGAATGGAGGATCATTAACTATTAAACAGAATTCATCTGGCTTCTATTAACAGAATTTGCAGTAATTAATATGGAAACATTTTGAAACTGCACTGTGACATTAGTATTATCTAGTCCATGCTATTTATATCACACACACCACACGTTAGTGTTGGTATCGTTAAAGGTTTATTGCCTGTGGCAAAGTATTATGCTAAAACCAGTAATAAAGCACATCCAACACTTAATAATAATAAACATCTAGAAATTTACAGTCTATCAATGTCATGAAATATTTGGCAAACTCGGTTTTTTACATCAATTTAGTGAACATGTTATATTCAAATACAAGGTAATGGAGAGCTGGAGTCTATCCCATGAACATCAAATGCAAGGAAATAACCAAAATGTAGAGGCCTGCAAGATCAATTCAGGGCACAAAACCACTGTCATTTGTACCAGGGCATTTTAATGTAACCGGTAAACACAGCAGACACATATTTAGCATGTGTTAGGAAAACAGGATTACAGTACACCCCCCTGGGGGGTGAAGAACAAAGGGAGAATGTACTGTACATACTCTACGGAGCCCATTACTAGAATTAGAGTTCAGCACTGTGTGCTGGAGCCAAGAGGAAGAAGTAGTAGCTACTATACCACTGTGTTTCTCATAAAACAGCTGTCACTAAATGTGCACTGAACTGAAATGATTTATATTCAGGGGCAGTTAGATCAGCTAGTTATTTTTCAGTCTTTTTTATTATTTTTGAATATTTTATCTTTGCTTATGTTTTATAATCTAGTTAAATTAAGCATATGTTATAGTTCAAATGTAGCCTGATGAAGAAACCCCAAATCTCAGACAGTCTTTGCCAGTAGAGTATTTACAGCATCCTAAAAGATGCTGTCCAGATGAGTACCCCAACAAAACCTCTAGACATGTTTTTATCTGGCTATCAATGATGCAATCTCAGCACTACCACTTCTGAATAAGACATGAAGCTTTATAATTTCATCTTGACCATGTTTGCAAATTTTTAGAAACTATACATAAGAAATTTGATAAACGAGAAGAGACCATTTAGTCCATCCAGCTTGTTTGTTTAGCGAATAGCTAAGTAATCCTAATACCTCATCCAAATATTTCACACATAATTTTTAACACTGAAGTTTTTCTACTGGTTTGATTTTTGTGCAGTATAGATTTTAGATAACTATACATAACAAGGATTACTGTACATTTATGTTTTCCTTCCAATTTTACATTATGTTACCTTGTCATCATAAAAATAATGCAGCCTTTCTTTTTATGGCTGCTTTTAGACTTATTATTTAAAAATTATTAAGATCTTGTTTTCCTGTTTTATGTTCAAATTGGGTAACCCTTGACATCACATACATTTTTATGAAGTTATTCTTCCTGTAACTGGAATCAGCCTTTAAGGTGGCTGTGGCATCACAAATGCCTAATATTGCAGTCAGACGTAGAATAATTTTTCACATACACAACATATTTAAATATTTTTTCACACTCCTAGCAACAACATAAGGACTTTTATATTTATTGATTTTGTGTTTTTTTTACTTGTTATGGAGTTATCACCACCATCACGGAAAGGTGAAAAAAACCTATGAGACAAAAAACTCAAACTACAGCCTTGTACATATAAACATTAGAAGCCAACTCAACAATCAAGTAATCAGGTAAACACTCAGAAAAAATGGGGCTCTAATGGGGACATAGCTGCCTCTGTTGCCAAGAAGCCGGAGACACTAGTGGAAGGGCTTTCAGTGAAAGTCACGAGCAGGTTAGCCACCATCAGAAAACTATGAACTGATGGGTAGCAATTGTTGGCTATCACAGATTTTACTGAATATGGAAACAATTACATGAATAACTCTTTATAGATTTATGGACATTAGCTTAATGTATGAGTGTTTTCATGTGTTTTTGCCTGTTGTAACTATGCATGTATGCTGATAGGTTTTGGTATTTTCATATGCTATACATCATGTCTATTATTTGCATTAGTTATCCAAAAAAATAAATAAAAAACAAACACAAATACGGAAGTCATTTCATTTCTATGTGCAGATATTTTGTTGAGTTGTGTGAGGTGTGCTGTGGTGTAGCTGTTCTGCTACTACAATACCTGCTTTAGCATTGGAGCCTTTTAGCTTTGGCTCTTATGTATGCCTCCACTGGGGGTTGAACAGAAATGCAGTCATATATATTCTTAAACAATCAGACACGTCAAATATAAATTAACGGAGAACGTGAACATATTGTTTTCCACATGTGGCCATATTAATTAATTTTACATTGTTGGTTTACGAAAGCCACCCAGCTTGCTTGCTGGTTCAAGAAAATGACTTATGGGAGAGAGCTTACAGCGAAGGTGCAGAAGCAGAGGATCACAGTCCTGGACTGCCCTTTACAGTTCCTAGGAACATGTATGTGCTCAGCCTGATCTACACAAAACAAGAAAGGACACTTGCATGGGAAGGGCTAGGAATGGACTTCCTGTACTGTGCAGCTTCTAGCTGGAAAAAAAAAAAACAATGTAGACACATGAAAAGGCACAATGTTTAAATCCAAATGGCTCCATCAGTGGATATATTGAATATAAATCTGTAACAGACATGCAATGAAGATTTTTGTTTTAAGTTTAACATGAATCAGTGAGGGCAAATTGGTTCTCTTAACATCCTTTTAAAAGTGGTGTGATAAATTATAATCAAGTCTACTCCCCCAAAATTCTACTCCAGGCAGAGGTAACTCAAACAAACACTCATTATCATACTTTGCACTAAAAAGCCAAAAAGCATCAATTTCACTCTATCAGGGAGGCATATTTAATCGATGACCGAGAGCATTTCTCAATGATCTATTATAGTTCAACTCTTACATCTAGAAGAGTAACAACAGTACAGAGGATCAATAGGGATCAACAGTACAGAGTAATGGGGATTGTGGAAGAGAGGTGAAAAAGAGAGTGCAGGCAGGGTGGAATGGGTGGAGAAGAGTGTCAGGAGTAATTTGTGACAGACGGGTATCAGCAAGAGTGAAAGCGAAGGTCTACAGGACAGCAGAGGGACCTGCTGTGTTATATGGGTTGGAGACGGTGGCACTGACCAAAAAACAGAAGACAGAGTTGGAGGTGGCAGAGTTAAAAATGTAAGATTTGCATTTGGTGTGACGAGGATGAACGGGATTAGAAATGAGGACATTAGAGGGGTAGCTCAGGTGGGACAGTTGGGAGACAAAGTCAGAGAGGTGAGATTGTGTTGGTTTGGACATATGAGATGCTGGGTATACTGGGAAAAGGATGCTAAGAATAGAGCTGCCAGGCAAGAGGAAGGTGATGGGTATAAAAGAGCAACATGCACAGGACAGGAAGACATGGAAAAACAATCCACTGTGGCAACCCCAAACGGGAGCAGCTGAAAGAAGAAGATGATCTAGAATGGTAACAAAATAGTATGCTGATAACAGATTTTTAATTATTTATTTTATATACAGTATATTTCAGTGACAAAAACATACAGTATAATTTTTAAATTCACAGAACTACATAAAGAGTAGATAGGAACCAAAAAAAATCAATGATCCACTTACTGTATCAATAAAACAGTTGAGTATTACAGTGTTTTTCATTGTGATATATCAGATACACAGAGGACAGATTATGATTTTACCCTATATCTTTTGCACCATATATAGGAATGGAGAATCTAGGTGGCAATGCTAACCTTTGTGAGATGCCATCCGTTGGTATGCCTTGTGTTATAAAATTAATAAAAATGCATCACTTTCTGTGTGCCTTCCATTGACTCAGCAATGACTTTTACAAATGTTTATGCATAACAAAATTTACATCAATATGTGGATTATGTGACACATAACCAGATTTTATTTTCCTCTATGACCTTTTTTCACATTGTTTGCCATTGTACAACATTAGCCAACAATGGCTTGAATTAAATAATTTTTTAACTACTTTCTGCATGAAAACAAGATTAATTTTTTTCTTAGCCATCAATACAAACTACATCGGGTAATATACTAAAAATATCACTTATGGATGTTACCTTAGTTTCGGGAAGATATCAAATAAAACTCTTTTAAAATTTACTACTTCATGTACTACAACCTTAAATACATTTTGCTTTCAGTAAATATCTTAACTCTCTCAAACAATACCTCTACTGACAGAATTAGAGGTATAAACAAACTTGCTGCTAGATGAGAACATTAAGTGTTATTTAAAAAAAGGTGTACTTCCTTTTTTAAATTCTCTTTGAATACAGATAACATCTTTTCTCATTCAGGTGAACTATTACCAAGATTCCACATTGTTTAAAGCAAGGTTGCTGTGCACATACTGTGGTTACAGCATTACTTACCAAAAACCAACAAGTAGTTTCAGAACTCATACTGCCTAGACAAAGATAATGTTAAAGTGCAACTCTTCAAATGGAAATATACTGTAGCTATGTAACATAAATGTTGATAATAACTGCCAGAAATGGCAAGATAATTTACACATATTGATAAAAAGACACAAATCAGACCAAACAGAAGGCAGAATCTCAAATGTCAGAAGCCATAAATATTAAAACAGGAGCAATGGTCAAACATGAAATTTCCAGTACCTAATGAACAATAGAAGTCTGGCAAGTTTAAAGCTATAGGGACAACAGCGAAACAACATAACACAGAATGAAAAACAATAAGCATCTGCTTACAGAAATAAATCGAAATGAAAATTACACTGTTATGGTTGAAAACCTGTGTAATGGCACAGACTTTATTTCAGCAACTGTTGGTCAAGATCTCTTCACTTAATGAGAACCAAGTTCCAAAAGCATGTTTTTTGGCTTGTTTTAAAGAGGCCATCACCCTCTGAAAGACCCCTTTGTCCTGTGAGGCTATGTTACTGTACCATTCAGTGATGCCACCAGTCAGGACAGTCTGTATACTGCAATTAAAAAAAAAAAAAAAAAAAAAAGCATCTCAGCGAAAGGATAAAACTTTATTCTCCTCTTACTTTCCTAAATAATCTCAAAATAATATTGAGCCAGTGCCTCCCTGGCTCTAACAAAAATGTCAGAAATTTCCAAGAATGTATTTAGATTTGACATGACATGTGTGTTTGGGGGGCTGGAGGAAGAGTTGACCCTGGATAAATGACCCATTGGAGCCAGGTATGAGACAGTGTATCAGTGTGGTTCTTGGTATGAGCAACTAAATAGACTGGGGTCATGTTCAAAGCTGGCTCATGTCAGTAATCTACTGTTGCCCAGAGCCCTATATTTGAAAATGGATTAAAATAAGGGGAATTCCTTTTTCCTAAAAAAAAAAACACCATTAGGTAGCTTGATTACTTAAAAGTTTTTCATTGTGAGAAAGTTCCTGTTATGGTCTGGAATCCATCCTAGGAACCACTACTCCCAGGCAGGTCTTCAGAGCCCTTAAAATGAATACATGGATAACCAAAAGCACACCGTTATATTTTTTGTTGTGATCAAATTTTTATTGAAGCTTAAAAGACAAATTGTGCCACAATTCCCCCAAGGGTGATCTGACTTGCAGAATCCTCATTATTGAGGAGCCAAGGGGACGAAGGCAAACAGATAGTCATTTCTGGAGGGTGGGACTGGACAGCATATCTGCCTGGGGGTTGCCAACCAGGAACCCAAGCTGTTTCATCGTGTGATCCCAAATTCAAATTGAGAGAAAAATAAATAAATAAATGAGCCCATGAGGACCAGGAAGGAAGACAAAAGCACAATTCTGAAGCCACAATGAAGAAGACTACCTAAGGATTAGGATTGTGGTCAAGTCGGTGGGCATTTGTTGTTGGAACAGCTATACTGTATCAGTCCATTTCTCAATATAACAGCCAGCTCGGTTCATTTATCAATAAAAGAGCCAGATACCCCATGGATCCTCATCAACAATTCCAAAAGAATCAGATCAAAAAAGGAAGGGCAGACAAAAAGCAAAAAATGAATCGGGAGATTTTCAGAAGGAAGAAACGGGGAACTTCAACAGCAATTGCCTCTAACAGAATAAACTCTGCTGGATGACCAGATAAATGAGGCAAGGGAAAAACTCCAAAAGCATAACAATATGGTGAAGGGGTCTTAACTGAGAAAAGGGAAGTAAGAAAATCAGACATCCCACAACAAAAACTGACAACAGAAGGGCAGCCAAAACATATGCATAAAAGTACCAGGGATGTTCAGGTAGCAAAAGTGACAATTAGGGTCAGAGGACATTCAACACGAATGTTGCTTGTAAGGGGTGACATATAGTGGACAAATTACGTTAAAACAAACAACTTATAAACACTTTGAAATCATTTCTTTTGGTTTTTGTACTGCATCTGCTGGCTCACCAGTAAGAGGAAAAACCCCATGCGATATACCGTTTGACTCATCAGGATATCTAGTTATGCAAGATGTCAAGCTATTTGGGGATCCCCTCTATTTTGGCCATCTAGACCAGTAAAAACCCTTATTTTAAGCCATTCTGAGCTATATGTTTTGCAAGAAATTACACCCTTATGATAAAGAGCAAAACAATAGTTGTCTTAAGCAGAAGCAATCAGAAGTACTTGAAGTTGTACATCTTACATCAACCAATCCCCGCAATGGGAAACAGTGGGCAGGCAGTGTGGTAGAGTGATTAAGGGTAAGGACTTCCAACCCCTGAGCATTTGGGTTCAAATCCTGCTATTGACACTGTGTGATGATGAGCAAGTCATTTGACCTACCTTACTCCAATTGGAATCCAAAAGAAATGTAACCCAGAAGGTTAGTCAGTCAGTCATCGTCTAACCCGCTATATCCTAACACACGGGGGTCTGCTGGAGCCAATCCCGGCCAACACAGGGCACAAGTCAGGAAACAAACCCCAGGCATGGTGCCAGCCCACTGCAGTGCGCACACACCAAGCATACATACTAAGGTCAATTTTAGGATCACCAATGCACCTAACCTGCATGTCTTTGGACTGTGGAAGGAAACCCACGCAGACACGGGGAGAACATGCAAACTCCACGCTGGGAGGACCCGGGAAGCGAACCCAGGCCTCCCCCAGAAGGTTAAAAAGGACAAATTTCGAAAATATGCAAGCAGGCTATTATTTTAGACTATGTCAAAGTCAGAAATTACTAATATTTTTTTTACCCTTAACTATTGATCTTGCCCTCTATGGACCTCTGTCATTTTTCATATTCTATTACAATCAAGAATATTTACACTTTAAACATTTAAACTGAAACACACACTTTAATATTCCAAACGTTTGATGCAACCATTCTTATTTATTATGTACATCTACCTCATGAAGTAAATCACTACATTTCTTGTTAACGCCTGAAATCTGGGCAGCTTTCCTAAATTCATACTTCTTCTAAATTGAGATTGTTCATAACTAGAACTCCTTGATACCAATGTGTCATTTTTCTTATTTTTTTTTTTTTTTTTTAGAAAAACTAAATTTCATGAAATCAAAGAAGGGAAAAATGTCTGGGCCGCACCTGTCCTTGTTAATAATGGATGATGTGCTGCTTTACAAAAGACTGCATATAATTTTGACACACTGGTTTGTGTTTTTTTTTTTGGGAGGGGGGGGCAGTGTAAGCGAGAATTAATACAAAGGATTGGAGCAAGCTTTAAAAACAGATCTAAGTTGTAAACAAAAGAAAATGGAAGATGAGGGGAATAGAAAAGAAACATGTCAAGGAAGATATTCAAAAATTACCAATTAAGCAGTTACAAGGTACGAGGTCCTTTATCAGCCTGAGAAAACACTGAAACCAAGCTGTACAATATTCGGCTAACTGTACCCCAAATTGTACAATTTTTCCTTATCTTTTGGACGCAACTATGCCTGATCGGTGATAAGTCTTATAAATGTACAATCAATTATAACATTAAACCCTTATCCAGTAATCGGGGTACGGTGTGCCAGGGCGGCTCCGCCTTGGAAGTTTGTCAGTTTCTATCGCTTTTCTACCAAAGGCAGTCGCCTTTGCCCCACCGAGAGTTAAAAGTCAAAACGAAACCAGAAACGACTTGATTTCTTCGGGACTTGCTTAAAAGTTATTCCCAGATACCTGTTGTTATTCTCGGAATCCGCACACGACCGGGGCGTTTCGCCGAACTTTCAGTGGAGTCTTCACTCAACGACCTCGACGCGTGAAAGGAACGCGCTAGTGGGGAGAGTAGCGCGCAGCCCGGACTCGCCGCAGTGCCTGCCGGCGCGCGGTCCCGCCAAGCTGACTGGACGCGCCGCCACAAACAACAGGTTCACTCCGCTCAGAGGGCAGGCAGGGAGGCGGACGACGCAACAACAGTTCGCCCTTCGCGCTGTCCGTCTTGACGAAGAATAAACCGAGAAGCAACCGTAAATATTGTCGGTGTTGTTAACAGAGAAGGAAAATCAAAAACCCTGGCAAACGAAAAAAAGAAGGCGGAAAAACAAACTTTTTAAGAAGGGAGGGTTGCATACCTGCTGGTCTGTGAGTATTCCACAGCGCCTCCAAACGAAAGGAACCCCACTGTGCTGCGCTACGCTCTGTCGTTCTTTCCTTCCCTTCGTCCACCGGCGGACAGAGAAGCTCCTCGGCGTGACGGACTCCCGGGTCCCCTCTGTTGTCCGTCCGCTCCCAAGCGCAGCCTTCCTCGAGCGGCCTCGTTTCCAGTGGACACAAGCACGAGCTGAGCAGAAAAGGCAGGCAGGCGCGCACCCGAGCGAGCGAGCGACCGACCTACCGCCAGCCACACCGCACCGCCCTCCTTTCATCAACCGGGAAAGCGAGTTGGACGTGCTGCACTTTTAGGTAGGCGTTGGCACCATCTTGTGGCAGCAATTTTTGAAACGAACATGGTATACCATCATCTTCACCGTTTCTGGCCGATCGGCAAAGTGTGAATTGGCATGGCATATTTTCACACAATGATTCCGTTCTCCCACTTCTGTGTGGTGAGAAGCCAAATCCGTGGTCAGCACCAGCCGACTCGAGGCAAAATCAGCCACGCTGATTTATGTGTTAGTCATTTTAATTTAGAGTCACCGAGTGATAAAAATTGATGTCGGGGGAGAAGTGTAAACTCCATATAGATAGTGAATATCTGGAAATTGGCGCTGTTAGGATCAGCACTGATCTCGAATCTCACTTTCAGTTGTGTTTGAAAAGTTTCCATCCCTTCATGTAACGGACATGTACTGTAAGTTAGGGCAGTATTGGGCATTTAATGATTTCAACAACTATTCTTTTTCAGTGTCATAATGACTGTTAAACATTAATTTATTTGCAAAAAAAAAAAAAATCCAGAAATTTAGCGCACGTTTTAAGTCATTGTGAATTTTCTGAAAGCATCACAGGGTCAAAAAATATGCATACAATACACCTAATATTTGGTTGAACGTCCCTTAGCATGTTTCACCTCATATCAGACGTTTCTGGTATCTATCAGACAGCTTTTGGCAGAATTGTGATTGGATATTTGGCAGAATTGGTAAGAGATCAATCAAATTTGTTAGTTTCCTGGCACAGACCCCTAAACTTATGCACAGTCTACATATTTTCAATAGAGTTAAGGTCAGGACTTTGGGTAGACCATTCCAAACACTTAATGTTAGCCTGATTAAGTCATCTGGAAGCCACATCTGTTTAGGGTCATTGTCCCGTTGGCACATCCAGCTGTGTTCAGGTTCATTGCTGATGGTTTATAGTCATGCTGATGAATTCTGAGGTAATCCACCTTCTTCGTTATTACATTCACTCTGCAATGCACCAGTTTCACTAGCAACAAAACATCCCTAGAGCATGATGCTACCACTCCCATGTTCAACAGTTGGCACAGTGTTCTTGGGGTTGAATGCCTCGCCTTTTCTCCTCCAAATATACCTTTGGTCATTGTGGCCATACAACTCAATCTTTGTCTCATCTGACCAGAAAATCTTTCTCCAGAAGGCTTTTTTTTGTCCATGTGATCAGCCACATGCTTTAGTTAATCTCAATGGTGTCAGGTTTGGAGCTGGGGCATCCGTCCAAGATGGCAGCCTCTCAGCCTATGGTGATGTAAAACTCGTCTGACTGTGGACAGTGGCGTTCCAGCAGGTTCAAGCTCATGGCAGTACTTGTTTCTTGGTGGTTGTTGGATTGTATCTGACCATGCAGACCAGTTTCCTGTCAGCTGAGGATGACAGTTTGTGTCTTCCTCCAGACCTTGTCAAAACTGAGTACAACTCCAAATAACTTGTACTTAACAGTAAATGTTTGAACTGATCATTTTAGAATCTGGAGTTGTATGGAAATGGCTCCAAGGGACATTCTTGACTTGTGTCAATCTGTGGTCCTCTTTCTCACATCTGCACTAAACTTCTTGGACATTCCCGTTGTCATGTGTGTTGGTCAATCCAATGAGTTCTGTCAAATGAGCCCTTTTATGGCAACATTGCTGTAGTAAATCATAATCACTAACTGTGCTGTTGAGAAATGGACAGGTGATTTTTTTACCTAGCTAAACTGGAAGAAGCACATGAAAAAAAAAATCTTGTTATCAAATCCTAATAAAAAACAAAAATCAAAGTCGAAAAAACAAGCAAAGAGGTCAAACAAAATGAAACTTGTGAGAAGCACAATAACAAATGGTTTCTTTTAAGTATTTTTTTAAATTAATGTAGGAGGCTTGTATCCACAGATTTGATAATGAAAGGAACCCCCCCCCCCACCGAAACTTTTATACAGTTGTGCTAATTAGTCATGGGTCACGACCCTATAAGCCACACCCCAGGAATTGCCAACGACGACTCTCAAAATGGCGGCAATAGGAGGACCTAAAAAATAGTGTTCAAGACATAGAACATACCAAATTAATTCACGTAAAACCTAATAATGGCAATAACAGGCAGTTAAGAATTTAAAACACATTTTGCAACTTTCAGTACCAATTAATTAATAATCTAAGTAGGTGTATGGATATTTTTGACCCTGTATGTGTAATTTTGATCCTTCGATTTTAGAAACCTAATATAAATTAAAACATCTGTGGTAAAATTCAGATTTTTTTTTTTGTAATAAAGAGGTATGTTGTACAATCATTCTGCCACAGAAAAAGAATAATTTTAGAAATTATTGAAAGCCCAGTACAGCTTTGACATACAGTACATTGCAAAAGTATTCATCCTCATCGGAGTTTGTCCTGTTTGGCACATTACAACCTGGAATTAAAATGGGTTTTTGGAGTGTTGGCACTATTTGATTTACACAACATGCATAACAGTTTGAAGGTACAAAATATTTTTATTGTGACACAAACAATATTTAAGACAAGAAAACTGAAATCTCAAGTGTGCATAAGTGTTCACCCGCCCCACAAAGTCAATACTTTGTTGAACCACCTTTTACTGCAATTTTAGCAGCATGTCTAATAGTGCTATTAGTTTAGCACCTCTAGTTACTGGGGTTTTCGTCAATTTCTTAAGGCCAAACTGCTCCTCATGTCTGTCATAAATTTTCTCATGACCCACTACAATTTGCTTATCATGCCAACAGATCAGTTGAGGATGCAGTAAACCTGTCAGTCCACTGTGTCTGGCAGCATTTAGACCCCCCAGCTACCTATTTGTGGATTGTATTTCTGCATTTAATACAATCAAACCTGAGCTTCTACATAGCAAACTTCTCAGTATGAATGCGTACTATGCCACATGTCTCTGACTTTCCTAGGCACAGATGTCAGACAGTGAAGATGGGTAAATATCAGTCAGGGTCCCTGACTTTGAACACAGGGTGCCCTCAGGGCTGTGTTTTTGTCTCCACTTCTTTTCTATCAGTGACTGCATCTTCAGTTACTCAATCTGTTAAACTTCTCAGGTTTGCTGATGACACCACCTTGATTGGCCCGATTACAGACAGGGATGATATGCCGTATTGGAGGGAGGGGGATCGGCTGGCCACCCTCAACAATCTTAACTTGAATTCCTTAAAACAGTGTAGAGAAAAGCCAAGCAAAATGACACCTTTTATTGGCTTACTAAAAAGATTACAATATGCAAGCTTTCGAGGCAACTCAGGCCCCTTCTTCAGGCAAGATGTAA
>JANRMT010062817.1:18667293-18679626 GCA_026402145.1 Polypterus bichir lapradei
AGATAGATAGATAGATAGATATGAAAGGCACTATATAACAGATAGATAGATAGGCACTCTCTTTTATGTATGTATCATATAGTGCATATCTATCTATTTATTATATAGTATCTTTCATATTTCTCCATCTGTCTTTCTTTTATATAGTGCCTATCTACAGATAGACAGCTTAATAGAACTTTATTTGTTGTTTGATAGATAGAACTTTATTTGTTCACCTTGGGATTATATTTGGCAATTACTTTATATAAAATTTAACTGTAAAACCAGAAGATATTTCAGATCTCTTAACATTTTTCCTTTCTGTTAATTAAATCATTTTTTTTTACATTTATTATCTTATTATTTATACTGATAACATTGGACACAGAGTTAATCCATACAGAGTGATTAACAATGGTAGTCAATTTCCCCTCAGCCATTCTTATACTAACGCCATTTTCTCATGACAGGCATTTTCAGTACAAAGTGAATAATACGTGTAAAACATAAATTAACATTAACAAATTGTTTTTGGAGGAGGCAGACAGAAGCCGTCTTGTGATATACTGTGTGATCCGATTGTTGTTTGAGATAAAGCAGTTTTGTAGGAGGGTTTGATGAGATTGGATTAAGTCTTCCTCCAAATATCGTCGTCTGTCTGAATGGAAATATTGAAAGGGGGACGTGAGAGGATTTTAGATGAACAAAGCCTAACATTTAACTTGTCAGTATGGTCTTGATATATTCCCAGTCTCCTGTTTCATTGTTGGATTAGCATTTATCTGTTTTACATTTACATTTATTAGGACACTTTTGTAATTATGTGTGGTTAAATGTAGGTAAATGTTACGTGGCTTTATAAGCTTATTTTTTTTACTGGTTTTAATTTTGATTCTTTCCTCTGAGAAAAGCACTTAGTAAGAATAAATTAGTCGAAGTGACATCCATGTAAATGTTTGTTTTAAAATAAAAAAAAGTGTATTTCTTTTATTAAGAATGTGAATTATTACTGTTCGGATATGATCAAAAGAGCACACTCTATAAAACATAAAATAGAGAGTCTATGCTATTACTCACTATGACAAAAAAGCATATGCATTCATCTTCTAAGCCCACTTGACTACAGAAGGGTCCCGGGGACACTGGAGCCTAATCCAGAAAGTTTAGGGCTGAAGGAACAGTCCCAGTCCATTGCAGGGTGAACACACAGACACATCGGGAGCCAATTTAGCATCACCAGTCCTCCTGACCAGCATGTCTTGGAACTGATGTAGGAAACCAAAGCAGGTAAGGGGAGAACATACAAACTCTACACAGGGTGCCACCCAGGACTTAAGCTGGGTACACTTAGTGCGAGGTAATATAACTGCATATCACATTTAATTTTTCATAACAGTAAATGACATCCAGCAGTGTTTGACTATGAAATGAGAACTGACGGAGGACAGACATGTAAACCAGGAGTTCATTTAATAACAGCAGGAATCTGGTCAGAGATTTTGTAA
This sequence comes from Polypterus bichir lapradei, assembly GCA_026402145.1. Classification (NCBI taxonomy): domain Eukaryota; kingdom Metazoa; phylum Chordata; class Cladistia; order Polypteriformes; family Polypteridae; genus Polypterus; species Polypterus bichir. The sequence continues at coordinate 18,668,781 of JANRMT010062817.1, forward strand.
TTACTTACAATCAAAATCTACACTTACAGTTGTCTCCTAATGCTGAGTCTGAAGGCCATTTTCTTAAAACAATTTAATTGTTCGAGTTATTTAATTTGCTAGATGTAAACCGGTACATTTCAATTCTTTCAGCACAAAGCTCTTTGTATAATCTTATATTTTCTTTGTTTATTATGTGGGTGGCTTTTAGTTGTTAAATTATATAATAAATATATCTGAGTTTTTTTGTTTTTTTTGAGTAAATACTAACCATTTGATTGTACAACATGAATAAGGTCCTGTTTGGGTTTCACTCCCCTTTACAAACAGTAATTCTTTTGTTCTTCTGCATTTCCCTTTTTTTTTATAGAACTTAGAGATTATCAGTCACAATTTATCATCTTTCCTTTCATGGCACTTTAAATTGCTAATTGTTATATGAATTTAGTTTCCAGCCCTTGCCTTTGCTGTTTTTCTCCCTACTAAATTATACATTTTTCAATGTTAGATATGTAGAATTTATAATACAGTGGATTCAGAAAATATTCTGTCCCCTTCACTTTGTGCACACATTACTGTGGTGTAGATTTAATTCTAAGGGAATACATTTGTATTTGTTGCCGTAGATCTGCACTCAATAACCCTTAAAGACAAAGTGAAAACATGTTTTAGAAAGTTTTGTACAATTATTAAAAATCAAAAACTGAAATGATTCAAGTAAATATTCAGACCCTTAGTACTTTGTTTGGCAATAATTTCATCTTCCAGGCTTCTTAGGTAAGCCTGTACAAGTTTTGCACACCTAGATCTGGGCAGGTTTTTCCCATTCTTCCTGGCAGAACCTCTCAAACTTTTTTAGATTGGACAGGAACTGCCATCTTCAGGTCTCTTCACGCACGATCTACGGGGTTAATGTCTGGGCCACTCAAGGACACTCAGAGACTTGACCCCAAGCCACTTCAGAGCTGTTTTGGCTGTATGCTTCAGGTCAGTATTCTGCTGAAAGGTGAACTGCCACCCAAGTCTGAGGTGGTATGCATTCTGGAGCAGGTTTTCTTCAAGGTCCTGTCAGTATTAGTCTGCATTCATCCTACACCTCAATTCTGACGGCCTTTCTGTCCCTGCTATTGAGAAGCACTGGCATATTGTAATTCTGACAGCACCACTATACAGTACATCACTGTAAAGATTGTATTAGGCAGGTGATAAACATGGCCAGGTCTTAGGCAGACTTAGTGCTTAGAGTTTTGCCCCAAAGAGTTCACTTTTTGTCTCATCTAACTAGAGAATCGTTACCTCATGGTGAGTCCTTTAAATGTCTTTTCCTCCAAAGGGGTTTCTGTCTCACTACTCTACTATACCTGTAGTAAACACTTGATTAATGGAGTGCTGCCAAGATGGTCATCCTTCTGACAGGTTCTTCCATCTCTGTTGAGGACTTCTGAAGCTCTGTTAGCGTGGCCATTGGGTATTTGGTCCAAGGCCATTCTTGCCCAGTTACTCAGTTTGGCCAAATGGGCAACTCAAGTAAGAGTCCTGCTGGTTCCCAGTTTCTTCCAATTCACAATTAGTGAGGCCACTATGCTCCTGGGGACACATGAAGCTTCACAAATGGTTTGAACCCTTTGGCCTGTTCTATGCCTCACCACAATATGATCCACCAGAGAACTGGACTTCATGGCTTGGTTTTGTCCTGACATGCCATGTCAATTGTGGGACCTTCGATACACAGGTACACGTGTGCCTTTCTAAACAACGTCCAAAAAAATTCATTTTTCTACAGGTGGAGCCCAATCAAGTTCTAGAAACTTCTCAAGGAGAATTAAGACAAACATGATGCACCTGAGCACAACTTGGAGTGCCACTGTAAAGGGTCTGAATACTTTAATTTTTAAAAATTTTGTGTTTACTTTGTCATTATGGGTTATTCAGTGTAGATTCATGGCCACAAAATGGGATAATTTATTCATTAATAATGAAATGTACAATGCAGAATGCCTAATGCTGTAGACATGAGATAACCCATTGATATTAACGGGAGGGGGCACTGCTTTGACTGGACTGCTATTCCCAGACAAACTCGTTTTATGTTTTTTTTAGTACTCAAACCATAAGCACCATTCTAAGGCTTACTTTTTTTTTTTTGTTTTGCAATTGCTATTTCTTATTTAATAGACAGCTTTGTCCCAAGGCCACTTGCAAAAGTTAAAATACACACAAAACGTCTGATCTCTTATCCGGAAAATAAAAAGTTCACAATCATTTGAGAATACAGTTTCTAGCAGAGTAGAGTACATAAAGTCTGTAACAGCGGTTACTGCTGGAACCATCGTATATACTCACGTATAAGTCAGGTCTTGAAACCCGAAAAATCGATCATAAAAGCAGACCACGACTGTTCAAAAATACGACACTTTTTTTTTTTTTTTTTTTTTACATCTTCTTGCCCCCTTCAGTCTTGCACCAGTTTCTCAGACACATCGAATTTTGTTGCAGCAGTGCAGTTACCAATTTCTTTCACCAGTTCAACGACTTTTAATTTAAAACCAGCTTCATATTTTCTTCTGATCGAACGCTCCATCGTAGATAAGGGATGCTCTTACGATAAAGGTGTATGAGGGTGTGAGATACACAAAAAACACAAAACAGTCCAAACGTCACTTCGGAATAGTTTGGGTATTACTGTGCAGTAACGTAGACACAATACATAGGAAAATGTAAAAACCGTGGTTACTCTCTCAGGTGGGCGTTAGCATATCATAATCTCTTGGACCAATAGCGTGAGTTTTCCACATTCAACTTATACGACCGACATTATAAAATTTCCAGAAATTATATTGTAAAATCAAGTCCCGACTTATCCGCGGGAGAACTTATCCGCGAGTATATACGGTAGATGGCAGATCACAGTATACGTAAAATACGCTGTAGGCAGTGTGGCCCCCTGGTGGCTCAAGCAGTGGACTGCATGTCGCAAGATGTCAGTTTGGCCACCTCCGTTTTTGTGGTCCTAAGCTAGTCACTTAGCATGCAAGTGCTCTCACTGGTGAAATAGGGGTGCTGTTGACAATGTCAAGGTGCTATATTAACCTCCTTGGTGTTAAACCCGGGCTTGGAATTTTATGTAAAAATGGTTTAGCCCAAGTGTCTCTCAGGTAAAGCTGTTATGATCCAATGTCAAGTGTTGAACCCAAGCAACTCAAGTGGAAGGAATAACATCAAGTTGCAAAAAAATCATGAATATTCATATGCATTCTGCCACTTTATGGTAACTCATTAATGTTCATAAGTGGGGCAGAGCCTTTAACACAAATAAAAACACAATGGCTTGTAAATAAAAATCTGTAAAACCAGTTTTAGAAGGAACTGAAACTGAAATATTAGTTGAATCAAGCGATAGTGATGATGATGTCACTTGGTCATCAGATGTTGACACGGATAGCGAAACTGATGCATATGGCACTGTACGACCGAACTGCTGAGATATGCCTGGTGACTTCAGCAGCGGGGTGCTGTATCTGTGTGGCAAAACAACAAAATGATTGCAATCAATTGAAGGGCAAGAAAAGATGTAAGCACTGATTACAAAGTAGCAGCTGTCAGTGATTGTGTCAGGGAGACGTGGAAGTCATTAAGCCTTTCTCTGCAGTAACACAAGGAGCATATCGGTAGTGCGTGTCAGGTATTGACAGTCTACCCTCTCATAAAACAGAAAACAATGATTTGATTACATCTCGCCTGAAGAAGGGGCCTGAGTTGCCTCAAAAGCTTGCATATTGTAATCTTTTTAGTTAGCCAATAAAAGGGGTCGTTGTGCTTGACTTCTCACTATAAAACAGAAACAAAATATAAGAAAAGAGCACAAGGAAACATGCTTCTGCTGTCATGATTGTGACACTGAGCTGTGTGTTGGTGACTATTTCAAGGCATGTCATACAGTATACTAAATATGCACGGAGGACATTGTTCATTTATTTCTTGGCCATGTTTGCACTGTGTTTTTATGTTGTCTGTTCCGGTCACAATAGGTAAATTTCCCCTTGGGCATCACTAAGGTACATCTGCCTGTCTACTACATAAAGCAGAGATGTATTTTTCTGCTAGGTGGCACAGTTGGCAGGGCTGCTGCTTCACCAACTCCAGAGCCACAAGTTCAAATCCCAGTCTTGAGAGATATGCAGGTTCTCCCAATGCTAGGGTGACATTGTGTCTGGCACTGATATTCTTCCACTCAACACATGTACGTCTGCCAGTCATCCCCTTTGTGTGAGTGGGTGTGCCCGGTCAGTTTGTGTTTCTGGGTCCTCCTAGCATTCTGTATTGGAATGAATGCTTTTTATCCCCATCTGAATGCAGGCCTAACTGATGTAAAAAGTGACTTGAGATTGTGTGTTTTAAAGATGAAATACACAGGACAGAGACAGACAATGGCATCTCTTCAAAGTTCTTTTTTACTAGAGCAGCCAAAATGTCACGTGCCTATCAGAGGCCATTGTCACCAGAGCAACTGTCCCTCAGTTTCTGCCTGTCATTCACCGAGACTGTAGCTGCAGTGCAGTGGAAACAGAAGTGATGGGAAAGCAAACAAACACACCCTCATTCCTCCAGCCTGTTGAAAACCCAACTAACTGCACCCTCATGAAAAATGTTACGTTACACCAAAGCTTTAGGGCACGACGGCTGCCTGGTCTCCATGGTTACCAAGCACGTGGCTCTATAACGCGGCACTTTTATTGACTTTGAAATGGCATTCACTTGACTCATTAGCTGTGCCAGGGTGCTTTGATGTCCGCTTCCTGCCTCCAGCTGTTGGAGGTCCAAGTGATATTAAAAATGACCTCTGCCTCCCCAGGCCCGGCTGCTGCCCTCGAGGCTACACTTTCTGCCAGCTGTTGTGATGTTTATTGCACTTCATTTAATGAAGAAAAAAAGAGAAGCTCTAAAAAGGGGCTGTCACCAAAAAAACGTGGAAAAAAAAAAAACAAACAGTAGGGGGCTCTGGCTTCTAAAACTCCTGGAAGAAGCAGGCACAAAGCATGGAAGGATGGATAATAAAACTGAGACTCCGTCACCTTCAGCAGCCCAACAGATGCTTGACCATTTACTGCAGTGGCCTGAAAGTGTGCGTCAGAATGGGAGTGAATTACCCACCGGGAACGTAAATAAATACTCCACCCAAAAATGATATATTTTGAATATGGTACTTACCCCATGCAGTTTGTAGTGTTGGGCGAGGAAAATTTTTACTGTCACATTTTTATGTAGTATGAAGAGAAAAAAAAAATGTTATAACATAGCCCTGCAGATAATTGACTACTGCAATGTTTAAACTGTTCTTTATAGAGCCTCCAGTTAATCCAAAATGTTGCTGTAAGAATTATTATTATTATAATAAGAACAAGAAAATAAGAACACATAACTCCAGTTCTTAAATCCTTACATTGGCTCCCAGTTAAGTTCTGGGCAAATTTCAAAATCCTCCTTTTAACATATAAAGCATTAAATGGTCGAGGTCCGGCTCACTTCTCTGAACTTATCATGACTTACAAACCTGAGCGCACATTAGGATCTCAAGATGCCGGTCTGCTTGTGATTCCAAGAATTAATAAAATAACAGTGGGAGGTCGAGCTTTTAGTTACAGGGGGCCCCTAAACTGTGGAGTGGTCTGCCCGCTACTATAAGAGATGCCCCTTCGGTCTCAGCTTTTAAATCCCGGTTGAAGACTCACTACTTCAGTTTAGCACACCCTGACTAGAGCTGCTGATTAACTGAACAGACTGCCTCTCTGTTGTCAGTCATTAGCACTCAAACATAACTAACATGATAGTTAGAATTTGATACTAACCCTCACCTATTCTGTTTCTTTTCTCGGTACTCAAATGTGGCACTTGGTGCCACAGCCCACCTGCCAAGTTGTTCTGCCTGCCTAAAGTAAAGTAATCTCTGATGGAGGATCACAGAAATCATTGGGTAGAGGGATCCTTTCATTGGATTGGCTGGCCTGGCACTGACTCAGCTGTGGAATGGCCAATAGGGGGAAGGCAGCTTGATGGCCGAGGTCTCCAGGAGTCTGAACAAATCCAAATCCTATTACGTGATATCATCTACTGTTGAATTCTGCTCCGTACTTGTAATATTTTTATTTTTATATTGTATTGAGGATTACTTGTGTTCTGTTCTGTGTATTGTATTGTATTCTAATGACCCCCTTTTTCTTTTTGACACCCACTGCACGCCCAACCCACCTGGAAAGGGGTCTCTGTTTGAACTGCCTTTCCCGAGGTTTCTTCTATTTTTTTTCCCTACAAGGGATTTTTTGGGGAGATTTTCCTTGTCTTCTTAGAGAGTCAAGGCTGGGGGGCTGTCAAGAGGCAGGGCCTGTTAAAGCCCATTCTTGTGTGATTTTAAGCTATACAAAAAAATAAATTGTATTGTATAATGTGAAAAACATCCATGGAAAAAAAACAAAAGAAAATCTCAAATTACTTGTGTCACATAGTACACGTGTTTTGTCTTGGTGGAATATTATATTGCTCTACTTTCCCTTTTTGTATTATTAATATGTAGCCGTTGTCAGAATGCCTTAAATCTCAAAGACTCTTTATAATGTATTGTACTTTATAACTTCTCCCCACCTTCCCTTCTACATCTATAACCTCAGGCAATCAGGTGTAGTAAAAGACAAGCAGGAGTTAAGTTACACTTTAAATAATGTATTATTGATAATATTCATTAGTAATATGCAAAGTACATCTGAATATTGTCAACCATACAACCTAATAAATGTTGATGTGTAGTTTCAGGTGGTACACAGACTTGTTAGTTACTCTAAATGTCTCCAGTTAAGGCCTCATTTGTGGTCAGCTTTCTTCAGCACAGGCTGCATGCCTGTCTCAATATGGCTGCCGAGCTACGCTCTTCATTGTGTTGTCCTTTTCAGTTCATAGTGTGTGAGGTGGTCTTTCATCAGTTTGGTAAGAGAGAGAAAGTGAGGTAAAGCAAGCAAATGTATAGGTTTTCTGTCCAACCCCCAAGGCCAATAGGGCGTCATGGTACTTAAAGGCTTCTGATACAAGCCAATTCCAAACAGCCATACTTCAGACCAATGGGGGGACAGAATACCCTCACACCTGCCCTCCAAACCAGGTGTTAAGGTAAAGCTTGGCAGTTAGGCAGCCTGGCTTTCCTGAGGGGGTTGACTGAGAGTTGGCAGTGAAATATTTGCCAGACTTCTTTGATGCACGTCCCTCAACCCTGTCGTAAAATTACAAAGAGACGCAGTCCTAAAAGGGGGGAAGGGGTACTTAACCATCAAACCATTGCCGTTATTATCAATAATGTAACACTAATATTACATTGCTTGGTCTCAGTTACAAATAAAGACATACAAAATATTTATCAACTTGTATGCAAAATTTCACATCATAACAACATGTCAGCTATCCAGTTGTATGTTCATAATGCACAAAACACATGCATTTTTTGCTAAAATATTGTTAAACAGATACTTTTGGAATTATCAGCACACATCATAAACAGGAAAGGCATTCCCATAATACTGCACTTTTGAACTGAAGTACAGAATAAGGATGAGAGGCAGATCTTCATTTAAAAAAAAATTGAAAACAACATGGCAAATGTGTCTATCACTTTAAAATGAAGCCTTCAACACAATAAAGTGTGCACAAAGTGAAAGGGAAAAGAATACTTTCTACATGCACTGCAGGCCTGTACCGAGGCTCCCAGGGTGGCGAGCCTGTAGCAGTACCCCAAAGTGCCACACAGGTGTCGAGCCCCCTTATAGAAGACAGAGCCTATTTTGTAACTAGCCGTGCTGGCCGTCTAAGATGGCTTGAAGTCAATGTGGACCTCGGCGTTAACGTTTGCAGTGCACCAAACAATTACAGTACGCCATTTGGTACGGGATTTGTAAAAGCAGTGTTAATGTTTGTGATGCGCCATCCGTTGAAATGAGAAACGTAATATGTGTGTGTCTCTGTTATGTGCCATTTAGTATGGGATTCATAAATGCAGCGTTAATGTTGTGATACGCCATCTGTTGGGATGACAAATGCAATGCATGTCTCTTTGTTATATGATACGAGGGGTGTTTAGTTATAAACTGCAATTTTCATGCTGTGTTCTTATAAAGAGTACAAGGTAGACGTGACTCATTGGACAAACACGTTAGTACTGCTAGCTGCTCTTTTTCGCCTTCTTGTCAGTTGGAATCAACACATCGGTGCAGAAGGTACACAATAGTGTTGCGCAGCAAATAATTATTCAATTTTTGACAAATGAAGGAGTTTTTCCATCTTAGATTTATTCAAGACTTCAAAATCAGTTTGAAGATGAGTGTCTCTCCCAGTCTAGAGTGTATGAATGGTGCAAGCCATTCAGAGAGGGACTATCATCTGTTTGGTCCACTGTAGGAATTTTTAGGAGGGAAGAAATTCAAGTCAAATGAGGAGGTTATTGACGCTGCGCAAGAATTGGTCAACATGCACTCAAAAGACGTCTACTCTTCTGGGATTAAGAAGCTTCCTGAGCGCTGGAACAAGGGTACTGCAGTGGCCGGAGACTACACAGAAAAATATTATGTAAGACGTTTCACTGTATTCAATAAATAAAGTGTAGCTCATAAATTGCTGTTTAGATTTGAACGCCCCTCGTATTTGGTATGGGATTTGTAAAAGCAGCTTTGATGTTTGTGATGTGCCATCTTTTGGAATGAGACAGACACAGCAACCAGATGGGCACACAGACACGTATCCTTTTGTTATGGTAGAAAATGGACTCTGGAGACTTTATGCACCTTAGACTTCATTGCTGCCTTTTCCTTTTAAATTTTGGCAATGTGAGATTGATGCATTAATTATGGATGGGACCAGATTTTGATGTGGCCCATCAGCAGGTGGCCTACGAAGGTGGGACATCTTTTGGTGGCTGAGAATGTGTGTGGCGATCAATATGCAAGTAAAGAAATTAAACGCCGGAAAACGATTCTCTGTCCTTTGATCAGTGATATCTGCAAGCTGTAAGAATGCTGTCCACAAAATAGAAGAAATGGGATGCCTGTCTATACGACTGTTGAACAAGAGGATCTTCTTTTATTTATTCATTTTGGGTTTTATTTCTTTTTTTTTCAAGCTGTGAGACTTGTGTGTCTTGTTGCTTTATCTCAGTTTAAACAACTAGCCAAAAGCCTGGGTGTGGTGCCAGTCTGTTGTGTTTTCTTCATGTCAGGAGACAAAAGAGGAGAACGCTGCACACACACGGGGTGAGGTTAGCAGTGCACGCCCTTGGGGGTCTGTCCTTGGGCTGTTCATTTTCTAATTTATATTAAATGACTGAAATTCTGCTGCAGTTAGTCGCCTGTAACATTTACAACCCATATGACAGAACTTACTTAGGTTTTCAAAAAGCCTTCAATGAAATTCAGCTACACTGCTTTGTGAAAGTATTCATCCCCCTCGGTGTCTGTCCTGTGTGTCACATTACATTTTTTCAGTCCAATGTTGTTGAAGTGGAATGAAAATAAAATAGCATATATATATATATATACACACACTCTATATACTCGCGTTTAAGTTCTCCCGTGGATAAGTTGGGACTTGATTTTATCTTATAATTTGTGGTATTTTATAATGTCGGGCGTAGAAGTTGAATGCGGAAAACTCACGCTATTGGTCCAAGAGATTATGATATGCTAACGTTAGCCCACCTGAGAGTAACCACGGACCACACAGCCTTTTTTTTTTCCCCCCAATGTGTTGTGCCTACGTGACCACACGGTAATACTCAAACTATTCTGAAGCAACGTTTGCACCGTTTTCTGTCTCACACCCTCATACAGCTTTATCGTAAGAGCATCCTTTATCTACGAAAAACCTCTTGTGTTTTTCCCAGTTGATTCTGACATTCGACATTGGTGTGTTTTTGCTCCTATTCTGTTCAATGCTTGCATGGACTGGGGTGTTGGTCAGGGTCATGGGGTCCAGCAGCTTTGGGGTATCTGTTAGTGAAGAAAGACTCACAGATCTCGACTTTGCTGACGATGCTGTGATCTTCGTGGAGTCAATGGGGGCTCTGATCGGGGCTCTCGAGAAGACTGAGTGAGGAGTCGGAGTGTCTGGGTTTGAGAGTGTCCTGATAAAAACCAATAGCCAGGCCTTTAATAATCCTCTTGGGCACGGCCATCAGCAGTGTGTCTGTCTGCGGAGAGAGTGTTGACCTCGTCGAGAGGTTTACTTACCTTGGCAGTGACATTCATGTGTCTGGTGACTCTTCCTATGAAGTCAGTAGACAGATTGGGAGAGCATGGAGGGTCAAGAGGTCACAGGAAAGGGGTGTGTGGCGCTCACGATAATCTGCAAAAGGACGAAGGGCCAAGTCTTTAGAGTCCTGGTGCTTCCTGTTTGTGAGACATGGACGCTATCCAATGACCTGAGATGAAGACTGGACTCCTTCAGTTCTGTGTCTCTTCAGAGAATCCTTGTGTCCTGCTGGTTTGACTTTGTGTCGCTCATGGAGTCCTGAATGAGGCACATAACCTGCATTGTGAGGAAGCATCAGTTACGGCAGTACCATCATGTGGCGCAATTACCCAAGGGTGATCCAGCTCACAGGACCCTCATTGTTGATGGCCAGAGTGGCTGGACCAGGCCAGGGGGACTCCCACGCAACACCTTGTTGTGGCAGATACAGTGGGATGCAAAAGTTTGGGCAACCTTGTTAATAGTCATTATTTTCCTGTAAAAATCGTTGGTTGTTACGATAAAAAATGTCAGTTAAATATATCATATAGGAGACACACACAGTGATATTTGAGAAGTGAAATGAAGTTTATTGGATTTACAGAAAGTG
>JANRMT010062817.1:18679636-18713077 GCA_026402145.1 Polypterus bichir lapradei
TATGCACCTGCCTGATTTTGTTTGAACAATTATTGCACACTTTCTGTAAATCCAATAAACTTCATTTCACTTCTCAAATATCACTGTGTGTGTCTCCTATATGATATATTTAACTGACATTTTTTATCGTAACAACCAACGATTTATACAGGAAAATAATGACTATTAACAAGGTTGCCCAAACTTTTGCATCCCACTGTAAATGGTAGTTACTGCAGGGTGGGACTGGACTTGGGTAGACTGGAATCCCGTTGTGTGGCGATTCGTTGTGTGGTGGGTGCAGTAAAGCACCATACCAGTGCCCGCTCCCCAACCTGACCTGACCATGCAAAGGTTTGGGCACCCCAAGATATTTGAGGTTTCCGATAAAGTTTCCCAAGGTGGTCTCCCACCTTCATTAGCTCATCAGGGCTTTGGTTTGTTCACAGTCATCGTTAGGAAACCCCAGGTGATGCAAATTGCAAAGCTGTATAAATTCTCAGACTCCTCAAACCGTCCGAACAATCAGCAGCCATGAGCCCCTCGAAGCAGCTGCCTACAGACTCTTGGATGGCTACAAAAAACATTTACAAGTTGTGATACTTGCCAAAAAGGGGTCAGGCACTTTTAAATTTTTTTTATTTTGAACCTGTGAATAACGGGTGAAAAAAAACTTAAAACTTGCTTAAAATATTAAAGAAATATGTCATCTTTAACTTTGTCTTTTGGTGATCAGCTCATCTTCTGCTCACTTAGATATTCACAGTAACAGACATTTTACACAGGGGTGCCCAAACTTGTGCATGCTACTGTAACTTTAGATGTCGCCTGGCAAATGCCCATACACCATGTTTCTGGAGAAAAAAAAAATGCCTTGTAACACGCCACATGTCATTGACGTCTTTACCTGCTCAGTGTCTGCTCTACTCATTGTTACTGTCAGTATTTCGAGACAATTAACAAACAAATTCAATATAAAAAGTGGAATAAAAAAACCAAGCATTTAAAATTATGGCAAAATTTTTTTTCATTTTTTAAAATAGATGTAAATCTCAAAGTACTGCTTTTTTCTGAATACAAAATAAAGAAAGGGACAAAAGATCTGCTAAAGCAGTTGTCACTTTACGTGACTTGCAGTTGTTGGATGTGTCAGACCAGGTCAATTTAAAGAACTCACATTCGCTAGGCACGCCGGAGTTAGTGGCCGTGTGCACACAGTCACGCCCGCCCCTTTTTTTGACAGCCAATAGCGCGCTGTACTTTGGAGCAGGATCAGTACGACAGTTAACAGGTACGGGGAGTTGAACCACAGGCTCAGGACTTCTTATGTTCTTTTTTTCCATTCTGTTGTGGTAGATAACACACAAGACCACAGACAGACAAAGCTTCTCTTCAGTTTGTGAGGTCCATAACTCCCACGTTTCCTTATTCGGCATTGCCGTATTGTATGTGTTGTACTTTATCAGTTGTCAGCTCACACTCACACACACACACACAGAGAGCCTGGCCCAGTTTGATTTAGTCAAAGCAACTCTTGAACGAGTTGGATTGACTTGATGTGTTCTGTCAGACTACTTGACTGGCCTTTCACAAGACCTGCCAAGATTTTATAAATGAAGGCTACAACTGAAAATGGCTAGAAAAACTGTATGATGTGACGTAGCCTTAAGCAAACAGTGAGATCAGTTAAAGGTAAAGACAGTAAAGTAAATTGTGATGAAAGGCCACAGCCACGGGAGAATCGGGGCCAGATTTGAAAAACCTCTCCAGTCTGGGCAGTTAGAAGAGCAATTTAAAAAAATAAATAAATAGTTAGATTTTACTGTGATAAGCACTGCTTATGAATTAAGTGACATTAACAACTCGACTGTATCATCTGTTAGGTAGAAAACTGCCAAATGTACAGAGGGCAGGGAAGTTCTTACTTGCATGTTCAACCATCACCACTCTCTGGTACCAGGATGATGGTGAGAAAAACCTCTGGGGTCTTGTGGTCACCACACTACAAAAAAAGAGACATATGGCTGCCCGAGAAGTAGTGCAGAAGAGAGCAGCCAAGCACACAGCCCAGGCCTACCTTGACACGGTCAGGGAGCCCAAACCAGAAAAAGCTGAATGAGGACCAGTATCAGCTCTTCATAATCCTCACAGACATCAAAAATATTCATCTAGTGGGACTGTTTCAACTAAACAGTGAAGCAGACACTCGAGGACATGAGTGCAAAGTAATGTATTCAAGACTGAAGCCTGGAGGCGCAAAGAAGCAAAGTAATGGGCCATGTAGTACAAGCAGGTATCTTGGAAGTTTTAAAAAGTAAGAGCAAATTAGAATGATGAACTGAAAGGCTTCTTATCATTTGAACAACCTTTACATTTCACTTCATTTATTATTTCTGAACTGTCCCATCCAGGATCGGCTCCTGCCTTACATCCAATGACCACATAAGTGGGTTAAGCGAGTCTGACAGTGGATGGTTGTGTGCGCCTTTTCCTTCAAGTGTACAATACAACTGTATATATTAGGAATAGATTTAAGATGAAATCATTTAAAACAGACTCCTGGTTAGCCTCAAACAAAAACTACAAAATACAACTAGCTTCTTATTCCAGTAATCAAAGAGCACCACAGGAGCAGATTCCCAATGACTGGACTGAGTGGATTCACCTCCTTGGCGTTAACCCCAAGTGTCTCTTAGACTTGGAATTCTCTGTAAATACAATTAAGCCCGAGTGTTTCTTGGGGATTTGCTGTATTGTTCACATGTCCATTGTTAAGCCCAAACAGCCATTGGGAGAGGATTCTGCTTCCATCTAGTGGAAGAATATAACATTATGCTGCAAAAAATTATGAATATTTCTATGGCAACTTGTCAATATTTATGAATGGGGTAAAGCCTTCAACCAAAACACGAGATGGTATCTATATTACTAACCGAAGGTTGTATGCATGGATGCCAGAGGCCAGAAGCAATCCGTGTGCACGGATGCCAGACGGCAGAAGCAAGCCGTGCCGAAAGCGCACGCGCACAGCGCCTCAGCACCCCAGAGTCAAACCCAGTGGCTTCCCAGAGTCAGTAGGTGGCGCCCAAACAACACACCACAACCTGTAAACTAAACGCCAACAAGCTGCCATTGTGACATTTAAACTTGAAGTAGTGGTGACTACGGACAGTGCCAGCAGTCAGTGTTCTCCACTCCACAGTACCAGCAGTCAGTGTGGCTTATCTGAATCACATTAGAGTAATTCAGTGTTAAATGTAAGTTCAATTATGATTCCTAACACAAATTTTTTATTTCCAATTTACTTCATTTAAACCTTCTCACTCCAATATTTTTTATGACTGCAGCAACTCAAACACATTTTGGACTTAAATGATATAACAATTAAATGTCAATTTTAGTTTTAATAAACTGGTCAATTTTAGTACAAATATATTTATTTCATTAAATGAAAACTTTCCCAGGACGCTCCCACCCTCCATGATTTTTCATCCCTCCAAAGATCAGAGGGAACAGAAAGTGATTGCCATTCTTGGATTTCCAATTCTTTACAGAATCGGAGGTTTACTGGTGTAAACAAGAAATCAGGAGTGCTCTCCCCTCGACTTTCTCGTATACTCAGATATGGGGATGGATATTTGAGGAGTAAACCACAAGACAAGGATTATATTTTTATATTACATTCATTAAAGAACCATCGACATCAAATCAAATTAATAATATATTGAACAATAATTATAAAAGTAAAGCTGAATAAATCGGACTCTGCAGCTGCATGAATAAAAGGTAAAGTACCACTTCCGGTTAATGGAAATAGCTCAAAAGTTTAGATAGAAATCTATGTTTTGTACCTAATAGTCGTATGCAACATTTGGTTGACCTTAGTGACATGTTTACATACACACAGACAGACATAATTCCAAAAATGATATTTTCGGACTCAGACGGGTCTAAAATGTTGAGATTCATCTTTATATATGAGAAAGTAAAAAATGTAAAGACAGTCTTAGAATAAAGTGAAACATTAGTTGAATCAAACAATAGTGATGACAATGTGAATTGGTCATCAGAGTTTGACGCAGATAGTGAAACTAATGCTTATGACACTATAGGACTAACCCTCCGTGATATGCCTGGTGAATTCAGTGATGTGAAGCTTCTTTGTGGCAAAAAGATAAAATGACTACATGTGAGCCCCTAAGCGCTGTTCACAATGTATGAATTGTCAATGTTTATGTGAAAGTCAGTAAGCCTTGTGCTGTCGTAGCCTACAATAACACTACGTGCATATCCATCGTGCAGATCAAATACTGACATTCTACCCTCACATGCACAAGCAACAGAAAAAAAATATTACAATTAAAGAGCAAAAAGAAACAAACTTTTACTGTGACAGCAATGACAACAGGCTGTGCACTGGTGACTGTTTCGAAACATCACACGAAAGACGCATACGGATTCTGCATCAGTACAGCAGTGCACACCAGACATACCATTCCTACTGTATTTAGGCTGACATTTTGGTATTTATAGGTTTCTGTTACACAACATGTTTTCTTTTTGAAAAAAAAAACCCAACACTTTCAGCTATTTTTTTTTTTTCAAATGAGCTCTCTGTTGTGCGTTAGGATGGGGTTGAAGAATACAGAAGTCTAGTGAAGAACTTTGTGAACTGTCTGCATCTTAGCATCAGCAAAACCATGGAACCGGTCATTGACTTTCACCGCAGCCAAGAGCCGCTATGTCTGGTCACTGTTCAGGGAGTGGTCCACTCCTGCAGGTCACTTGTTGGACTGGACTAGGAACACAGAGGAACTATAGAAGAAAGGGCAGAGCAGACTCTTTTTCCTTAGGAGACTGTGTTCCTTTACTGTGGGGAGTGACATCCTTCACATCTTCTGTAACTCTCAGTGTGATTTTTCTTCACTTTGGTGTTCTGGCCTGGTAACACCACTTCAAGAGAGGCCCACCAAATCAACAAGCTAATTAAAAGGACAAGCTCAGTTATGGGATACACTCTGGACCCCCTGGTGGTTGTATAGGAAGACAACATGAAGACAACCAAGTGCCATTATGAACAATGCTGCACACACCCCAACACACCAACACTGAGGACTTTCAGCCAACAAATTATTCAGCAGAAGCGTGTCACGAAATGCTGCTTGGACTCCTTTATAGCAACAGCAATATGTCTGCATTATGCCTCTGGCTGTCAAGTTTTCCTCAAGGGGTCCCTTTAAAGTCTCTGATCGCCACAATCCCTTAAGAAATCAACACAAAACAGTTATTAAGAATGAGGGAGTAGAGCTTGAACTTTAATGAAATGCGAGCTGCACAGGCATTGGCCACTGAGGCCCTCTGGCAATCCATAAACTGACAGACAGGGAGAAATGAAAAGAACGTGAAGCAGAGATGCAAGAAAAACAAAAGAGTGCTGAAGTGAGGCTTCTCACTAATTACATGAAAATAAACCTCACAGGCTGCACTAATGGGCACAAAGGATAGTAAAGCAAAGGGGGGGGGGGGATAATTAATAAAAAAAAATTTAAAAAGAGGGCATCAAAGAAAACAAACAATATTCTGGGAGGAAATATGAAGATGAAGGTAATATATTCATATTAGTTGAGCAAATGGAAAACCTTTCTCTTGTCTTTTAATCCTAAAACAGCTCCAGTATGACAGGACATGAACACTTCAGTGGACGACTGGATGCGGACAGCAGAGCTCCAGTCAGTTATTACCAAACCACTTATGAAACGCCACCATGAGAAAAAACAGCCAATTCAATAGAAACCACAAAAAGGGGGGGGGGGGGGGGGTGTGTCTCCCCTTCAAAACAAAGAATACCCAAGTGGTAAACTTCTAGAATCAAACAGCTTTTTGTACTGCCGGTCGCTGGGCCCGCTGCACTCTCCATTATGACGTCCTCTGGTCTGAACAATGCTGAACATTCGTGAGTTTCTACATTGGCCTGGCTGACTAAGAAAATGCAATGCTGACTAGAAAAAGAGTTTCGATTTCTTTTTTTCTCATTTTAAAAACCATAATAAAAGGGTCTGGGCGACTCTGACAAAAGTTTTCCATTCACTGCACTGAAAGACAAATAATTCTTTTATTTCATCACATAAACATTTACAACATGCAGTCAGTTAAAACCAGGATTTGTGGATTTACCAAACCCTCTTCAGAGCTTTTTGTTTTTGTCTTTGTTTCGCAGGAATGATCCAGTACCATAATCCACAAGCACAGGCTTAATGTCACCTTTACCACAAATAGAATTATTACACAGTAATAAGTTTCTACAGTTTTTTTTTTTGTTTGTTTAATAATTTCAAATAATTTAGTAAATCACCATGAATAAATATTAGACTTTTATTTGAATTCAATTCCTAGGGCAAACAAGCTTACAGAAAGCACTCGAAGGATACACGGAAATTCATTTTGCTGTGCGAGCTGCACACAGAGAACTCGGAGTAGCCGCAGGGCGCATTGTCCTGTCCAGGTCATTTGCCTCCCGCTAGACTAAGATTATCAGTAAACCTTAATCTATTTTACGTTCACTTTAGCCATTTTTGATTCCAGTGTCCAGTACAAATCCAGCACATGCTCTAGCTTTCAGCCACAGTATTTCCGATTGTATCAGAATTCAAAGCAAACTGCAAGCGAGAAGTGAAGTGCATTGGAGTCTTGATGGGGAAGAACGCTTGCCTGAATCTGAAGCTGCGCCATCCTAATTCTTGAGAATGCTAACGCTTTCCTCTGTCGTATATATTGCATTTACGAGAAGGCGGTCAACCCTTTCGTCTTTCGGAATACAAAATATTTAACAGATTCTGGGCAATTATTATATTCAAATGTTTATTCACAATAAAATACAAAATAAAGAGGCTTAAGGATTTGCTTTTAGTTTTAAAATATTGAAAAGGCTAGTAAAAACACTTAAAAAATACTAATAAAAGATCAGCCGAATTTGTAAATATCCAAAAATTGCGTCCACATGCTGTTTCGTTGTCAACTTCCCATTCACTGACTGGCTGATCAGCACTAGGAGTGATGAAACACAGATGACAAAAAAGAAATACACACTGCATATTTAGGAGGACGTCGAGACTGTTGTCTTAAGGGGAGTGTACAAAATCTGCAGCTAATCTGCTCTTTTCTGCCCATCTGTAAGGTAAATCTAAAACAAAAATGGATTATATGTGTGCACTGAATTTCAAGCCTCATGCTCACAATAACACAGCAGCCGTGTTAGTCTGTATGTAGCTATCTGAGATACAGTCACAAGCAGTGATGAGAAAAATGAAGTAAGGTTTTGTCTTTTAATATCGTTTCATGTGCTTTTCCCCAGCAAATGAGGTCAAGCAAAAATGTTCTAAATATTGTGAGAAAAAAAAAAATACACCTCAGAGTAAGTTGAATGTGCTCATGAATCTGATTCAAACCTAAAAATAATAATAAATATGGTCCTCATCCAACAGTGATTTGTAAAACCAGAATTAAAAAAAAAAAAAAAGTTAAAGCTGGAACTCGGCCAATCCCATGGACAGGACAAGCGCTCTTGTAATTTTAGCCACCAGCAGGCGCCACACTTATACAGTTATTTGTAACAAATCTTCATTTTATACAGTACAGTACTTGCATTTAGTCACCTTGTAGTTAAGGTCTGGTCATTACTCGGTACGCAGTTTTCTTGGTTCTGCTTCATCCTTTTCTGCCCAAATGCAATCACATACTGTTTAATAATTTAAAAAAACAAAAAAAAGCACTCCAAAATCCCAAAGTTTAACTTTCCACAGGCTCCATTCTCAAGTGCACCAATCAGAAAATGTATATAGTACAGCTTTTTACGTGTTTTTTTTCTTTTTTTGCTTTGTTTTTACACAGCCTATGACAACCCCCCCCTCGCGCCCCGCCCCCCCATCTCTAAATAAATGTTTCAAGAAAACATGATGTACATGGCTATCTTGATCTGTACAGATGGACAAGTAGTGTTCTATCAATTCAGTTCAAAAATTCTTTAACAAGCTTATCAAATCTAACGCAGATAACGTTTTACAATCCCTAAAAACAATGAAATGTACACAAATTAGGCTAGGACATTTCAGCTAATGTTCCCAATCAAAAACCCTCAAAAAGCACCCCCATTTGCCCCCAACCCCACCATCTTCATGTCTTTCTGTTTATAACATACATTCAGCTTGGCACAGTGCAGACTAATTTAAGACATGAATGACAACAGACTGTGCAAGAAAATTGAGCTACACATTAGAATGACTCGTAGTTAATCGTTGGATTGCACTTTTGCATCCGTTCTGCTTTTTGTCTGATGCGTAAAGAATATAATTTTGTTTTAGAGAGGAAAAAAAAAAAAATCTGCATTGGAAAGAACTGTACAGGTCAGGTTCATTTTTAATATATACCCAATTTACCAAAAAAAAAAAAAAAAAAAAAATCTTGTGACTCCCTTATGGTGGAGAGTTCACTGCATGGAATGACAGGGTATCCATTTTGAAATTTTCCTTTTTACATCTCCTCAATCTTCAACAGCTAAAAAAAAAAAAAAAATAATAACTTTAGATATATACATATTATATACATTATTATACAACTTATGTGGTAACTGAAGATCGGCTAAAATTGAAATGAATCCCAGCCCAATGAGTTTATCAGCATACCAACGTTCACCAAGCTTTTTCAAAAGTAATCAGACAAGTAATCTGTTTTAGAGAACACTCTAAGTTGGTTTAAAACATATTAAAAATGAGCAACACAAGAACATGAAAAAATGAATAAAGAAATAAAGCGAAAGCCACAAAAATGCCTCTTGTCATGGAGCCAAATCTGCTTGAAACTCCATGTCTGTTTACTTTGTATACGGGGCAGCAGCACACTAAGGTGGTTAGCACTGCTGTCTAATGGACCCCATATTTCCACAACTGGGAGTTTTTGAATTGGTCAAGAGCCCCGTCTTCAAATCAAATGCTACTCTCATTAGATTGAAATAGGCAACTGACAACATTTTAGCAAAACTACATGTTAGCATACGACTGGATAACTGATGTGTGGATTATTCTCATGGTTGGCCTGCCTAATGCGGGTGTGGATTTATTTGCGTTAATGGGCCTGCGAAGTACTAGTCCCATCTGCAGTGTTGATTATTGCCTTTACTGCCAGGATGGACTGGATTAAGTGGATTTGGGAATGTTTCCTGGTAAAGAGCACCGTTCATGTATATGACATTATAGGTAGGATACAATGCAATACTTAAACGAGAACTTTGGTCAAAGTTATGTCTTCACAAACAAGGTATATTTGCATTTTGACACTCAAAATTTTTATAAAGCGCTTAATTTTAGAATACAACTTTCTAGAAATACATGGTCCGTACTAGTGTTTTACAATGTCACCTATGAATAAAAGTCTAAGAACTTACCAAATATGTCCTCACTTTGATACAGTAACAGAAAAACATGCCTTCCATGTTTGAGAGGAAACCACGGATTGGGGGGCTGCTTGCATGCACAAGTCGTCTTAGAAATGGCAAAATTTTATAATATTGGTGTTTGTTTTTGTTTGTTTATCAAATCTAACACAGGTAATGTTTTACAGTCCCTAAAAACAATGAAATGCGCACAAATTAGGCTAGGATATTTCGGTTAATGTTCCCAATAAAAACCCTAAAAATGAAACAAAAGAAAAGTGTAAGTTTGTGGAGTGGTAATAATTTTTCTTTTTTTTTTAAAGAGAATGAATTTTGGACCTTGCACTGATCCATAGAGAACAGCGTGCTCTGGTAAAGATTTCTGTGCAAGCCCTGATCATGAAACATCACAGATTTCAAGGTTTGACTGAAATTTTTACCAGGGGGGGACTGAACTGGATACAATACCTGTCCGGTTCATCCTACTGTTGTAGAAAAAAGAGCTCCTTGTGCATTTGTTGCATATTTTCATTGTTTTGCTTAAAAATAGGTTTTGTTTTGCAGTTATAACCCAAAAGTGTAGTTCAAGTCTAGTTCAAGCCCAAACATGTTAAGTCAGTGATGCGGCTTACTGAGGACAAAATAAAGGTGTTAGATAAAATTCCTGCTGGAATGTCAGCAGCCACTGTGTGCCGCATGTTTTGTGTTAATGAATCGACTAGCTGAGTAAAGACATCGATTCCTTCAAAGTTAAACATCACCTCACGTCTGCTATGCTCCTATATGCCGAGGCTGTACAGCAGACATCGCTGACAGATTACTTCTAGCTTGTGCGTCCTTCACAATCTCCAATGAGCTCTGCCAGCTGTGAAAGACTGAGTGTCAGAAGTGATGGTGGCACCTCACCAGTCTCGGAGTCTCTGACAGCAGCGACTACATTTTTTTTTTTTTTGAGATGTTTGTACATAAGATCACAGAACTCTAGGCAGTGACTATTGAGAAAAAAATGATTTTTGCATGTTACCGATTATATTTTGTATGCTGCATTTTAAGGGCTACTGTGTTATGAAAAGTGCATAGTATCAGAAATAGTACTTTGTTATAAAGAATTACATAAAGAAAAGTGTATTTTGGGCAATCTCCACAAAAAAGATTACAGTTTTTGACAGTCACTGGAACCTAACTCCCTATTTCCTATAGGTTCAATGTACTGGGTGGTGCAGGGAAACAGGAAATTTTGGAAGTAGGTGTTGGTGACCTTGGGGCATCAGATGTTGTTTGGGACCAATGCGACCTCGTTTAGCACCCCTTGCCATTAGTTCTAATCGAGCAGTAGAGTGGTGCACAAAGAGCGTTCACTGTGAAAGCCTTTTATAAGAATGGTGATAGTGTGACTGCTGCGCAAAGGGAATTTCACCATCACGACCAGCTAGGACATCATGATCGTGTCCCGACTGCTCATGCGATTACAACATGGGTGCCTAATTTCGAAGAGGTGGAGCCACTTCACATACTGCCCAACAACTGATGGCAGCTGTTCGACAATTATTTAGAAGGTACGTCATTTCACGCAACATTGATATTCCATGGCCTCCTGAGATCCCCAGATGTCACTGTTTGTGTTTTTTTTTCCTGGGGGACATCTTAAAAGCCAAGTGTACCGCACACATCCTGCAACCATTGCTGAACTAAAAAGGAGGACTGAAGAGGAAATCGCTGGCATTCCTCTTGACATGTTGTGTTGAGCAATGCAGAATTTCCACAAGGGGTTTTCAGAATGTGTACGGAGAAATGGACACCACCTTCATTAAGTTTTCTTCACAACATAAAATGAATACTGATTACCATCATTAATGGCATATCCTGTACAATCCATTCATCACTAGATGTATTTTGTAATGTGTTTATTTGTGCATTGAACGTCAATTGACAATATGTGCCCCTTAAGGTTCCATTATAAAACACAAGGAACAACGATGTATTTTTTTTTATATTTATAGAAAACACTTACTCAATTTTTAATAGCAAATGTATATATGCCAGGTTTGTAAAGAAATAACTTCAACTTGAAAAGTATCAAATGTATCCTTTAAGCAAGGCAATAGTAGTTAAATATTAAAAAGAAAAAGGCAGCTGAAAGAGATGTAGCTTCAAAGCTTAAACCACAGCAGTGTTAAAAAGCCAGGCTTCATTTTAGTTTAGAAACTATGAAATTCAAGAGTTTGACAGCTGGCACCAGCTCTAATGCTTCCAATAAGCAATGGAGACTGGCAACTGAAATTCATTAAAAAAATAAAACTTACGGACACCTGTACTTCATTGTCCCCAGTTTAGTCCTTGTTAGACAGGTGACCTCTAAAGTCATATATAAAAGGATTTTTATTGTCAATAAATAATCCACACCAACCCTTTAAGCACCATTTTACTCAGTGGCAGTCTTGGCCAGCTTTACACATAATAATGGGGGATTATATCAGAATGTGCCAATCTCTTTGAGTTATATAACCAGTTGGCTAACAGTCTGCTTTAATTTTAGATAATCTTGATTCCTCTGCTGTGAATTATGTTAGTGTTGACTCAGAAACTGTAATGCTTTTTAGTCACAACACACATCTTGTATTTTCTAAAAGTACTAATGATATTCTAATAGTTCTGTTTGAAGCATAAAGGAAAATCAGACATTACTTTATTCTAAAATCTTCCGCTAAAACATCAAACTTAAACAGAAGGTTAGACTTCGAACTACATGTACATAAAGCTCCTCCACAAGCTCATTTCTGCAATAAATAATGCACTGGCAAATTAAACCTGGAGTTTTCTATATTCAAACTAACACTCCCAAAACTATTGGACATTTCAGTGTAAACTGTAATTTGTGACTTGGGTGACATTTGCATACTTACACGGTCATTATATTTCTGTTTTTCAGTTACTTGGGTACTTACACCTGCCTTGCATTGTTTTTGCATAGAGAAATGAGTTATTAATGGACTAAAATAGAGCCGCTAGAATAAGATGTGCACTTAAGAATGTGCATGTAAGAAAAACAAATGGGAACCAGACGGAACAACTGACCAAAAGGGCATCTTCCATGTTAAACAATGATAGTACAAGCTTTGGAAGATGACTATGTAAGTGTTCCTCAATTTATTTATTTTATTTTTTTTTTTAAACTGAACACTTAAAATGATACATTCGCAAATTCTTATCAGACCTAAACTAAAAACATACTGATGAACAGGATGATATTTTCTGGGTAAGTACTTAACTCTCAAAATGGAAACCTATACATACATATATACATAAAGTAGACTAGTGGATAACATGGTGTCACACACGTGCGCATGGGAGGCAGCTAAAGGGCTAGGGTAAGGACAGTTCTGAGACATACCGGGATGTGGCAGAGTGCACCGACTCTTTTTCTCCCTTGCCTGCAGACCATTCACGGGAGGTTCCACCTGGCTCTCCTCGAAGGAGACCTTGCCGGCTCCGGCCCCTGTGATGTCACGTCCGGGCTCGAACCAATGGCTGGAGACCTCAATGAGCCCAACCCCTATGATCTCACTTCCTGTCTTCCCCTTTAAAAGCCTCCACCTTTTCCCTATTCCCTCAGTTCTGTTTTGTGCACAGCAGTGCTATTTTCATTTAATCGACTTTACAGCCAGGAACTCAATTATACAGGTGGCTGCCCCAAACCTTTTTCATGTCTCAAAAGTCTCATTATTGTGACAATGGTAAGTTTCAAAGTAGAAAAAAATGGTGACTTACTTCTTGTCCTGCTTTCCTCCACCTCCACGGATTGCAACAGATTGGCTATTCTGGTAAAACCCAAAACCTGGGCGATTCATATTTGGATGTGTAGGTGAAGCAACAGGAGGATGGCCAGGGCGAATGGGTTTGGCTAGATAAAAAAAAAAGGAAAACAAATGACCAACCAGCAATACTTTCAAAATAAATGAACACTGGAAAAATGACCAAGTATACTGTACTTTTCTGGATATACTTTTTTTGACAATGATTAGTCATTTTTTTTCACAGTAGACATAAGCACTTATTAAGATTCTTCAGTAAATGCTTTTTTTTGTTTGCTTTTACCTGGGATTTTATATTTTCGTGTTTTCGAGTCTTAGAAGGGTCTGAGATTGACATTTGTTTTGGGCATGTCCTACCAATACTTCAAATTTACACCTTCTGTGGCAAGCGGCTGGGGGTGGTACCCAGCCGGGATGCCTAGAAGGACCGGAAGAGGGACTACACCTCATCCGGACCACGAGAGGACAGCCGCCCTGGATGGTATGGGGACCACGGAAACAGAGCTTGGAAGCTCAACCCTATAGGGGCCCGTGGTCACCGCCAGGGGGCACCCGGATGCCTGAAGATCCCTGGCCCTCAGCACTTCTGCCACACCCGGAAGTGCTGGGGGGAGAAGACCAGGGAGGGCAGGCGGGAAGGTTATCGGGTGGCACCTGGTGAGCTTTAAAGCGGCCGCCATCCCTCCATTTGATGGCTGGAGTCAGACGAAGTCTTGGAGGAAAGGAGTGGAAGCGGACCTGAAGAGAGGCATTTGGTAGAGGCCTGGACTTTGGGGGGAGTACTGGGGTTGTGTGTGAACACTTACTGTAAATAATATGTATAATAAACGTGTGATGGGTGTTCAACCATCGGTGTCCACCTGTCTGTGTCCGGGCCAAGCTCCACACTTCTTAATAAACTAAGAATATCAATAAAAATGAGCAAAACTTTCAACTTAATATTTTTCCAATAACTTCCTTGTAGGACTGTGTGATAAAATGATAAAGATAATTATCACAGAATAACTTTTACTCAATAGAAATATAAGACATGGTCAATACAAGTCGACATATTTTGACAGAACACAGAAAGCCAATGATAATGAGAAAGGCAGTAGAGTTACAGCCACGTCAGGTTATGTTGACGTACACAGCAGTGAGCGCAGTAGCAGCATCACACGTGCTAATGTTTTGACTACAGCAGCCATAAACACCAGTACATCAGGAGTAGGAGCAAAATAAAAGAGAAAATGACGACAGAAATGTCAACGAAAACTCAGCAACACCCCCAACAGACACAGCCCAATGCTCAAAAGATGAGGACATGGCTGAAAAAGAAGGGTCTGAGGAATTTGGTAGTGTGGGGATATTTTGGCTATTTAAAGTCCAACAAGAAGCAGAGCAGCGTGCACTGCAGATTGTGTTGAAAGCGTGTTCCCACAAAGACAGGTAATACCACTAATACTTAGCACCATCTGAAGCAGTGCCAGAGCACACACAATGTAAACCTTTACACTCCCAGACCCAAGCAAGTGCTGCACTAATGCAGATTTCTTGTGCCTTTTTTTTGCCTTGGAGAGGCCATGTTGACTACAATTCAGTGAATGTCAATTTTGTTTTTATTGTCCATCATTTACATTTGAAAGCTGCTTGAATTTGTACTGAGGATATCTACCATATGCTTTTGGTCTATTTGTGGGTTTGTTTCCTAATCATTTAAAAGTTTAAATCTATACAAAAGGAAAGGATACATTATAGAGGTCTTTTTTTTTTTTTTTTTGAGATTTTGTTTTGTATTAAAACCTACTTAATTTGGAACTGACCAAAAACTTTTGAGTTTTACTGTAAAACATGAAAGCTTTAAGATTTTAGTTTTAGATTTACAATTTTAGAATTTTATTTTATTTTATTTATTTGGAGTTGACCAACAAATTTAGTGTGTTCTCCTGTAAAAATTGAAAGTGTTTGACTGGTCAGAATTGAGCATTTTTTATTTTGTATTACCTATTTTACTTATTTGGAATTGACCAAAGAATTTAGTTGTGCATTTTGTTTGGGTTCTCTTGTAACACTTGAAGCGTTTGACTGGTCAGAATTAAGATTTTAGTTTATTAAATATACCTATTTTATTTATTTGAAATACAACTGTACAATGCTTTACAGTTCATTTGTCTGACAGAAAATAAATAATATTTAAACCAAAATTAACCTTATGATATTTTCAAATCTCACCTGGGAGTAAAAAAGGAACCGTTAAGTCTGACAGAAATAGTAATTTGATTTATACTGTAATACATATCGATACTGACTGATATGAAAAATGTATCATTGTAAGATTTTTTTTCCGTATAGCCCAGCCTGACTTCCTAGGGTGTACATTTACCAGCAACATGCAATACTTCCAACCAAGCACCCTGGGCTTTCAAGAAAGCATAAATTGACTTACAGCACAAGTATAAGTTAGTATCAATTTTGTTCCAAACCCCCACCTATCAACCTTGAACTCAACACTGGAAGCATAAAACGTCTCACATATACCTAATATCTCACTCCTTGCAAGTACCAAGTTGTGGTCTTATGTGGCATTATTTTCTAAACCAAAATACTCCAAAGCTAATCTTCAGGATACACAAAGAAAGAATAGTGTAAAAGCTTTTCAAAGAGTACAGAACAAAGAGACATACTTTCAAAGCAATATAATGTGATAAACTGCATAAAAATGTTTGTTATTTGGTTCTCTTACCTATCTGAGCGGAGTGCCTTTGCCTAGCCATGTTCTTTGCCCGTACAGCTTCCTTAATACGGTCAACTTCCTGCAGGTATCGTTTTCTGTCACGAGCTGCATTTTCTTTGGCTTCCTTCAGCGCAGACTCCAAGGCCTTAACTCGCTCAGCTGTAGCCCGCAGACGTTTCTCCAGTTTAGGAAGCTCACAACGAAGATCTGCATTATCACGCACCAACTAAAAGAAACAAGACATAGAAATATGCATGCTGTATGCACTTCGCAAAACTAAATCTTAAAAGAGTTTGACTCACTCAAAGTATTTTGTATTTTTAAAATCTTAGCTAAAAATATTATTTCTTAGACATATGATTGCCAGCAGGAGACAGTAACAAAATACAGCCTACTTTCAAAAAGTTGCACATCTCATTTTTTGTTACAAAACATTCTTGATCAGTGGGCTTTTTATTAGGCTGATATATGCTGACCTAAACTCCAAGGGCTGGTGATTAATAATTGCCCATGGCTTTCATTAAAAGGTCACCGTGTAGCCTGGTGCAACATGTTGTGTTGGTCAAATGTATGCATTTAGGCTTTTCATACTCAAACACATGTAAGTTTGTGGTTTAGATATATAGATATGAAATTATGAATCCCTTCCTTAAAAAAAAAGGACAATACATCCAATTTAAAGGAATACTTCAAGAAAGTCAAGGCTGGGGGGCTGTCAAGAGGCAGGGCCTGTTAAAGCCCATTGCGGCACTCCTTGTGGGATTTTGGGCTATGCAAAAATAAATTGTATTGTATTGTAGTGTACCCACAAACTATTTTCTTTATGTTATTTACCCCCATGTAGCTTGTATGGTTGCCCAAGAACAATTTTTATTTTTCAAGGAGAATGGATATAAAATTTTCTGATATAATAGGTGTCTATGGTGTCCAGTGCTGCAAACATGAAATAATCTCAGGTCACTTGTGTCACACAATCCACATGTCAAGTCATCTGTTAACATTTGTATTTTCACTGTGCTGATCCACAAATGGACAAGAATGGTTTTATTGTTCAAATATATTTGCAGATAATTTACATTTACTCACTTAGCACATCAGCCTGTAGACTGTTTTGAAACAAGTGTTACAGAATAGGGTTATGTAGTATTAGGGTGTTGTACCGTGTTAGCCATTATGAATGTAGTTAGAAGTCAAGCAAAATGACACCTTTTATTTTCTAAATAAAAAGATTACAATATGCAAGCTTTCGCTCTAAACAGATCAACAGAAGACTGCTTAATCTTTTCTTAGCTACTAAAAGTTATGCATCAAACTATCATCAATTAAAGAGACATTCAGAGAACTAGAGAGTCATCAAAATGCTACTTAAACAATTTACCTCACTTACTTGAAAAAGCCATGTAAAGATGGACATGTATGTATAAAGTGGCTGCTCCACATTACAATGCATTGTTTCTTGTATATATCTTGTTTAATATTTACTCTTTAATATTTGCTCCATCTGTCATCAGATGGAAAGGAAACCTTCAGCAAAAAGAGTTTGCTTGAAGAAAAACAATGGAGCTTCACACCAGCACAGTGTCAGTTTTAAGAGAGCTGCAGGGGCTGCAGATTTTGGCCAGCAAACTATTGAACTAGAAGACAATTAATAATAAATAATTCCCTTTATAGGTTTTTGTTTCATATGCACTTAATATTTCTTTAATGTGTAAACAGCTCTATTTACTGCTTAATTGCTTCCCATTTTCATAACTAGCTGTCATTTTTAATGAGGTCCAAATACTAAGGTAACCAACAATCACCAGATTACCTGGTCCTCTTATTTAAAAGCCTTCGTTCTCAGTTACATTAACTGCGATGTTTACCTCGTTGTGCAGCTGTGCACTCAAAATTGTGCCAGTTTCATCTGCAAGTTGCTATGGGGATGCATTTCTGCATCACATCAAACCAGTCATTTTCTATGTTCAGTTCACACATTCTCCCCATACCCATGTGGGTTTTTCTCCAGGCACTCTCCTTTCCTTACACATCGGAAGACTTTCATGTTGAGTGAAGTGAGCTTCTGAAAAAAGGCCTGATGCGAGTGTGTGTGTGTCCTGCAGTACACAAGCAACATATTGTTCAGATGTTGCTAGAAGGTTCACGATGTGGCTCTATAATTTGATTAAGTAGGACTGAATGATGAGTGGATTGATGGAATAATTGAATCTTGCTAATTGGTAATGATAAATGAGACCATATAGTTTTAGAGACTCTGAATCATTTGATCAAAGTATAAATGTTTGTTGTGTACTTAAATGAATTGCTGTAATGAGAAAAACATGTTCTGTATATTCATACCAAAATGAATTACATTATGCTGACAGTTATTAAGTGTATTCACATTTTGACAGATGGGCTTTTCAGATATGTACTAGTTGTATTTTTCAGCATTTTAAGGAAATAATTCTACCAAATATAGTCAATCTCACTTTACCACTGTCTGTGAGGTGGTCTGGGTATAAAATTAGAGTGGCACCAAGGCATCTCAGTCAGGGGGTACACCAAACATGACCAACTGGGAAAAGATATGAATGACAAACCAAGAACTTACTAGATAGATTAAAGCTCTCAAAACGTTCCCAGTCCAGCTGAAATTACCAAAGAAGTAGAAGAATATCAGCAAAACTGGGAGACCTGGTCTACCCAGCGTGCCATACTGCTATTGCGACCCAGCTCAAAAGTGAAGTGGGAATTATTGTTTTAATTTTGTTTATGCAAGAATAAGTCAAGTTTAATATCCCTTTTGTAAGTGTGCTGCGATTAGAACTACTAACTCACAAATCCAGTGTCCTGGGTTTATACTCCACACCTGATCACAACCAGTCTGCATTGAGAGACTGTGGGTGGCTGCCCCATCCACAGACATTTCCTGCCTTGTGCCTGATGCTACCAGAACAGGCTCCAGCCTCTGAAAACCACAGCTGGCTTAAGTAGCTTTGATCATGTTATACTGTTATGTTTTTAATGTACAGTTGTTACTTTTCAATTTTTAACCTCCTTAGTGCTGGACCCGAGCATCACTCAGGCTGTAAAAACAGTGCTAACTGTATAGACGTGTCTTGTATAAGCGTTAGACCTGAGGATTACTCGGGCTGTAAAAGTGCCAACCCATTTCAATAAAACAAGTGGAATTAATAAATGTAAATAATGAGAAAGGCCACTGAACTCCAACAGAAAATAGAAATGGGCTTGGGCTCTTAAACAAATAATCACACATAAGGCACATACAGATCCAGCCGCTCACTACATAACAAATACTACAACATTGATTGTTGGTTTTCAGATCTGTTAAGTAAGCTTGCGGGTTTCACATCAAGAATTTACTACACTGTTCTTTTTTTTGAATGATGTGCTGTCTGTTAGTTGGTTGCCCATATCTATCTACCCACCTTACAATTTGAAGTTAAAATTTGTGATCTCATTTTATTTAGATACAAATATCATAATATAATTTGAAAGTGTATAAAATAAATGTTTGTACCTGTTTGTGGACCTTGGTAAGCTGTTCAAGGTTATTTTCAAGAAAGGAAATTTTCTGTTTCTGAGCAGCACTCCCACCAGTATCATCCGAGTCCATCTCTGCACTCTGTAAATAAACAGATACTCATTTAGGTCATTGTGAGAAATAGGAAAGGGCCATCAGACCAGAAAATTCAGATTTACATTGAAGTAATAAAACAGGTAGCGATCTGCTTTTGTCAACAATAAAATGCTTGAGTAAAGTCACCCACTAATGTGGATACTCTACCTTCTTCACTCTGGTTGCAAGATCTTGAACAAACAGTTTCCGCAGATTGTGAAGAGTCTGCAGCTCCTTTGCCTAGCAGCAAAATAAAAACAAAGTAGTTTTATTCAAAGTATAAAAATAAAGAAAGTCAATCAATGAGATTTACCGAGATACTTACAACCGTTTCCTCCAGACCCTTGAGATCCTGCCGTGCTTGTTCTCTCCTGTCTTGCATTACACTGAAAGAGTAAGGAAAAAGAATATTTCATTTATATGAATAAGGAACAGTCTGTTAACAGAAAGCAAACAGACTATTTCATGCAAATTAATATGCCTGTATTTAAATGAATTAATTACCCTAGCCCAACACCAGGTGGGTAACCTAAAAGTTGGTGTAAAGTGAGTGGATTTCAGACATATTCTGTGAACATAACTGGTTGAATACAACAATGGAAAAAACACAAAAACAGTGTCTCATTGCACCTACCAACCTGCCACAGGATGATTTCCTCACTAGAAAGTGGGGCATCCTAGGGATGCAAAGACATTAAAATTGAATATTTTAATTTATATTTCTATTACTTTATTGATTATATAAACTAATACCAATAAATACTGTATCTGTTAAATATCCTACAAATAATGTGAAGACACGGAGTTGTCCATTTAAAGAAAAATGTTCTCTTTTAGATCTTGGCGTACTCATGAAATTAATTAAAAGCGCAATCAATGAACACTAATGCATCCTGAAAATTCAGACATAACTCTTAAGTTAACAAGGTTGTTAAGAGCATTTCTCTTATATTTTGTGAAATGTATTTGTCAGTACCATAAATCTATTGAGCAAATGGCCAGCAAAAAGCAAAGTCAAATTCAACACATTTCTTCATGATTATGTGCAGAAATATTTTCAGCCTACATAAAATAAATAGGCTTGGTATGAGTAGCTGTGGGCATAAGAGTGTTCTAACAAAATGAAATTCCATCCATGGTTAGTTCCTGCCTTGTGGCCATTGATGCCAGGTTTGCCACCAGTTCCAAATGATCCTGAAGTGTGTGGGTTAGAAAATGGAAGAATAAACAGATACAATGATTGACTATGTTCAGTATAGTTTTTTGATAGATTGGCACCCCATCCAGGCTTACTTCCTTCCATGTGACCAATGATGCTAAGGTTGGTGCCTGTTCCCCATAATCTTGAATTGGATACTGTTAAGTGGGTCAGAAAGTGAAAGAATGAATGGATACAAGAAATGACTGTTTTTAATATACTAAATGTACAGAAATGTTTGCAGATGTCTCATATTATGAAAGCACATACACTGCCTGCCATTATTAACATTGCAACACTGAAAAATGTGTCACATTGATCTGAAACTTGCAGGATAGATAGGTCAAGGCAGAGTGAAAACGACTACAAGTGTAGCACATATGCAAATGATGTGTGTTTGAGTATAAAAGCCACCTACAATGGGAACCTCATTAAGTGACTGCTGAAAGTTATTATACTCTTAGGGACAAAACATTTACCACCAAATGAACAACCACCATGCGTCCAGTTCTCTAAATTTAAGTGAGGCAGAATTGTGGGAATGCAGTAAGGCAGACTATCTTTCTGGGACATTGGCACCCATGTTGGACAAAATGTAAGCACAATGATGAGAGAATGGTGTTAGTGGGTTGAGGTGGGATAGACCCACTAAAGTGAGAGATCTGGAGTGCCCTGACGGACAAATGAACAGGAGGACAGACATCTTGTGTGCATGTCAGTGATTGAACAATCAGCCACATCACAGATTCTAGCCCAACGACTTTGGGCCTGTCACACATCAACAGGTATACTCATGCTCTGTTCAAAGCAGCTTACAGCAGTGGGCCTTCTTGTTCACTGCCTATTGCTTTTGTCACCCTGGACAGTCTGTACCAGTTGCAGGATGACTAACATCACATTATGTTTTCAGATGAGTCCCATTTTGATTACTGCATCATGATGAAAATATCTGTGCATGGAGTCACCACAGGAAATGGTTCCAGGAGGCATGCATTTTGAAGTGCCAAATACAGTAGGCGTGGGTTGTCATTGAGTTTGACTCCCGTTACTGCCTCATACGCAATGCTGGTATCTTGACCAGTCAGTGATATATGTGGCACCCTATCTTCATTGAATCCCTACCGATACACAGTTTCTGGATGACCACCATGTACCAGTTCTTCACTGTCCTGCATGTTCCAAAGATTTATCCCCCACAAAACATGCCTGCGACAAGAGTCAAATGACAACTGGCATGCCAGAGACCAAAAGCTTATCATGAATGAACTCTAGCCACGTATTGAGGCTGCATGGCATACCATTCCTCAAATCACACACCCAGCGTCTCACCCTGTTCATACCAAGACTATGTATAAATGGTTATTTCCCGTTTGTGGTGGATACAACAAAAACGGAGTACTGGCATTTTGTGTGCATGACCAAGCTGTACTTCTAATAAGTCATCTATCATTTATATATTAATTGCTTTGATATCTCAAACCAATTAATCAATGGGCAGCAGTGTATCTTCACTGTTTTTATGTATCACTAGAAAGGCAATTTTCCACAAACAGACTTTTAAATGCCTAATTCAAATTTGATGATTCTAAAGCACAATGACAGTACTACATCTAAAATAGTTTAGTTAAACATAACTTGTCTCTAAGAATGCCTGCCCGCTCACTTTCTTTTGTTTTTCTAATGGGACAACAAAACATTGACTGAAAAAACAAGTCTGGGAACAGAACAGTTTGATGGATTCAAGAAGTAACTTAATTGTTTGATTTTTACCAATGCTACTGTGTGGTAAGTTTATATATGATCAATGCCTCACACAGGAAAAACATACCAATAACTCTCTCCACCTACCAATTGGCTGTATTAAAAATAATAGATGAATAAATTAGTGTATCGGCCAAAGTATTCTGCACCTGATGCTGGGTGGGATGTGAACTCTAAAATTACTGATGACTCCTGCTGAATCAAAGCTTTCTATGATGAGGCATCAAACTATAATGACCGCGTCTGTCATGTCTACATACTGTACAATGAGGCTGGATGTTGTTTTGCCTGTGTTGAGCCATCCTCTCCTCTGTGGCTATGTGACCATAGCATACGTTATTAAAATTTGGCTAAGATGTCTTAGATATTTAAAAAATACAAATAAACAAATAAAAGGGATCAATCCCTAATAAAATTAAGGATAAATTAATGTTGAATATATGCAGCTTTTATCTTTATTATTTGTAATTTTAATTTTACTCTGTGTAGAGCACTTTTAGCTGCACTTTTTTATATGAAAATGTGCTATATCAATGTTGTTCCTATAAAATACAAATGGGTGCTCCAGGACAGGAGATGGGGAACATACTAAAATATGTGTGCATTTGATTGGTTTATCTGAGAGCTTGCATTTAAAAATATTAAACTTTGGTAATGACTGTTCGGTTTGTCCGTTGGTTAGCTTCAGCACTACAATGATGGATACTCATCGATACTTAGGTAGTGTTTGTTCTTTACCCCCTATCATGTACTTTTTTATTATATAAATAGGCATGGACAAGTAGCATTTTACTTATACTAACCCATGAAATTCAAACTGTCCGTCTCATTTTTAGAACATGCACGTAATCATTAGCAAATCAGTAATGGCAATACACAGAACATACGTGAGCTCGTGAAGCTTGCGGCTTTTCTCTTGATCTGTTGACTTGAGCTTCTCGTGTTCCACACGTAGACGTTCCTGTTCAAGCATGATCTTCTGGTTAAGACTAAACAAATAGCAACAGGAAATATCAGTCAACGAGTGGACTCAGAAACACATATAAAAGTGTAAGTGAGAAATAAACTTCTTGTTAAATGAAAATTCAACTTGTGACCTTTTTTCTAGAAAGACTAAAAATGCACATTTTGAGAATGTGTTAAAAATGTAGTTAAATGCACACACTCCCTGACTCTCCAAACAGTTCTTTACTTCTTTTAATTCACATACTTAAATATGATCATTAAATACAAAGGACTAGGAATACTGGCATTTAAAACTGCTAACTACTTAATGAATATTTCATTGCTACTTTGTAGTAAATTGTTTTACAACTCCTTTGTGGTTATGTACTATTACAATTAACAATATGTGCTAGAAGCATGCAGCAGAAGCATATTAAAATGTTCACTGTCCAGTCTTGTTAAAGAAGCGATGGCAGCATGCCAAGCTGGACAGATCAGGTAACTCCCTAGCAACAATCTGCAAGTAATTCATGGGAATTCCGAGGCACTCGCAGGCCAGCAGAGAGCTATAATCCCTTCAGCTGTCTCGAGTATGTGCCTGGATCTTCTTCTATTCAGCTGTGCCTGGGGCATCCTTAGTTTACACCCAAACCATCTTAAATGGCTTCTCGTAATTGATAAAAGCAATTTTTTCTTCTCTCAGGTCCAGATCTTTATCCTTCTAAGGACTGTGTCCATCAGTGACATATGTTGAGCTATGACCTGTGTTGTCTTAGGTTCATGGCAGGGTTACCGATGGCAAATTGGCTTAAGGGGTAAAAAACTGCAAAAAGGCAAAAGCTGAGCACAAAAAAAGTTGCATAAGAGGTCTGGTGTCCACAAGGTGATGTCCACTAAGGGCACTGCATGAAATTCAGTTTAACCAGAAGCAACTTACTCTTGGAGCTCTGTAATGAGCTTCTCTTTCTTGTCCAATTCATCTCTAAGGCTGCTAATCTGTTTCTGATGAGATTCTCGGTGACTCTGTATCTGTTGTTCAACAGCCTCCTAAAAAGCAGGGGAGAGAAATGTTGAACACACCAGGAATAACTGTACAGATGGCTGATGGTTGAATCTTACACTTTGATAAATCTGATTAAATGCATTAAAAAGTTCTTTATTACACAAGCATACAACAATCGGAGGACATTTTGAAAATTTCTTTCAAAACTGTTAAGCCTTCCATAACCTAAATGTAATAAAAGTTATAACATTAAAGTCTGTGTGCATGTACTACAAATATTATTACCTACCATTTCTTATTACATGTTACCTAAGGTTGTATCACTGTACATGATATTTCTAACAATTTTCAGTGGCAAACTTAAAATTATACAGAGACTTGGAGAACATCACACCACACTGCCATGATTGCTGCTCACCCAGGAACTCAATCCAACCAGTCTGCAGCTTGTCCCAAAAAGTCAAACAGGCTTGATTTTGCCTTAAGTCAGAGAGACAGGCTTGTGTGTGTGAGAGTTCACAAACAAGTGCAACACAAATAGCATAGCTAGAAAGGATGTCCATCTGTCTAATACTGCCTGTTTTCAATATGAAAGAATGGTAAAAAAAAAAAAGAAATGGACAAGTTTGTGGTTGACCTTGCTATTCCTGTAAAGTCTCTGCTCAGGGACCAGTTACATCAGGCAACACATTACTGCCCATCAAAAAAAAAAATGGGGGGACAAACATGTGATACCTTGAATTGTGAAACTAGTGCTGAAAAATCACCACGAGTCACAGAATTTGACATGCCCTGTGATTTATAGTCATGCAATCTGATATATTCAGGCAATGAGATCTGCAGCTGTAGGCGTCACGTCCGTCTAGAAATTGTGTAATGTGACATCAGCTTTAATGATAAATGCTTGTACTAAATATGCAAGACAACACAGCAAGACTAAAGATAATTTGTGCAGATAAAAATAGCCATTTTGAATCTTTACAATAGTTTTTCCATAATCAGACTATTTGATTTGACTACAACTAGAATCGTTTAGTATGCATAAACAAGAAAAACCAATTGATGCAGGAAGAAGAAACCCATAAAGCAGGAAATGTTGTTTTAAACAATATAGCGGGTTGGAAAATGACTGAGTGACTGACTGACTAGGACACATTCATTTACTAAATGAACACTGGCGTTATTTAGACATTACACTAAAAATTCTTTAATACAGTTACATTTTCTGTGAACAAAAAAAAAGAATGCAAAAAATTTAAATCAGGGAGGCATTTTTTTCCTTATTTTGTGTGCTTCCAGTACTTAAGCTATAATCCCTACATTGTGATACAAGGAAGAGTGATGCCTACAGTGATGCTCATCTTGTTGAAATTTTTACCAACGCCAAATTATTTTAGCTGTGTGAAAGTATACACACACACACACACGTATTGTATATGCACACACAGGGTGTCCACAAAGTTTCCGAACAATTTCTAAGTTTATTAAAAATGCAAATGGAGTGATAATCTTTATTATACAGTAAATTACACACACTTCAGTTTTGAAATATTAAAGGACTTTTTTTATTGGTTTTAGATTATTGATCATATACAACTCATTCATCGTATAAACCAATTGATATAATTGAGAACTGGTAATTGAAAACGGCCACCACTCAATAAAAGGCACAGTGTGTAACCTGATTAATTGAAACAAAAGACACAGGTTATGAGAATTTACGAGACTAGGTATGGAAAAAACCCAGCATAACATTCGACTATTAGAGCGTGGCACAAAAAGTCCATGGAGACAAGGTGTGTGCTGGATAAAGAGAGAAGCAATGGAAACTGAATATCGTCCTGATTTTCTTTATTTGGCAAATGGTGTCCGGGTAGAGGTTAACT
Source organism: Polypterus bichir lapradei (assembly GCA_026402145.1). Taxonomy (NCBI): domain Eukaryota; kingdom Metazoa; phylum Chordata; class Cladistia; order Polypteriformes; family Polypteridae; genus Polypterus; species Polypterus bichir. Next base: position 18,705,980 of record JANRMT010062817.1, read on the forward strand.
GAAGTATGTGAAAAAATGTTTCTATAATGTTTCTTCATAATGCAACAAACTGCACAGTTACCTGTTATTTGCGAACACCCTGTATATATGTATATGTACACATACATACATACATACATACATACATACATACATACAACACACACAAACAGTTAAAATTACCTTAACTTCATTGGCAGACTGAATTTCATTCTCCTTCTCCATGGCATGGACTTTCTCTGTGAAAATTAAAATTTGGACATCAGTCTATATAGCATGATAACCACAGGGATTTTATCAGAAACCTATAGTACACTTTAGTAATCCATATTTTTCAAAATAAAGGTTTTCTTAATAGTTCATTCAGTACAAAATTCTAAAAACAGTAGACTTAAAACAGCACTGAACTCCAATATTGGTGCATAAAAGATGATATACTTAACATGTCTAACACTGTTTTTGTCTTTTCCCTATTTTTGAGAACTTAAAATAAATACATACCCTGAGCACGAAGCTTTACCATCTCTTCATTCAGAGTATCCACAGATTCTTCCAGCTGTCTCTTCTTGTGTTCCACATTCTGGAGGTACTCTGTGAGAGATTTTATCTTAGCTTCATGCTAAGCAAAAACAATAAATAAAATCAGAAATAAATAGGTAGATTGTAAAACAAATAAAAACAATGATCAAATTCAATAGGTGAAAAGCGTTCGATTTCCTTGGAAATTTTAGATAATGGAAAATACTAGAGATATACAGCATGAAATAATTTAGCACAATATAAATATATAAATGAATGAAGATGAAAGCTGGTGCTATTGACTGATTAACCAAATATGCCAAGCCACTCAAAAGAGAGATAGCAAAGAACAGGCTTTTTGGCTTGTGTTATTATTGATTATATAAAAGTACCTGTGAGATGCGGAGCTGACAGGCAGCCAGCTCCTTTTCATTCTCATCCATTTTTTTGTTGCTCTCTGCTTGAGTGCCTTCTAACTGCTTGCACCGTTTAACCATGGTTTTGACTTCAGATTTCATCTTGCTGATGTACAGTCGAGCCACTGTGAACTCTTCATCTATTACACCGCTTCCTTCATGTTGCTGAGAATTACAACATTATTACTCTACACATTTTGTTCAACAGTATCCTAGATGAAAAAACTAGCAGTTCTATTTTTATTTACAGGCTAGAAATTAATAAAAATTACAAATTAAAACACATTTGCCCACACCATCTCTTCTTGTATTCTAAAGTTAAAACCAGAATATTTAATTTTACCATTGTTTTTTCTGCAATGCTGATGAAGCTAGTTAATTAAGACCTGTGAGCCACCTAAGAAAGCTGCCTCAAGCTCCTTCTTGCATTAACAATGATGCGCAGATTTTTATGGCAGTTTTCCAGCTTACATCTATGCAAGACCAAGGGTACATTTCTCTTTGGCCAGGCTACTTTCCGCTAAAGGCCTGAAAAGCCTGAGGCTGGGCTGCATTCTGAAAATCAACTCCAACCAGTCAAGATGAACTCGTTAAAACTTTGAAAGAAATGTTTGTTTGGTTTTTTTTGTGGAAGACACAAACCTAACCCAATAGAAATGGTTAACATCCTCGTTTTTCTGTGGACAACTGAAGCATTTGATTACAAACCAATTTTGGCAAAGGAGGATCAGTTTGGATTTCAAAGACCAGTAGCCTACTGCACATACTACACACACCAGGTATAAGGTATAATGAGAAGCCTAGAGATCTTCATAGCAAAAAAAGTACTCTGAGCACATTCTCTTCTTTCCAAACATATTGGTAGAATTCCTCTGTGGGACCTGAAAAACTGCAGGAAAAAGTATCCCCTCCAAACATTCAGCTGTCACAAACAGAAAGACTACAAGACGCTAGGGATGAGAGATAGGGCTAAAAATATACTTTTTCATATCATTCCAAATTGATAATGATGATAATTGTATTCATTTCCTGATTCAGTTTTAAATATGAATAACATTATGTTCTCTGAATAAACTAAGATCTACTAATATGGTGGAATATTCAGAGCTACCAAAGAACATATTTTTAGAATTGAACAATAATGAGTATAAATAAGAACTTTTGGCAATTATTATAACAACAAACATCTGTATGAATGTAAGCTTCTTACAAGCTCAGACTTCAAGGAAACACCTTTATCTTAGTACCTAAAGCAGAAATCAAAGAGAATGTATTGAGCCTAAACAATAAAAGAGGTACAGCATATTAGTGCCTCGCACAAAATCATTTTGGTCTAAAGTCCTTCATTATTACCACATATGGCAAACAATGGGTCATGCACTCTATCATTGAGAGAGGACTTTTCAATTAAAATACAATGAAAAAGAATGCATAAAGAACCCAAAGGGTGTATTTCTGAGCAAATTATTGAACATTAATACACAGATGAACAAACAAACTTGAATACAAAAGTAATATGAAATTAATATGCTTTTATATTGATCTTTAATAGTATTTAAGACAAAAAGGAGTGTTTTAATTTTGTAAATTCAAAAAAGTTCTGAATTGTCACTGTTCTGAATTGCTGGAATCAACACATTATCTACTGTTATGTTTTCATTATATATTTTTAATAAATAACCAAGTAATAAAGGATTCTGTGCTAAGTTATTTGAAATGACATTTCAAGAAGAGCCTATTGATAAAATCATTTAGAAAGGCTTCCGACTTGACTATGTACCCAATATATTCTTCTAGAATGTCCCGTTTTCCCCTGTTAAATTCTATAAACAAATGCAGAAAATACTGAATGATCTTTAAGTGTAAGATGATACCTTGATATCATTGCTGCCAATTGCAATTCCTATTTCAGCCAGGTCTTTCAGGAGAGAGGACATCATCTCTGTCACACGCTTCTTTTGATGGTTAGTCATCTCTTTTAGTTTCTGGTACTCTGAATCAACAGATGCTAATGAAGTCTATAAAAAAAAAGGAGGCGATGGTGTTAATCATACCAAAATCATCAGTTCTGAAATACACAAATTATGGCATTGATTACAGGTTCAGTATTTAGGAGACGGATGGATGTAAAATCAGGCTTAGTTACTACTATTCTCTATAATATAAATTTTGGCTTTGTCTCTTCCTGCTTACCGATTTTTGATTCAGCTCTTCACTTAGTGTTTCGGATTCCTTAGTCTTGTCCTCCACTTCCTGAGACTTCTGGTCATAGTTGACTGCCAGCTCTTCAAGTGCTTGGAGTACTTCTTTAACCTCTTCTTTGGATGCTTCATTTTCAGCCTGAAGACGATTAAGTTCTGCCTGCAAATTCTCATGGTCACGTCGAGATGAGGCCAAAAGCTGAAGAGAAATGAGGTGGTAGAAGCAGAAAAAGTTTATATATACCACAATTCAAGGTTAAAATTAAAATCTAGTAAGTTGAAAATTTAGGGAGGTGGTATGAAAGTCTAAATTAACAGTGTGATACACATTTGGCAGCTAAACTCCCTACAAGAAAAAAATAAATGCTTTTTTGCGTCTATGTGAAAGCATCAAGATCAGAGCTTGTCACCTAAACCTTCATTTCTAAATGGAAGGGAAAAATAAATCAAGTAAATATATAGCCTCTGCTGCGATGGGCTGGCGCCATGCCCAGGGTTTGTTTCCTGCCTTGCGCCCTGTGTTGGCTGGGATTGGCTCCAGCAGACCCCCGTGACCCTGTAGTTAGGATGAAGCGGGTTGGATAATGGATGGATGGATATAGCCTCTGACTTTTATAAAGAAAAAAATTCAGTTTGAATTGCTCTTTTACATAATTCCAAATAAACATAAAATACAAAACTGTTAAACACTTAAAACCCTGTAATCAGACAAATTATTCAGACCCATTTCCTCAACAATTTAGTATTCATGATTTTAGCATCAGGATGTGCTTATGTAAGATCTGACATCTATTCAAGTATAACCACCTGCAAACTACACTTGATGTTATTTTAGAGGAATTAGGTGGATAGCACTGGCACGCTTTGTTGGGCTGGACGGCCTGTTCTTGTCTAAATTTTTCAAATGTTCAAAGACGACTCATCCAACTTGGACATCCCAAACATCTGCATGCTTCTTTAAAAATAGGAGTGAAGACAGTTCCTTTAAAATCAAAGGACAAAACTAACTCATTCTATGAGGAAGTGTGGAATGCCAAGACCAAAAATAAAGCCGAAGTATCATGCTATTGATCCTAAGCATGCCTGAATGCCATCAAATTACACCTTTACTTGCATGGTGTCAACTTCTTTTATATTCTTGCTCTGCAGGCACTTCTCCATAGATCACCTTGAACTTCACCTACCAAAGCCCAGAAGGGTTATTTGGTGTTTCATCAAAAACAAACAGGAATTTAATGTACCAGAGTTACCAAGTTACGTTCAAGTCATGCAAAGCTCTCATCCCAGTAGAGCTCCTTTTGTATTAGGTCACCCTAAAATATGGAGAAAATGTAGGACATCTGTAACACTGTACATCACAAGAAAATATACCATCTGCTACTTTGGTTCAAAGGCTATTATTATCATCAGAAGTCTGTGAGCATCTCTTCTAGCAGTTTCTAAGCTTGGTGTTGCAAGAGGGGGCTGCCAGGTTTTTTCAGAAACAGTCAAACACCTTTCGAGCTGTAACACTTCAAAACAATGGCCCTCTTAATTCTAGTGTACTACTATATTCTCTGACAGTCTAGGATCGCTAATAGTTGCATGCCATTATCACCATCTGTCAATATACTTTTCTCCTCTCCCAAACTTTTACAGGTTTTGGCACCATAACTAACTGGCCCATCTTGCTGAAGTCTGTTAACCCCATCAATATCTGATGTGAGAAGATAGGCAGTTAACAAAATTTGTAACAGGAACAGCAGCAGGACACTGGCTTCCCATCTATCAAGATAGAGACTGCAGTATCATCTGCTGTGTGGATAACTGATGCCCATCCTGTCCACCTTCAGTACAGAACAGCACATTACTCTATTCTTCAAGGCCTTGCTTTCTTTTAGGTTTCTTTTGCCCTTTTTTGAAGACATTCTATGCCATGCAGTCGTGGCTTCAAATTTGTTTTAACTGATGTGTGGAGAGATTCATAATAATAAAACAGTTAGTGCAAATAGTGTAGATATTCACAACAAGTTAAGGAATCTTCAAATGGTACTCCAAATGGAAGACAACAATGTACATCTACTAACTTCATGCAGTTGGCCTGACAGAATGAGGAAAGTATAAAGAATATGGAGTAGACTGTGGAGGCCATGTGCTAGTGTTCACATGATTTATCTGTTTGAAAGTTCAGAGGTGTAAGTGATGCATGTCCACTCAAGCTAATAAACTATATTTTTCATGATATAAAGTACACTGCAGGTCAATGTGGGCACTTAGTTTAAGCAGTTCTTTTCTACCATAATGAAGGATGTCAAAAATATGAACGCAAGACTCTACCATGTCCATATTTACAGCTGCCCTGGTATATTACTTATACTGACATCTTTCATCCTGAAAATTGGGTTCCTTTCACACAAGCACTGCAATCTGTACTGTAAATTACTTTTACTGTCTTAGGTACTAAGCTGGGCAGGTGTTAAGTTTCACATTATGTTTTATGACAGATTTTATGATTGCTACTAGAATAAGAATATCCTGCACAGACAAAAAAAAAAGACACAAAACCCAGGAAAGTGACTGCTGGGTGTGTGTATATAAAAGAACATATGAGCTTAAAATGAATACTTATAAACTAATGCAGTTTATATATATTTTTTTTTTATTTTCAACCTGCTGTTGTAGTAATTTGCTTGATTAACTGGGGGGAAAAAAAGTAATAACCATTGACAGTTGAGTCACAGCTTCACAGTTATATGTCTTTGCTTATCAATTACATTAACACTGTCCAGGTCCACAAAGACTGAACAGTCAGGTTAGTTTCTATAAATCCAGTTAGAGCAAAAACTTACTCCTCTCTACAAAACATTACACTAATTAGTTGGTAAATGCATAAACTAGAAGTATAGCTATTGGCAATCAGCTCCATAAATGGTGCTCCAAATTTAGGACAGACATTTCAAGAGGCACTTTGTTAGCCAACATAAAACTTTAAAAGGAGGCTTTTAATAAACAAAAAAATATATATCAAAAAAATAACTAAACTGAAAAGCACAGAATCTGTATAGACAAGACAAGGCTTTATACAATCTTCCACTCTTGAAAATAGGCAAAGCCCTCATTACTGAAATCACTTACCTCCTCCTGGTCCATCATCTGTTGCTTCAGTTTCTCAGTCAACTGGCTTTGTTGGTTGATTTCATCATCCTGTAGATTATTCCAAAGAATTAAGCATAATTTAATAAAATTGTCTTAAAGACAGACAGAAAGAATGGCGAGTCTGACAAATTAAACCAGTATAGAAAATTATTAAAACAATCCTACTTGATGACTACTGGACTAACAGGCCCAAAATGTGTGCCTTGTTTGGACTGTAATAATGTACACAGAGAGAGAGAGAGAGAGATTACACTGCCATGATAAAATAAAGGCTTGGTGCTTAGTGCTGGTGCTCTCCACTAGATGGCAGCAAAAGTGGTAATCAAAATTTATGGTCTTAGGGAAGTGAATCAGCTTTGGTAAAACATTCTTCTGGACCCTGGAGCAAAAGCTAGTGCGAAATATTTGGCCCTACCTCCTGACTTCAGAACCTCAGATTTTTCTTGATGGATTGCTAAATATGTTTTAAAAAATTTTATTTAGCCACAGGTAGTAAATAAAGATTTCAATTTTCAAAACTGTTTCAAAAGCTTTTCACTGTCTAAATTGCTAGCTTTCATGATCAACTAACACCACAAAGAAAAATGGCCTATGTTCACATTGCAGCTAACATGGGACTACATTGTGATTTTTTTCAACAAGGTTGTTCACCCTTCCTTAAAATATCTGTTACTGTGAATAGTTACAGTGGGATGCAAAAGTTTGGGCAACCTTGTTAATAGTCATTATTTTCCTGTACAAATCGTTGGTTGTTACGATAAAAAAATGTCAGTTAAATATATCATATAGGAGACACACACAGTGATATTTGAGAAGTGAAATGAAGTTTATTGGATTTACAGAAAGTG
>JANRMT010062817.1:18717762-18754101 GCA_026402145.1 Polypterus bichir lapradei
AAAAAAAAAAAAAAAAAAAAAAAAAGTACAAAAACCACAAAAAAGTGCACTGAAAAGGAGAGCCTTGATCTGCTGCGACGATGCGCGCCGCCATGCTCCTAGCCTAATCAAAGTAGGCTAGGCACTTTTTATAACTTTTTGGTTAGTACGTTAGAAAAATGATTGGTGTTTTTTATTATGAAAAGGTTAAGTAAGTGTTGCAGTGGGAGGTTCGGAACGCATTATGGGTTAGCCTTTGCAAACGAATTAAGTTTGTAAGTCAAGGGTCCACTGTATTGCGTATTTAAGTTAATCAAATTTATAACAAGTCTCCGGAAATCCACCCGCCGATGTACCGTATTTGCGTATATAGTTTCAACACAAAGGTTCCATTTTACCAAATTTCTCTGCAATCACGAAGAGACACTTTTAAGGAAATTTAGAAAAATTTGCTTGGAGAAGGGGGTCGGCTTAAATACCGGTCATCGGCAAATACATGTAATTTAGTAGGTAGAGAAGGGGATCGGCTAATATACCGGGTCGGCTTGTATTCCGGGATCTACGGTAATATATTTAAAAAAGAATAGTGTCTGGAGTAATAAAGTTACCATCCAAAAATATATTTAGCAATGTGAATGTACTGCAGCACTGCTAACAGGAATCACTTACACTCTTGAACACATTAAAACAATGCTGCAAGCATACATACTTCTACTCTCTGAAAACAATATTTTGATAAAGAAATCTTGGGAGACAAAATACATTTTTTATTTAACTTTCAATGATAATTTTTCCCTTTTGTTGAAAAGTGAAAGCAATTATATTGTAAAAAATTAGCAATACCTATTTGAGAGTTTTAATTTTTTTCGACTTTCAACAAATGTTGAGGTGTAGAACTTCTATTTCTGTCTTAATCCATGGGCTGAATCCCATGACCAGTCATTGTCTATCTGGAATCTGCATGTTGTCCCCATCTCCGTATGCACTTTTCCTCCCACATCCCCGAAAACATTTTGGTCAGATTAACTGATGATTTCATCTTAGCCCTCTTGTGGCTGACTTTGTGCATGTCAGTAAGTTCCTATCCAAGGTTGGTTCCTGCCTTGTGCCCTGGGATGTAATGCTGCTGGGAGATGCCTTAGCTCCCATGTCACTGTAATGAATTAAAAAGGTTTGAGAATGTTTTATGTAACATGTCATTTTTAATTTGGATGTGCAAAACTCACCATTGCGCCACCTATTGAGTTCATTTTCAAGCCACTGTACAGTGTTTCGTAATGATTTGTTTTTCTCCTTTTCTTTTTCATATTTCTTTTTCCACTGTTCTGCTGTCAGCTCCACATTAACTGATACTGTATTCTTAATTGTCTTGGCTCTAAGGTGAAAAAATTATGAACAGATTAGTACTGGTGAAAAGATATTTTACAGATTTAAACAGCCTGAACTTAAAATATTTTAAGAGTCAGGCTCTGAAATAAAGCAAAAACTGATAGGTCTTCTTTGATGAAAACTGTTTCAGTTCCCACCCCTTGCCACTTATTTAAAAATATAACTTAATAAAGTTAGTGATTGGCTGAATTTAAATGCATGAATGTAGCTAAAGTGAATATAATTGAAATTCAAGAGCAGTTCATCAAGGCTGTACCTCTGACCAAACATAAGTGTGGACTTGGTTTCAGCTTCATTATAGGATGAAGGTGAGCAGCAAATGACTATGGTTGTTCTGCAGTTACCACCAAGCGAATCTTGAAGAATTCTTGTCATTTTACTGTCTCTGTAAGGAATATAGGTCTGCAAAAAAAACAAACAAAAAAAAAAACAGAAAGGTTTCTTCTAAATATAGCGATCAATCTCTGTTCATGTTAGCCAAGTTTTTAGATTAGTAATCATATGAAATTTAGATTGTAGCAGCTTATATTCATACTATTTACTTTAAATAATTTTATTTCAAAATTCAGTTCTGCATCATATTTACAAAATTTTATCCAATGCAAATAAGGTTTATAAAAACACAGATATTAAAAACAATAATACACAAGTAAGAGATGGAAGCAGTCCAGAAGAGGGAAGTTAAAAGAAGACCCAACTTGATATCCGTTTTCCAAAGATGGGTTCTAGTCTTTTTCTAATAAAAAATTTAAATTGTTGCAAGGGGAAGTTGAAAACCATTTAGTATTATTTTAATACTTTGTCAGCATACACTCACTAGATCAATTCTTAGGCACTCTATAATAATACTGGGTTGTACCTCCTTTTGCTTCAAAATGGCCTTAGTTCTACATGAAATGGATTCCATAAGATTCTGGGGATGTTCTTTTGAAATTCTGGTCGGTCCATGTTGACATGACTGCACAGCACAACACAATTTCTACAGATTTATCATCTGCACATTCATGTTGCAAACCTTTCATTCTTCCACACCCCAAAAAAATATTATATAGGATTCACATTTTGTGACCAAGGAACACTGAACTTGCTGTTATTAGAAAATTGGAACAGTTTAGACAAGAACAGGCCATTCAGCCCAATAAAGCTTGCCATGCCAATCCATTTGATTCTTCCAAAGTAACCTCAAGTTGAGTTTTGAAGGTCCTTAAAGTCCTACATTCTACCACACTACTTTGTAAAGTTATTCTGTGTCTATGGTTCTATGTGTGAAGAAAATCTTCTTCCTGTTTATTATGTTCATGAAACCAGTTTGAGATGGCTTGACTGGTATTAATGTGTGTCAAAAAAGCATTCCCACACCATTGTTCTTGTCTGAAAGGTGGCCATCTGACGTGGTCTTCTGCTGTTTTAGCCAACCCACCTCAAGGTTCAACATGTTGCGCATTCTGGAAGGCTTTTCTGCTCACCACAGTGGTAGGGTGATTATCTAAATTACAGTCAGCCTTCGTGTCAGCTCAAACCAGTCTGGCCATTCTCCTGTGACCATTCTCACCAACAAAGTGTCTCTGTTTCTCACACCATTCTGACTAACTCTACAGACTGCTGTGCATTAAAGTTCCATGGGGATCAGCAGTTACAGAAGTACTCAAACCAGCCCATAAATAATCATGCCATGGAAGAAATAACTCAGATCACATTTTTCCCCATTCAGTTGTTAAATGCGAACATTAACTGAAGCTTCTGACCTGTACCTGCATCATGACTGGCTGATTAGATATCTGCATAAATAGGCAGGTGTAAAGGTGGTACTAATATTTTGCTCAGTGAGTGTACAAACAATTTTAGTAATGTGTTATGGCCTTATCTAAATCTAAATTTGTTGCTCCTAGAGCAACTGTTAGCAGTGGGTCAGTTAGTCTATTTGTGTTTATTGAGCTTCATTTAGCAGTTTCATTGTTAGCAGTCCTCTTGTCCTCCTTTCATTCCCTTGACAGATTTGTTTGGATATGTTGGCATGTAGATTTTAAAATTAAGGCAAAATTGTTGTCTTCAACTGCCACCATGTTTATTCACAACAGGCTGAATGGTGGGGGTGTCCAAGCCAGACTCAGAATTATACCACTGGATGCACATGCACCATCCGATCAGCGGCTGGACTGATCGCTCTTCCTTCCAAATACTCAGATCATCAGCATATTTAGTTTAACTTTCTACTGCGTCTTGATCTTACATAAGTTATTTTGCAGTAGGACTAGCCAATACTTCATGCTGCCATCATTGTTATTTATATGCACCAGGCACATTGTTCCACACGTTTTTGAACTCTCCCTCAGTCTCTTCCTCCAGGTCATTCATTTCTAACACTCTTTGCTCAATTATCTTTACTGCCATTTCCTTTTCTTCAAATATACGTCTTCATCTCTTCTATTCAGAAAATGATCTTCTCTTTGTAAAGATGGCCTGTGCCTGGAAGCTTCCCAGTATCATCTTCTTAATTTACTGAGCTCTCCTTTTCACAATATAACAGTTCTTGAGCTTTCTACATCCCAGATTAATGGGACATCCTACTCCAAGAATAAAGAATAGAATACCTGCTGGACACTCGGGTGAAGAGAGGGGCGGAGCTGTCAACTGATCACCACCTGGTGGTGAGTTGGCTTCGATGGTGGGGGAAGATGCCGGTCAGACCTGGTAGGCCCAAACGTGTTGTGAGGGTCTGCTGGGAACGGCTGGCAGAGTCCCCCTGTCAGAAGTAGCTTCAACTCCCACCTTCGGCAGAACTTCGACCACGTCCCGAGGGAGGTGGGGGACATTGAGTCCGAATGGGCCATGTTCCGTGCCTCTATTGTTGAGGCGGCTGACCGGAGCTGTGGCCGTAAGGTGGTCGGTGCCTGTCGCGGCGGCAATCCCCAAACCCGTTGGTGGACACCGGCGGTGAGGGATGCCGTCAAGCTGAAGAAGGAGTCCTATAGGACCTTTTTGTCCTGTGGGTCTCTGGAGGCAGCTGATAGGTACCGACAGGCCAAGCGGAATGCGGCTTCGGTTGTTGCTGAGGCAAAAACTCGAGCATGGGAGGAGTTTGGAGAGGCCATGGAGAACGACTTTCGGACGGCTTCGAGGAGATTCTGGTCCACCGTCCGGCGTCTCAGGAAGGGGAAGCAGTACAGTGTCAACACCGTATATGGTGGGGATGGTGCGCTGCTGACCTCGACTCAGGACGTTGTGGGTCGGTGGGGGGAGTACTTCGAAGACCTCCTCAATCCGACTAACATGCCTTCCAATGAGGAAGCAGAGCCTGGGGACTCTGAGGTGGGCTCTCCCATCTCTGGGACTGAAGTCACCGAGGTGGTCAAAAAACTCCTTGGTGGCAGGGCCCCGGGGGTGGATGAGATACGCCCGGAGTTCCTTAAGGCTCTGGATGTTGTAGGACTGTCTTGGTTGACACGTCTCTGCAACATCGCATGGACATCGGGGACAGTGCCTCTGGATTGGCAGACTGGGGTGGTGGTCCCCCTCTTTAAAAAGGGGGACCGGAGGGTGTGTTCCAACTATAGAGGGATCACACTCCTCAGCCTCCCTGGAAAAGTCTATTCGGGGGTTCTGGAGAGGAGGGTCCGTCGGATAGTCGAACCTCGGATTCAGGAGGAACAGTGTGGTTTTCGTCCTGGTCGCGGAACAGTGGACCAGCTCTACACCCTTAGCAGGGTCCTGGAGGGTGCATGGGAGTTTGCCCAACCAGTCTACATGTGCTTTGTGGACTTGGAAAAGGCGTTCGACCGTGTCCCTCGGGGAGTCCTGTGGGGGGTGCTCCGGGAGTATGGGGTACTGGACCCCCTGATAAGAGCTGTTCAGTCCCTGTACAACCGGTGTCAGAGCTTGGTCCGCATTGCCGGCAGTAAGTCGAGCCCGTTTCCAGTGAGAGTTGGACTCCGCCAGGGCTGCCCTTTGTCACCGATTCTGTTCATAACTTTTATGGACAGAATTTCTAGACGCAGCCAGGGTGTTGAAGGGGTCCGGTTTGGTGGACTCAGGATTGGGTCACTGCTTTTTGCAGATGATGTTGTCCTGTTTGCTTCATCAGGCCGTGATCTTCAGCTCTCTCTGGAGCGGTTCGCAGCTGAGTGTGAAGCGGCTGGGATGAGAATCAGCACCTCCAAATCCGAGACCATGGTCCTCAGCCGGAAAAGGGTGGAGTGCCCTCTCAGGGTTGGGGGCGAGATCCTGCCACAAGTGGAGGAGTTTAAGTATCTCGGGGTCTTGTTCACGAGTGAGGGAAGAATGGATCGTGAGATCGACAGGCGGATCGGTGCGGCATCCGCAGTGATGCGGGCTCTGCATCGGTCTGTCGTGGTGAAAAAAGAGCTGAGCCGTAAGGCAAGGCTCTCAATTTACCAGTCGATCTACGTTCCTACCCTCACCTATGGTCATGAGCTATGGGTAGTGACCGAAAGAACGAGATCGCGAATACAAGCGGCTGAAATGAGTTTCCTCCGCAGGGTGTCTGGGCTTTCCCTTAAAGATAGGGTGAGGAGCTCAGTCATCCGGGAGGGGCTCAGAGTAGAGCCACTGCTCCTCCGCATCGAAAGGAGTCAGATGAGGTGGCTCGGGCATCTGATCAGGATGCCTCCTGGACGCCTCCCTGGTGAGGTGTTCCGGGCACGTCCAACCGGGAGGAGGCCCCGGGGAAGACCCAGGACACGCTGGAGGGACTATGTCTCCCGGCTGGCCTGGGAACGCCTTGGGATTCTCCCGGAAGAGCTGGAAGAAGTGGCCGGGGAGAGGGAAGTCTGGGCTTCTCTCCTTAAGCTGCTACCCCCGCGACCCGACCTCGGATAAGCGGAAGAGGATGGATGGATGGATGGATGGATACCTGCTGTTTGGCTGGTCGGAACATGGGAGGAAATTGACTCTGGGTGGGTTGTAATCTTCTCATGTGCCAATGTACCGTCCTTATTTATCCTTTTTCTTAACACCTTCCTCCAAAACATGGCGCACAGTACGGTGAATGGTGGGGAGGAGTCCTTTCGTTTTTACACCTATCATTCCTTTGAAATTATTTTTAATTGCTTGCTTCTCTTTTACATTTATTCAGCCGAGTTTAAAAAAAAAAAAAAAAAAAAAAAATCACCAAGATACCGAGGCAGGAAAAATAGCTTTAAATGTAAAAATAAAGCTAACTTTAAGTTGAACAGCAAGCCATTAAGTAAATGAGGCATAAAGTGGAATCATTTTTTCGTTTGTTAATAATTTGGTGATGATTTCCATGATTAAGGTCAAACTCTAAACATTAATGATATAATTTAATTTTAAAATAAGATTAGGGTTAATTAAGGCTTGATGATGACAAGACCAAATTATTATGAATGCTCCCACGTAATATCCCTACAAGTCATAAGAACAAGAGTGCACACTTACACTGCATTCTGCGAGAGCAGAAATGACATTTCCAAGGGCTGACAAAGACTTGTTAATGTTCTTGGCTTCATCCAGCACTGCTCCCTCTGCTCCAGTTTTACTGACCTACATGTAAAAAACACACACACCCATAATTCACAATCACAACTACATCTTAAGAACAATCCTGCTTCATCACAGGTTTGCTTAAATAAAAAAAAATGTAAATTTAATTATGTAAAACAGGCCAACTCTACTATGTGTTGTAGCTTTTTTATTTCAAAACTTCAGTTTAGCAGAAATGTGTCACTTACTAAACAACTCTTTTAATGAGATAACTCCTGATTTACAGTTTTTGAGCTGAAACTCGGAATTCCAAATGACCTTAAGTATGCTTTTCTAACACATTTAAGAAATCAACACTCTAATTACAAACCTAAGCTCAAGGGACTGAATTAATTATCTTGATTCAGACTGTTATGGCCTCTTTTTCCTACTAATTATACAGATTTAAAAATAAGGTATATTTAACAGAAGAAATATTGATACAAATAACAAACCAGCAGAAGAGCTGCTTAGCGCATTATTGTGTTCCAAACAATATGTCTGCAGTTTTGTTGCCTAAAATAAAGGCAAAGCATTGAGGAAATAATTGAGACACTGAGTGTGGTTTTACTGATGTGCTTTAATATAGTTTTAAAAGCTTACATTTGTCAAAATATAAGCAAGGAGAACAGTTACAACAACTAGGAAACTTATTAAAAGATTAAGGTCATTGAGAGACTGGTACAATGAAAATCTATAGGCACCCAAGCCCTCCGTTGTGTCAATCGCCACCATTATCATTTTCATTACATTTTTTCTGGTGAAAGTTACGGTAACAACAAGCTGAGCTAAATTGATGAGATTGTCCTTCCCTATCAACTTCCTCCAGTCCTTCCTGAAGGATACTCGGATGCTCCCACGACATTTAAGAGATATAATTCAAACTTCTCCAGAATTTCCCAGGTCTGGCTCTTGACCTTATCCCAGCGAGCCATACGAAATAATTGCTGAAACCACGCCAGCTAGCTCATCTAGAGAGCCTGTGTATTACTAAACTCCTCACTCGGTCATGGAGAGTGATCCTGGCAAACCTGCACAAGAAATTTATTTTGGCCGCTTGTACTTGAAATCTCATTCTTTTAGTCACTATACAGAGCTTGTGACCTTACATGACGATTAAGATGTTGACAGATCAATGAATTGACCTTGTGGGAGAATAATGTGTCTGTCCAGAAAAAAACCCCATAAAGACAAGGAGAGGAACACAGACTTTACATAGGCAATCATCAGGTATGGGATCTGAGCCCAGGAAGATGAAATAATGAGGTAATCAGACAATCATTACTGTAGCAACCAGAGAAGAAAAGTACACTCTAACTATACAAAATCAAAAACTGCATTCAACTTAAGCAAATATATGAATAATTTGCAACCTGTTATCTGAATAATCCAAGTGAATCATCTCAAGTGTAAGGAAAGGGAAAAAAATACCATCATGTAACTGTCAGAACTGCAAAAATCCATATTTAACACGTTTTGTGAACAGAGCTTTGGCACTGTGCGCTTAGAAGGCTACTCACTTGAGCTTGTCATACAAAAGGCGGCACCTCAGATTGATTTGAAAAGCTTCATTCGGTTTAGAAATTAATAAAAGGCACTGCTTTACTCGTCTTTGGACAGCAAATGACATCAGGTTGAACACTTGGAGACAATCTGCCCTGTTTCTCAACAGCTAGCGAGGGTTTCCTGCCTAATTGATTTATCAAATGCTCAACAGATTAGAAGGGATGCAAGTAAGGAAAAGTCTATTGTGATATACTAAACAACATTGTTTCACAAAGCAAAGAATCCTAATCTACCTCTCATATCTCAATAGGAAAGCAATGTCTTCTATTATCCTCTACTAGAAAAAAAATGAAATACTCTCACTAGGAAACAGTTCATGATTTTTTTTTTTTTTTAAATTTAGCAGGACTCATTAATTTTAATGTAAAACAGGCTTCCAGATCTTTGCTTGACTTTGCTTTTCCATCATACTATGTACTTCAAGTGATGTGCGTAGGGGGGTTTGTTTAGCTGGATGACATTTTCTTTTGTAATTTTGTAGTGGTGTATTGCTTATATGAGGGCATCTTTGACTGAACCTTGAGTTGTGTGCTCTTTTTCCCTTAAATACATATAGAAAACATGTTCCACAGATTGATACATTTTAGACAAAAGTACTAAAAAAAACAAAAGTACTAAGCTATCAGTGCTGTAAGGAGCGTTTTCTTGGCATTTTCACACATGGAGAAGCTAGTAGACGTCCCTTAAAACTGGGTGGGGACAAATGGAAGACTCACTGACTGTCATGTTTCTAAACCAATCCAATGCCTCATGAAGGAGGCACTCAAAGAAAGGGGAGTGATTTTGATTTGCAGAGTAACGGTGCTCTTGTTAAACTGGTCAGACAGAGAGCAAGTGTCTGATTATGATGAACTGCCTACATTCAAAAAGCCTCCTAAAAAGACCATATTAAATATATAAATGTGTGTTGAGAAGGCAGAGAGCACATTACACATGTTAAAAATAAACATTTCTTTAACATCAGTTTTTACATTGGCATTTGAAGACATCAATGTACTAGTGGCAGAAGTGAACGATATGTCGTAGCAGGGGTCATGCGTGCACGCTGTTGTTCAGTTACGATGACAGTGTCAAAGTCAATGTAGTGTGGAAAGAATTGGGAGGTGTGTTTGTGAAAATGTCTAATGCAAGATGTGCATTTGAAGTAAACAAGGTGTCACACCCTGTCAAAACAAGGTAAAAATGACCGCTTATTAAGAGAGTTAATAACAAAGACCCATAGGAGACGCCACAGGATATTTTGAAACTAAAAACACACATATTAGTAAATGTGCCCAACGACACCAGTAGAAGGTTGCACACCATCCACCTCTGCACGTTTAATCTGATAACTAAAGAATGTTAACATTACTGTCTTAATTGGAAATGCATATATGCCATGCCAAAGTATAGCAATAGTACATTAACACATAATTTATTATAGACCATAATGCTTCTATTTGCTTTTGCTACTCCATATCTTGATGCAACAGTCAAAATGAAAGCATACTGTAACAAACAGAAGCACTTCAACGTGTGTTATGGTCTACGTATGTGTGCGCGAGTGTTTCTTTCTTCTGTCACCTCGCTCATTACAATGTGCAAATTAATAAAGCAGCTTCAGGTACCTGCTCAGCCTTTGAATTATAGCAATTTTAGTTTAGTTTTTTTTTTTTATTTCAAGTTAAGTCTTTTGTTCAGTTTCTTTTGCTCTCGCGCTAAAACCACAGTGGTTTCAAGTACACGGACTGAAAGAACTTTAGATGGGTGCTTGAGGAAAAAGTCCTGTGGGTGTAGCCTTTCCAGCGATGGATTAAGACGCTTTTCGCTACAAGCATTTTAATGAGATGTTCCAAGATGCATATTGTCATTTGAGAATCACATCCGTCTTCATAAGTCTAGTGGCCTCCTAGGAATTACAGTGACTATTAAGGAGGTTCCTTCAGGATTTAGAAATTTTAGAGAGATAATTTCTGCTTGGGAAATAATAAAAAAGGCTAAAATCAAATAAATAGCTTGAACTAGAGAACACCGTGGAGTACTTTAAGTGTATGGTTAGTGAATACACTAATGAACAAATCTCTGATTAATGTTGTTCAAAAAAAAAAAAAAAAAAAAAATCACAGTACAAGATGGAAATTTCTACAGATTGGAAGCTAGCAAAAGTATTCCTATTATATAAAAATGTGATTGGGAAGACCTTAGTAACTAGGCCAGCAAGTTTAAGATTTATCACGGGTAAATTAAAGGAAGCAATTATGAGAGATAATATGAGGCAACACATATGATAATCAGGTGTATTAGCAAACAATCAGCACTGATTTAGACAACAGAGATTGTGTTTCACTAATATGTTGAATTTCTAGGAAGAAGCAACAAAAGCAAACAGAGTCGCATATGATATTTATCTTGACTTTCAAAGGGTTATTGGTAAAGTTCCACATTAGGCCAGTGATTTAACTGAAAGAAGTTTGAGTTCAAAGCAGAGTGTGTAGATATTTAAGGCAATCTTGTACACAAAGGAAACAAAAGGCTTACGTTGCAAGGAGTCTTTTCTTAATTAGACACAACCCTGGCATAAGTGACAGGACCCCTGCTACATAATCTGTCCCTAGAGCAGGACAATGCCACACCACACCCAGCTGCTAAGGTCATGGATGTCTTGAAGAAGCAATGTTATAAATAAATACTTAAATACATTAAAAAGACAAAGAAATAATTTACCTTTTCACTTCCTGCTAAATCAACAAGATATAATTTTCCACTAAGTTTCTGTTCAGTCTGAGTATTTTCCTGTTTTACATTAATAAGAAAGATGCTGTGGCTTCTAGAGCTGTGTTCATTCATATCTGAGAATAAAAAATAAGGTAAAAAATTGCATAGTTTATAATATTTTTATTCATTTGAAAAGTAAACAAATCAAGGCAAGACACCTCTACTGTATCATGAAAGCTTCTCTGAAAATACACTTGGCTTTATAAACTTTGATGAAAATGAGTTTCACAGCCCCACTTCAAGACACTTCCAATTTAAGAAGTAAAAATTGAAACTAAAGCATCCAATGCTCATTATAACTAAATTTCAAAAACAGGCAACTGCTGTAAGAAATCTCAAAATTCTATCCTGAAAACATTAGCTATTTAGCATGTCTTTACTAATACAAATTGTCCCCAATGGTCTTAATTCTAGGAATGCTGCTGAAGAATTGACAAGTAACAAACACCTTTGCACATAATATTTCAGCAAACTGGCCTCTATGGATTTCTTATCTGCTACAAAATTATATGAAGTGGCTACTGAATTAAAAACACTACCAATTATATTCCGAGTCTCTGCATTTCCCTTTTTCCAGGGGTGTACTGTTTCAATTCTGATTTTAGTGTTTTGCTTGTTTGGTACCTATAAGGGGCATTCATTCCATTGAAAAGTTTCACATTTTATTGTTATAAAACACTGAATCACAGTGGATGTGCTTTGGCTTCTTTTGACTCTGATCAACTCAAAAAGGCTTTCATGTCAAAGTAAAAACAGATCTCTGCAAGGTGTTCCAAACTAATTATAAATATAAAACATAAAATAATTAATCACATAGTTATTCACCCCCTTCAAGTCAATACACAGTAGATGCATCTTTGACAGCCATGACAGCCTTGAGTCTGTGTACAGAGGTCTCTCTCTCCGCTTTCCACATTTGGACACTGCCACTTCTGTCCATTGTTCTGTCCATTGTTCTATTCAAAACTGCTCAAGCTCTATCAGGTGTCATGTTGATCCAGAGTGAACAGCCTTTTCAAGTCCAGCCACAAATACTCAATTAGACTGAAATCTGGACTCTGACTCAGCCATTCTAGGTCACTAACACTGTTGTTTTAAAACCAATCCTGCATAGCTTTGCTTTACAATTGTGGTTGTTGTCTTGATGGAAAACAAATTTCTTCCCAAGGTGCAGGTTACTTGCAGACTACATTAGGATTTCCGTGTATTTTGCGTCATTCCTTTTACCATCACCTGCCTTCCAGGGCCTGCTGCAGAGAAGCATCCCCACACCAGGTTGCTGCCACCACTGTGCTTCACAGTGGAGATGGTGTGCTTTGTTAGTAAATGTGCAATGTTCAAACATGGCATTATAGTCTGGTGGCCAAAAAGCTCAATTTTGGTCTCATCAAAACATAGAACCTTCTTTCAGCTGACTTCAGAGCCTCCCAGGGGCCTTCTGGCAAAATCTAGCTGAGGTTTTTCACTTTGGCAGTCTCTCATAAAGCTGTGACTGCTGAAGCACCTGGGTAACACTTCTTGCCTGCACAGACTCTCCAATGTCAGCCACTAAAACCTGTAACCCGCTCAGAGTTCTCAGGAGGTGGTGGCCTCCCTTGCTAGTCATCTTCGTGCATAATCACTCAGTTTTGTGAGGATGGCCTGCTCTGGGGCTGATTTACAGCTGTGCCATACTCTTTCCATTTTTTCATTTAACTCCAAGGGATATTCAGTGACTTGGATATTTTCTTGTCCCCATCCCCAGACTTTTGCTTTTCACACAGTTGCTTTAAGTGTTCTTCTAACTTCATTGAGTAGGTTAGTCCACCACTCTGACTCAGCACAAGATGGCCCTTACACATGAGTATTTATACTGAAATTTACTGAAACCACAGAACAGTGATCCCCACTGAACTGATTACAGTAATCCCTCCTCGATCGCGGGGGTTGCGTTCCAGACCCCCCCGCGATAGGTGAAAATCCGCGAAGTAGAAACCATATGTTTGTATGGTTATTTTTATATATTTTAAGCCCTTATAAACTCTCCCGCACTGTTTATAAATATTCCCCGCAGAGTTATACAGCATAATCCCTTTGTATTCTCTTAGATATTAGGTAAGATTCATTGAAATTCTGTATATAAACACACTGTTTATATACAGTAAAACCTAAATATTATTTTAAAGATATTGAGTGTCTCCGATATCACATATGTTACAGCCATTACGATAGACAGGTCACCAGCAATAAATACGTACAATGCAAGAAAAATAGTATACAGTAAATGTGTGTACAGTGACACTAAACATACGTACATGTACTAAGCACTGTAAGAAGAAAATTAATTATGGTTACTCACCAACAATGACACGATGACTTGTCCGATAACAATGAGTTTAATTTTACTGCATAACAAAGGAGAGCGTTACAGCCCTTGTAAAGGAGCCACTTCAGGCGATTGTGTAGCACTGCCGTTGTTCTTCTTCTGGCAGTCTTCAATCCAAATCCCTAAAGCAGATTCCATCCAGACTACTGCCTTATTACATCCACTTACAACTCGTTTTGCACCCTGGTTAAAAGGACACTGCAGCCATAGATCTTATATTCCTTTCCTACTTTTTAAATAAAAAGAATCGTAGCCTTCAACAAATCCAAAACGTTTACCTTTTCGGCAATCGTTAACATCTTCTTCTTGCGCTTGGGCACGGCCCCGAAGCAGTAGCAGATTGTTTTGGAGCCATAATGAAGGGCTTGACTATGCAAAAAGATAAACACACTAAAGAGCACAACTCTTTACACAGCGAAACACATTGATGCTGAATGAGCGAGATGAGACTTCCTGGTTAACACTGCATTCAGCACGCAGGAGCTCAACTGCGTGCTCTGATTGGTTAGCTTCTCAGTCAGGAGAACTTAACTGCGTGCTCTGATTGGTTAGCTTCTCAGCCATCTGCCAATAGCGTCCCTTGTATGAAATCAACTGGGCAAACCAACTGAGGAAGCATATACAGGAAATAAAAAGACACATTGTCCACAGAACCCGCGAAGCAGTGAAAAATCTGCGTTATATATTTAGTTATGCTTTCATATAAAATCCGCGATAGAGTGAAGCCGCGAAAGTTGAAGCGCGATATAGCGAGGGATTACTGTATACAAATTCTAAAAGCAATTGACTGCACCAGTGCAGATTTAGGGGCATCAGATTAAAGACGGTGAATACTTATGCAATTAATTATTTTGTGCTTTATATTTGTAATAAATTTAGACTACTTTATAGATATCTTTGTTCAATTTTGACAATAAAACTCATTTTTCCATTGATCACAGTCAAAAAAAAAAAAAATTAATCCACTGTGTTTGCATGTTGTATAATAATAACAACATGTGAAAACTTCCAAATGGGTGTGTTTTTAACAAGTGTTGTATAATCTCCATTTTACAATAAATGCATTGTTTGAGTTTTGATATTGCTCTGCTTTCATCTTTCAAAACAGCAATTTCGTAAGGCTCACTAATCTAAGATGCACATTTAATATACAGAGCAGAATACACTGCAAATGTTAACAATGTATTCATGAATAATGAAACTGTATAAAGTTAAAAATGCAAAATAATAAATTATAATGCAAATTAAAATAAGCCTCACATCTGTTAAATCTATTCCACAATTTGTACATCTACATCCAGTGCAACAATCTAATTGTGTAATCACTACACTGTGCAGTGTTTGAAGTGGGTAAAATGCTCATTACTTTATCCAAATTATTTGCTTATACAGATTACTTCAAAGCAGCATCCACTGTTACCTGTATATACAAAATCTAGATGTGCTAGTTTAAAACTATGAAACAGTCATAATTACCATGAAGTTTAATTTGAACTTGTCCTCCTCCTTCCCTTTAAAATAAAACTGTACAGAAACAAAGCTATACATACTTGTTACTGCTACATGCCGGTTAGATTTTCCTTCATCAATTGTATCCATAACTTCATCTGGACTACAAACGAACCGTTCAGTGCAACCCTAAATGGTAAAAGAGAAAAAGTAAAATCATGTATTAACGCTTAAAACAGATCTAAAATATGCATCTTACTTTGGGATGACCCCTTCCTTTTCTGAGTCTACTTTTTCATGGTCAGTTAAAGCTGGGATTTGTCCCAAAAGCATGTGGCACAAGGCATGAACAAATTCGGGACAAGAGAGCACTCAGTTGCACGCCAAACTCAAGCTTGTTTACACACAAAAAAAACAAAAGGTTTGGCGCCACCAATAATTCTAGCATGCAGAACAATGAGGTGTGGAAAAAACAGATTACAAATCAGTCATGAATGTGGACATGGATACAACATGCAAACCACAGTCACCACTGCTACCAAACCATCCCAGCACAAGTAAATATATTCAAATATACAGTATGTTTACTGCCTTTTATTTATAATGAAAATCATTTATTGATTCAAAAACTATTCAGTGATCCATCCTCTAAACACATTTTTGGTATAGAAAACTATACCTAAAATTATATGTCTCTTACCTTCACATAAGGTACCCTGTTTTTATCTTCATGGACAGACAAATTAGTCTTTGAAACTGCATAAAAGGAAAAAATACACTACAGTTTAAAAAAAGTGAATATATAGAAATGTTAACTCTTTTCAGTCTAATAAAATTTTAAACTGAGATAAAATGTTGGAGAAAGTGTGAAACAAGTCCATACAATTTAAGCAAATAAAAGAAAGAAAAGAAAACTCCTAAACACCAAACATTCACCCGCCTTCCCAAATCCTGAAAAAGAATCTGAAGAGTGGCAGCAAAAAGATGCCTAAGCCCAAGGGAGCAGGAGGTACAAGCACCTACAGCAGGCTTTCAAGAGAAGGAAAACAGGAGTTAAGAAACAGGGTAACAGCACTAACAACTGGCCACCCAATCCTGAACCAGTTGCATCAGAGAACCATTTTTCAATATTTAATCCAGTTAACCTGTTTAACTATGCCACAGAAAGCTCAATAAAGCTTAAATTAAGAAGACAAGATTTCAAAAACTGAACCAATGATACTCTGAAGATTTCCAGCATCAAAATCTGTTCTGCTATTTTTGCTAACCAGAGCAAATTTCACTGGAAATAAAAGACACAAGTCTAATAGGAGAAAAATCTGACAGGGGAATATTAATCAGAAGAGGACCAGCAGACATGCACTGGTGGGCTCTCCAAAAGCATGCACAGAAATGTCCCAAAGGCCGATTGTATACACAAGTAACGGGTGTCCTTGGTCAGCCTCCATTTCATGATGTTCGCAGTAAGAAAGATACAACTGATGCACATATTTGAATTTAGTGCATTGATGGTTTAGTCGGTGTAAGGAAAAACACATATTAGTGTCACATTATAGGACTTAGAGTTGGAAGGGATGTTAAACTTCATCGTCCAAGTATGTGAAATTACACGAATAGAACTTCTAGGGCATGACAAACTACACAACTCCATGACAACTATCAAGCACGGTTTTACAAAGTGTCGTAAGCTCGTCCCCTTTTCTGATAGCCAATAATGTGCTGCCTGGCTGTGTCAGAGCTGTATGAAAGCTATCCAAGGATGGCAATTCAGCTGCAATAGTTGCTCTTGTTATTTCCCATTCTCTCGTGGTATATAAAATATGACACATCAGCCAGACAAGCCTCTCTTCTGATTGAGAGACCTATAACACAAAGGTTGAGAGCAGAGGGGAGGTAAGAGGAGAATCCTAGGTGCCTTAAGAACAGATCTTATCTTCTTAAAGTGTTTAATCATGCCAAGGGGTGAAGTACTAAGGCTAACCAATTTACTATAAAAAACACTTAAAAATCATTAAATACACAGTCATAAGGATTATTAACACCAACTGGATTCAAACATAATTTGTGTTTGAGTCTTCACTTGGATATAATACACCTGATAAATATTTCTGAAATGATCAGATAGCGCAAACAGCAGCAAGTACTTCTCAAACAGCCATGTGAACACTTGATTGAGCTTTTGCACTGAAGAACCCAAGTGACACACTTTACTACCAAGAGACAGGACAAAAAAATAAGTCTATGAAGGGAGAGATTTTAAAGATAAAATGAAAAGGTACTTTGGCAAAGGATGTCTCAAAATTACTAATTCTGTTGTCACTGTAAAGTATGCACTTAAAACATTTAGCTTTAAGTGCCATTAAACCTTTTAAAATTCGAAGACAGAAAAACACGGGGAATTCAATTGTGAATACAGGACAATGGTACAAGATCACATGTTAAATTAAAATTGTACGGCAAGCATGGTGAAAAAAACTTACCATCCAGCAAGTCTCTAATCTTGTCCAAATAAATTTCAAAATATGAAACCTTAAAAAAAAAAAAAAAAAAAAAAAATGACAAATGTAAAATAAGGTTTGTCTAAACAATAAATCCTAATCCTTCCCCAGTCATTAATAACCATTTTCCTCTTAAAGCAAATATAAGGCAAATATTCCAAATTCCTAGATTAAATATACTGAACAATTTTAAGGCAGTCAATATCCTCATCTTCACATAGAAAATGTTACTGGTGAGTCCTTACAACTCAGAGTCCTGCATAAAGGCAAAGTTCGCTGACGACACTATCATCATGGGCTGCATCAGGAGCGGGCAGGAGGAGGAGTATAGGAACCTAATCAAGGACTTTGTTAAATGGTGCGACTCAAACCACTTACACCTGAACACCAGCAAAACCAAGGAGCTGGTGGCCCCTCCTGGACCCCGTGATTATCAGGGGCGACTGTGTGAAGAGGGTGCAGACATATAAATACCTGGGAGTGCAGCTGGATGATAAATTGGACTGGACTGCCAATACTGATGCTCTGTGCAAGAGAGGACAGAGCCGACTATACTTCCTTAGAAGACTGGCGTCCAACATCTGCAATAAGATGCTGCAGATGTTCTATCAGACAGTTGTGGCGAGCGCCCTCTTCTATGCAGTGGTGTGCTGGGGAGGCAGCATAAAGAAGAAGGATGCCGCAAGGCCGGGACAAACTGGTGAAGGCAGGCTCTATTGTAGGCACGGAGCTGGACAGTGACATCCGTGACAGAGCGACGGACGATGAACAGACTCCTGTCAATCAGGGAGAATCCACTGCATCCACTGAACAGGATCATCTACAGACAGAGGAGCAGCTTCAGCGATAGACTGCTGTCACCGTCCTGCTCCACTGACAGACTGAGGAGCCCCCACACTGTGCGACTCTTCAATTCCACCCGGGGGGGGGGGGGGTTTAAAACGTTAACATTATACAAAGTTATTGTCTGTTATACCTGCATTTTTATCACTCTTTAATTTAATATTGTTTTTTATCAGTATGCTGCTGCTGGAGTTTGTATCTATCTTACTGTAAGTTTATTTCTGTACATAACAAAAATCTGCCCATGCTTGACGACCACAGCTCCTAATCAAAATACTGGTCACCTACTGCCGGAAATGTTGCAATAATTTCTGTTGAAAACGTTTTTGTTTTTTTTTTGTTTTTTTTTAAATCAGAAGCCAGGTCTTGCTGTTAATTACCAAATCATATATTTAGGAGAGTCATTTCTACTCTAATTCTGCATTTAATAACTGCCTGCATATTATTGTAATTTGGTGAGAAACGCAGCCATCCTTTCGGCACACCCAAAATAATTTTCTTCCCATATTTCTATAGTTAACTTATAATCACAAACAGGTACAAATGATATATAAACTTAATGGCTCCATTATTACCTTAACAATAAAACTAAAACCTCATTCCATTTTTGGGTATTACAACCATTCTAATTAGGTGGCAAGTCCTATAACAGTGAAAAAATTGGAACCTATATAAGAAACCTGCAGTAAATGAGGTTTTCTATCACTTAGACTGGGGAACGTCACCCTAAAGAAATGGCTAATGCCTTCTCATAATATTTATCATTTTTAGCAAACCACTGTCGGCAAAGCATATAATTACTAAAGTGTTCTTTCCCCTAGAATTATGAATGTAGCTAAACCATTGAAAAATAATTCAACTAAAGACACAAATATCTTTGGCTGGGAAAGTGTGAACTTTAGCTGATGAACAGGAAACTGACAAGAAAGCCCAAAGTAAACTCCCATCTCATCTTTACCTTAATATGAAACTCTAGGTTTTCATCCATTGAGTAAATGTAATTGAAAATATCTTGTACTATCCTGGGAATAATACCCATACCATCTGGATCATGGAGTTTTCCCTAGGGAAAAGGTGGAAGAAATTAACAGTCAGTTGCAGTGCCATAAAAATAATAATTTCCTTAGAAAGATGTTTCAGATAAAGCTACTATCTTATACGGGACAGATATGACTAACCACTGGTCAAAGTTTAACTGCATGTGTAGCATATCAAATAATCTTTTGTGTGAGTTCACAAAACGTATATACCTAATAACACCACTACCTGCTATTAATAGCTGGAAAGGATTTAAAGGATTAATAGATTTGTAAGAATTAAAAATACATTTGAGTCTTAAGACTGCTAGGATCCAGTATTCTGTTTACAGATTTAGATTTAAGCACCTTATGAACTTGCAAGTTACCTGCTAAAAGCACTTGTTGCACTGATCAACTGACACTGTAACCCATAATAAAAGGATGATTAGATTAGAAACAGGAAAAGGTAAAGGTTGGACAAAAGACGAACCGGACTTGGCATAGCTTTATGGAGCCAAGACTCAACAAAGGAAGCAGCAGCATGTTTATAAAGTGGGAGGGAAGGCAATAGACTGACTCTCCAGCTGTTCAGACATAAGGGCAGCTTCTCTAAAACTACTGTTAGCTTTATTTGACTCAAAAAAAAAAAAAAAAAAAAAGTCATGTGAACAATATTTGATTATAAATATAAAAAAAAGTAATGATTTTTTCTGGTCTTCCTAACACATTTTATATACTAGAATTCTAGCCTGCACTATGCATGGACTTTCTTTTTTTAATCCTCAGAGGTATGTTCCAAAACCAACCACCCGACGTCTTGTTAGGTAATAAGACATACAAAATACGGAAATCCTTTATTACAAAATAAGGAAATTAAGTATATATTTATTTATACTAAATGTGAAAAGTTACAAAACCTCAGGATAAAAAACATACTGAGTAAAAATTCTGGAGCTCCTTCATATTAGTTTTCTTTGAATCGTAGTTTTCTCAACTTGAACTTTCTGACATTTTCAAGTGAACAGGATTAGGTAAGCAAATTGCAACTTTTTGAAGAGTTTGTCCTTGTGACTTGTTAAATGTCATAGGATATCCAAATCTCATTGGAATATGTGGGTCAGGCCCTATTCAGGCCAGGGACTTGGGGCTACCCTTAATCAATTCAGCAGGTGTCTTGCTATGTACTCCAAGATTTCATTCAGTAATCTTTCCATGCAGAGAAATTATGTGCAGAAATAGGCCCAAAAATGTTCTTTTCAAATGGGTGCCATTTTGAAAGTTAGGGTTGGGTCAGATGGCGGTCAGACCTCTTTATGGTTATGACCAAAACTATTAAGAATTTTGTCAAAATTGTAGGTTACAACTAAAGAAAATGGAAGTGCCTAATCCTGACAAAGATCCTTCTCTTTCTTTTTATTTTATTTATATACACACACACAAACACAGATATATACACACATAGTATAAAATGATACTGCAACATATTTTTAATATGAACTTTCAAAATAGAAGAAATGAGCTTAAGACAGGAACATCTTGTACCAAGTGTCTGGCTTATTTACTCTTTTGTACCTTTAGCATTATTTGTAAAAGGTAAATCATAAACACACAATCAAGCACACTAATAAAATTCAATGTGTTAAGCAGCGTATTTTTTTTTTGACCTTCATAACTCTGATTCAAATACAATTAATGCCCATTACTATCTATAACCAATGTAAAACAGTATTAATGTAGTCTGTGTAATTTTAGGGTCTATTATATCCAATGTAAGAAATAATTTTAACATAAAGTAAAGACATAATGGAATTTACCTCCATTGTATGTGTTTTCCCAGAAGAGGTCTGTCCATATGCAAATATTGTGCCATTGTACCCTTCTAGAACATCTGTGAAAATGCAGACATAAACAATCTCACAATCTTTAGATTACACTAGGGTACAATTTGTCTAATTGTGTCATTGGAAAAAAAAATTCATATAAAACTGTAATAGTCGATTTATTTCAAACTACATTATATACATCTTATTTTCCATTAATAATATTATAGACCAATAACATTAAAATAAACTGTATGAATGCCTGTTATATAAATATGAAAAGTACATTAGCCTACTAAAATGTCACTTACATCCAGCATATACGAGGGACATTCAAAAAGTTTCCGCAATTTTTTTTTACTCTATTTTACTCTCACTTTTCGACAGTCACCTTCGTTTGCGATGCAATTTTCCCAGCGTCGTTCCAACTTTTTAATGCCCAATTACTACTACTCCTGCCTTCAACGTTTGCACTGAAAATATAAAAGTGCGGAAACATTTTGAACATCCTTCATATTAACATGTCCCTAGGATATAACGATTTCAACTCATTAAAGGTGTCTCTGCTCAAAAATCCATCCATCCATTATCCAACCAGCTACATCCTAACTACAGGGTCACGGGGGTCTGCTGGAGACAATCCCAGCCAACACAGTGAGCAAGGCAGGAAACAAACCCCAGGCAGGGCACCAACCCACCGCAGGGTGCACACATACACACCCACACACCAAGCACACATTAGGGACAATTTAGAATCACCAGTGCACCTAACCTGCATGTCTTTGGACTGTTGGAGGTAACTGGAGTACATGGAGAAAACCCACACAGTCACGGGAAGAACATGCAAACTCCACGCAGGAAGGACCCGGGAAGTGAACCTGGGTCTCCTAACTGTGAGGCAGCAGTGCTACCCACTGCACCACCGTGCCGCCCTGCTCAAAAATACCACCAGAATTTTTTTTTAGTATTCTGATAGGTTGTGCAAGTATTAGAGGTGCTCACTTCACAAAAAGTATTATTGCACTCAAATAATTAATACAATTTTATTGGGTTTTTGACAGACTTTCCCCATGTGACAAATAATGCAGATTGTATAGACTGGGTGGAAGTAGCACTAGCATTATCTTAATTTATTTTACCTTAACATGTGCACATGCTAAATATATTCATTGATATTTTTTTTCAGAAATTAAAATATCAACATTGCTGCGTCAGTTCTACTAAAATCAAAAAATCTACCAACATCAAAATTCAAACCTTACAATATCAACCAATAACACATAAATTACTCAGGATGGTTCTATCTGCAGCATCGCACTTACAACACATCTTCACAGCTGCTTTTATAATAATGTTTTTAAAATCAAGTTTGTCAACAAGTGACTGCTTAAAGTACGTAACATTTACTGATGTAAAATTTTGTTTGCATTTCCACTTTCAGGAAATATTAGTTGATTAGTAACATATAAAAGCCTCTGTCGTCCCATTTGTCAGTTCAAAATTCCTTTCAAGCAGTTTGACTTTTGACTACAAGGCACCTCACATAAGCGATCAGATAATTGCTGAGAGAAGAAAGTTGAATAATGTTAATTTATTCTAATATCCTAATTCTAAAATGGGGGTTCTTAACAGGGTTAACTACATCACCCACATTTTACTTACTCCCATTCTGTTCAAACATGTGCAAGCTACTATATGTAGTAAAAGTTATTTGCTTGCTCTACTGATACACAAGATATACATCAAATAAGTGTTTTATTATTCAGAAATCTCTCTCATTAATATTGTTTAATTTACTTATTTAATCCGATTTTTAGTTTTACTAAATATGAGATGATTTGACAAACTGAAAAAAACAGTTGCTACTCACAGCCTCACAAATGATTAACATTATCTACATACATACATACATACATAACATAATACCATACCATACCATACCATACATACATACATACATAACATACATACCATACATACCATACCATACATACATACATAACATACCACGACTTAACATTCTGAAACGCACACAATCCAGTTCTAAGTCATCCAATCCCATCCCAGTATTCCAAGTCAGGTTGCAGCTCTCAACAGGATGAAAGTCATCGGCATGGAAACAATTCACACCTATACTCATACACATAATAGCACTAAAACAATAAACTTTATTTTTATGTTATAAGGAAGGAAATGGAGTATCACAAACAACACAGGCAAAAATTAGGTATGGTTTTAGGCCTTACCTTTAACAATCTGTCTGGCACAAGCATTGTACACTTGTTCCTGCGTTGTACTGGACTGGAATACCCGGTCAAACACATATGGTTTACCCTGAAATGAAAAGAGAAGAAAGCTGAAACAAAAAAAACAAATCAAAATACATTTTGCTGTTTTATCTCTTTTGTTTTGTCAGAGATTAACATTCACATATATTAAATTGGTAGTTCTGGTCAAAAATTATAAATATATGCAGGCCATAATCAATATCAGAAATTAAATATGGTGCCCCACAGGGCTCAGTACTCAGACCTTTACTATATTTACTTTTCATGCTCCCACTGGGAACTATTTCTTTTAGAATTAGCCAAGTACACCCAAGCACTAAGTCTGTGGTGAGTAATAGGTCAGGGGGTCTATTCAGCATGTATTTCAGCATTTATTACAGAAGTATGTGATCCAAAACGTAGCCTATAAACCCGTCAATATCACAAAGAGCTTTGGTTTCTGTGGTAAGAAAATATAATAAATATTCCTGGCAACACCACTGTCTCTCTCATAACCTGTGAAACAATCAAACTGAGATGACTGACAAGCAAAGACATAAATTAAAAGGAGGAGAGACAAATCTGTGAGCTGATGGGAAGGTTTGAAATTTCCAAATGAAAATACAGAATGTGGCACAAGGATGTGATGTGACAATTTTCGGTGTATTGTGGGGGAATAAATAGTGTCATGGCAGTGCTGTATGCTAAATGCAGCTTCAGCGGCCATTGACAACTGATCGCATGCTCACTGTTATGCTCAATCAGTAACTGAAGACCTGCAAAGTATAAATGGGCTTTAACAGTAGTCTCCACTTAACACTCTTCAAAAATTAGCTACAAATCCCTGCAACAGAAAGGAGAATGGCTGGAGAAAACTAGAATGAAAATTACATTAAAATAAATGTAACTCTATAATAGGTTAATGTTGTTTAATATCAAATTCAACTTCAACACCATCCCCAGCTCATCTGGAAACCTAAAAAATTAGATAACCCAATATATAATTGTCTTTCAAAGGTAATGAACCATCCGAAAGGTTAGGAAATACCCAGCATGTTTACTTTTATTTGAGGACAACATTAATACTGTACATTCTTAAGCTTATGGCAGTTCTTTGGAAGAAAAACATTTTTTTTTCTAATTTTAACTAGAAAAGTACATAAGCTTCCTACAGTGACATAATGGATTCAATTAAATAAAATAAGTCAACAAAGGATCAGTGTAGTATAAGACGCCACAACTAATTTTTCATTACAAGAGATGGTGTAGATTTTTCAACATACAATTTTCTAATACTGAGAACTACAAGGTGGTGATTACACAATGAGTTGATCAATTCAAAATTTGGAAATTAACTAATGTCCAGTGAGTACCACAATTTTTACATACATGGAAAGTATATATTTTTTTTTTTTTTTTTTTTTTTTTTTAACATTTTCAAGGAATGATCCATTTGTTTCTCACTTAAATACAGTTGGTTACAGTATCTTATTAAAGGTTATAAAAAGGTACAACAGGATTTTTGCCTTGATACAACAAAGCCCAAAAGTTCAGCAAGTTTGCACAGCTATTTAAAATCCAATCTGTATGTCCATACACACACACAATTATATATATTATATATTAAAAATTATATATTATATGTACACACACACGCACATACAACTCAAATACAAAAAAGTTAAGATGCAGTGTAAAATATAAATGAAAACTGAATGCAATGATTTGCAAATATCATAAGCCCATGTTTTATTCCCAATAGAACACACAAAACACATCAAATGTTGAAAGTGAAACATCTTACTATTTCATGAAAAATATTAGCTCATTTTGTGCAACTAATTAGGCTAATTGGCAAAAGGCCAATAACATGATCGAGTATAAAAAGAGCATCTTAGAGAGGCAGTGTCTCTCAGAAGCAAAAACTGGGTCTACAAATTGTGGAATAATTTCAGAATAACATCCCTCAATGTAAAATTGAGAAGAATCCAGCCACAGGGGATGCACAAATCAGCGTGTTTCTTAGTGCCAGTCCCAAGCCCGGATAAATGGGGAGGATTACGTCAGGAAGAGACATCCGGTGTAAAATTTTGCCAAATCAATACGTGGACAACAATACAAATTTCCATACCGGATCAGTCGAACCCCGGATTAACAACGACCGCCACCAGTACTGTTAGCAAACAGGGCACTGGTGGAAATTGGGCTACTGTTGACCGAAGAAGAAGAAGGAGAAGAATGGGGGGGGGGTAGACGTGTCCGGAGGCAGGAGGAGAGGAGGAAAGTAAAGATAGTAGAACTATGGGTGTAACAGAAAAAGGACAGAAAGATATGGAAGAAGATGATCCACTGTGGCAACCCCTAATGGGAGCAGCCGAAAGAAGAAGAAAAATGTAAAATTGAGAAGACTTTGAATATCTCATCACCTATAGTATATAATATTATAAAAAGATTTAGAGAATCTTGATAAATTTTTGTGTGCAACAGACAAGGCCAAAAATCAACACTGAATGTCCATGATCCTCGGGCGGCACTGCATTAAATACAAGCCTGATTCTGTCGTGGAAATCACTGCATGGGCTCAGGAACACTTCCAGAAATCACTGTCTATGAGCACAGTTGCTGTGCCATCCACAAATGCAGGTTAAAGCTCTATCATGCAAAGAAGAAGCCATTTGTGAACATGATTCAGAAACGAAGCTGTCTTCTCTGGGCTAAACATCATTTAAAATGGACTGAGGCAAAATGGAAAACTGCTCTGTCGGCAGACAAATCGAAATTTGAAATTCTTTTTGGAAAACACAGACGCTGCGTTCTCAATACTAAAGAGGAGAGGGACTATCCAGCTTATTAGTGCTCAGTTCAAAAGCCTGCATATCTGATGGTATGAGAATGCGTTAGTGCCTATGGAACTTGCAGCTTGTACATCAGGAAAGGCACCATCACTGCTGAAAGGTATTATACAGGTTTTAGTGTAATGTGCTCCCATCCAGGTGACATCTTTTTCAGGGAAGGCCTTGCATGTTTCAGCAAGACAATGTTAAACCACACACTGAATCTATTATAACAGTATGTCTTCTTAGTATAAAAGTCCAGATGCTGAACAGGCCTGCTTGTGGTCCAGACCTTTCACCAACTGAAAACATTTGCCGCATTATGAAATGAAAAATACGACAAAGATGACCCCAAAGACGACTCTTAAAATGTGCACGCCAAAAAAGTCAGGTAATTGTGAAACTCTGTTTTCAACTTCTACTTTGGCACTGAATGCAGGCACATTCAAATTTCCTGATTAAATCACTTGAGCCCTTGCAAGCATTTTCCTTTATGCTGAGTGTTCTTTATAAAAAATATGGTATTTGATGAACAGATATAAATGCAACTTTGAAGATAATAATTACTTTTCAGCAACATTCAGTCTCAGAGCAACTGTAAATTCCACCTCCTATTGTGTTCTCCTGAACCCTTTTTCTTTAATCAAAAAGCCAATTATAAGCACAGAACACTTCAAATCAATTTTCATCTCATTTTCACTGTATATCAAAGTGTTAAGTAGTTTGTACGCTATTCTGTTTTGCCTTTACAGACTTTATAAAATCTTTCTTTAAAAATATTTAATAGGCTGTATGGTAAACTTTCATTCCTTACTTAACACTAGAATTACCAGAGCCTACGAAAAAACTCGTAGATCCGTCCCACCTTAAATCGCTTCTTAAAACCGCTCTCACCTCTCCGCCAGCCTCCTTTGTCCTGTAAATGTGCCGATAAAAACAAACTGCAAGCTGCCGGCTATTCCATCCCCCCACCGACTCAAAACGTGCACGAACTTCTCCGAGCTCATGCCTCGATTATCTGGGAGTAAAGTGGAGTTTTAGAGTGGAAATAAATGATTGTTATTTGGAACACACGCATTTAATGTGTGTTCCGTTTCTACAGTAATCTGTGTAAACACAATGTTAAAACAGAAACTTTTTCATATTTTAGTAATAAATGTCACAAAATGTAGACATAAACTATAAAATGTGTGAAGCCTGACAGCCAAAGAGCAAATACACTTTCATAAAAGGTTCAAGACTTTTACAACAGCTTCCGTGGCGTACTGGTAAGATTTCGTCACTTAGAGCACAGCAGACTTGCTGTACCTCAAGCGATCTGAGTTCGAATCTCCGCTAGGGAAAAACTTTATTTATTTTTAACCTTCACCGTTCTGCCTGCCTGAACTCCCTGTCTATCTATATAGTAATAACAGTAATTTTATTATTATATAGGAGCTTCCCTGTCTGCCTATCATATAGTGCCTTTCCTTCCTACCTATCTATATATCTATCCCCTTAGCTGTTTTTTATATATCTATTATACAATGCCTTCCCTGTTTATTTATATATCTAGTGCCTTCTCTGCCTGCCTGTCTGTCTGATTGCATATAGCGCTGAACTTACTGCTCTGTACTATTCTGTCTTCTGCATGTCCTGGAGTACAAAAGAAACACCACCATACAGCAACATGTGCGAACTGGCAAGATCGGGGAAAAAACACGCGGTCACTGATTACAAACCACAAGATGAATGAAAGAGACAATATATGTAAAAACATCATCGCACTAATGCAATATTATTTGAAAACAAACAGCGTCAGATCGGGTTTGAAAATGCGCCCGATCTGACGCTGTTCGTTTTCAAATAATATTGCATGTACTGTGCGTTGAAAGTGCTGCACTGAATAAGCAGACTCCTTCTGTAACAGCGTCAGCGTGTATTCAAACCCGAGCTGACGCTCTTCTTTTTCAAATAATATTGCATGTATTGAACTATTTTAGAATAAAAACATACATTTGATTTAAGTCAGTCTGTAAGAGCCAGTGTAAATGCATGATAATTATAAAGGTTAGCTTTTTTTTTTAATTCAGTTCCATTCTCTCAGTCGCGTCCACGATCCCCCCCTCCCCCCCCCATCCATCTGACACTGCTTTTTTTCACATAAAGACGCGCTATAACTCAAATGTGATTTATTTGAAGACGCGCTATAGCTCGAATGTTATTTGTATAGGGAAGAAAGTGCAATGTCAGGTGCTCATTCAGTGTAATAGGAACCATAGCACAGAGAGATGTGTACACTGCAACAAGTACACATGTCGTGAATGTTGGAAGGGTGTGAGGGAATTGTTAATATTTGAATGTGATGATTTTATATAGCACGGATCGGAAATCAGCAGTTCTTAGAATTGCACCACGCAAGCTGTCGTATCATCATCAAGCCTTTCCGTGAGAACCCTAAATCCAAAGAGGACTGTTTCATTTATGTTAGGTAGAATGCCCAGAGGGGACTGGGCGGTCTCATGGTCTGGAATCCCTACAGATTTTATTTTTTTTTTCTCCAGCCGTCTGGAGTTTTTATTTTGTTTTTTCTGTCCCCCCTGGCCATTGGACCTTACTCTTATTCGATGTTAATTAATGCTGATTTATTTTGTTTTCATATTGTGTTTTTTATTTTTCTATTCTTTATTATGTAAAGCACTTTGAGCTACTGTTTGTATGAATATGTGCTATATAAATAAATAATGTTGTTGTTGTTGTTGTTGTTGTTATCAACCGCCTACTGTAACTTGCTTTATTTTTTCTTCACGTATAGTCTAGAATAAAAGTGCACTTGTTTTGTTATTCTTGTACACCAACATATGTTCCTGTGTTTGAGCGACACGGACATGCTCAAAAAAATAGACGTGTAATGCCACGAAAAGTGCACGCAGGCTCTTCTGCATGCAGTTCGCAAGCATTGGTACGAGAACGCAGTCACAAATACGCTGCAGAGCTATAGCACATCTTTATGTGAAAACAGCATTCTCAATTGGGGGGGGGGGGGGTCCAGGGAAGGATCCTGAACACGACAGAGAGAAAGAAAAGTGAATTAAAAAATATAACCTTTACAAGTATCATAAATTACACCGCCTGTTACACACTGAAATCAAATGTATGTTTTTATTATAAAATAGTAAGAATAACAGCAGTTTACGTCTCAAAACTGAATCGCGCGGGATCGAACTCACGACCTTTTGAATACTAGTCAGCGACTAATACCATTATGCTACCGTGGCAGTTGAGATACCTATGTGTCAATGTGACATGCTAAGGTGGCTTTTTTCTGCAGTTATATTTTTGAATAAAAGCATACTTGTTCTGTTATATTTGTACCTTTTGTAAATGTGTTTGATATTTGGACGTCAGGCTTCATACATTATATAGTTTATGCTTACATTTTGTCATTTACTACTACAATATGAAAAACGTTTCTGTTTTAAAAATGTGTTTACACGGATTACTGTAGAAACAGAACACACGTGAAATGCGTGTATTCCAAATAATGATCTATTATTTCCACTCTAAAACTCCACTTCACTCCCAGATAATCAAGGCATGAGCTGGGAGAAGTTTGTGCACGTTCTAAGTCGTTGGGGGGATGGAATAGCCGGCTACTTGCAGCTTTTCTTTTATCAGCACATTTAGATTAACAAAAGACGCTGGCGGAGAGGTGAGAACGGTTTTAAGAAGCGATTTAAGGTGGGACGGATCTACGAGTTTTTTCGTAGGCTCTGGTAATTCTAGTGTTAAGGAATATAGAAATGTAAATCAAGTATTTAAAAAATATATGCCAAAAAGTTCCCAAAAGCAATTTGCACCATCACTGTTAATGTCATGGATCAGCATACAAATCATTAACAAGCCAATAAGCCAACTAAATTGTAGTAAGTGCCAAAGTTCATTAAAAGTGGAGTCATGCTTTTCACTGCTCCCATATCAATGCCATACAGACCTTTAAAATAAATCTTTTATTGTCTTTCCCAAGCTGTTTATTTCAAAGTCCAAACAATAAAAGACAGGCAAAATAGTGCAATGAATGCAGCCTTATTAATTCAGTGTTACAATGTACCAGACTACTTGGGTCAAAGAATATACAGTCTCAGCAGTCTTACGTGATAGTTTTTTCTTTTACACTCTTGAATTTTATTTATCTTATAAGTACATATTTATATGGATTAAATCTAACTAAATAAAAACAAACTTGCCTTATTACCGTAACAGATTAAAAAAAAAAAAGGCTACACAAATTTAAGAACTTTTTTGCTCTTTTTCGGACTTACTGATTAAAGTAAAAGATGACACCTTGCTAAAAGATGGCAAATTGATTCTTCCAAGATACCGTGCAAGAATTTCTAATATATGCAACATAGATTTAAGCACCACAATATCCCAATTTTTAAGGGCTGAACTAATATAAAATATTATAATAAACTGAGCCATTGAAGTTTAGGGTTCAATACTTTGTGACTTTTCCTACATTTGCCCTAATTAATAAACAGTAAAAAAAAAAAAAAAAAAATGCAAGCATCTCCATAATATGTATAGTTTTCAAAAAAAGTTTACCTTGTCCTGTCTTTCGCATCCATTTTGACCAACCATTGACAACTCATAAAATCAATCTAAATATCACCTTTCAATTTGGAAATTTAACAATTTTAATAAAGTGTCCTAACTTTACAAAAGGCAAAAATATTTACAAATATAACATTTTTAAACAGCTGTAGCCTATAACAAAAACTGCCAAGTCCTTTGGATCAACTTTGACTCAGTACAGACTTTAATGGGTTTTACTTTCCATTTAGTGTACGTTCTTTCTTTACAATCCATGAAAACATCCTAAATGTCCTTTCTTCTAAAATGATCATCAGTACTACAGGGTGAGATGGTCAATCAATCTAAAACAGGTGGGTTACGTGTGAAAAATCTTATATCTAGGGCACTTAAAAGTGGGTGTCATAATTAAGTCAAAAAGGATGCATGGGCACAGCACTCAGTCAGCATTTGACGATGTTGTAAGGGTTAATTTATCATTTCCAGTGGATGTGTTTGGTTATAGATAAGAATGAGCAGAATTTGCTGTAGAAGCAAATATTTTTCAAATTCTTACCTTGTTGTATTATCTAGATGTTGCAAATTAAAGCCACAATATCTGATATATTGGCAACTGAACAATCCAGCATTAGCTGTAAACAAAGCTTTAAAGATGATTTTGCTTCCAAGTTAAGGTTTACTGACAATTACATATTCTAATTCAATCATGTTTAGATAGAATCACAAAACTGCAGCCCACAAACTGTATAGTTCCCAAGTTGTCAAGCAGCCTTGAAACACTAGCCTCTGGCAAGTGACAGCTAACAGTGATTTATAAATTCAATGATGAGGTTCATTTTAAATGTGATCTAATGTACTAAAAAATACACCAGCTTCCCACAATTTACCTGCACTTGGCAACACAATTCATCTAAGCTTGATTAAATTTTAAACTTCAGTAACTTCAATACTGTATGAAAGAATAAGAGACATTTTGTAACATAATCCAGAAACAGCAGCTGATGAAGAAGGACAAGAAGCTAAGCTAGAAACCAATACACCCGCAATTTAAATGCAGCTTTCGCATGTGCATAAATCTTAACAGAAGAAACCAGTCCCTCAACTAGAGACCACCTCTGTTGTATGAGGTACCACCGAGTGCCTCTGTGTCTGTACAAACAGTTCACAGAGAGGAAAAAAAAAATTACACAACTAAGGATGGGTTGGCTTTAAACAAAAGTATATTTGACTAAATTATTTTGATTAACAAGAGCAGCCTGCTTTCCTCAAAGAATCAGTAATGGTCATCAGTATGCATTCTTTACTGACATTTTCGCGATTTCAAATTTTCAGAACTGATGGTTGAATAAAATCACTTTCTTTACTCTCCTGGTTTACAAATATTAATGGACAATACTTAGACAAATTCAGCTCATATGGAAAGTAAGACATATACTTTTAAAAAGAAGGGTAATGAAGTGAGACCATTACCCATGAAAGTGAATAAAAAGCAGAACTTGGACAGCCTCGTCAAAAATTTCTGAACAATCTGGCTTACCAAAACAATAATACAGTAATGTCGATTCATATCTGGATCAACTTATATAACAAGGACACATGCAAAGTCTTAACAGGGTTCAAATGTTCCTCTCAACATGTTGTTCAAAACCAACACACTAAATCTCTGAACTAAGAAATGTGCAAGTGACTGTGTGTTTAATGATGAATTAGCTCGACCTTTAGGGTTTGTTCCTGATGGATCTGCTAATGTCCATTTATGAAAAAAGAAAAAAAAAAAAACTTCAAAGCCCTAACCACGCTTAAAATAAAAGACTCCAATGTTTAGGCTAATAAAGAAGCAATGAAAA
The DNA here is from genome assembly GCA_026402145.1 of Polypterus bichir lapradei. NCBI lineage: Eukaryota > Metazoa > Chordata > Cladistia > Polypteriformes > Polypteridae > Polypterus > Polypterus bichir. The sequence continues at coordinate 18,750,464 of JANRMT010062817.1, forward strand.
GTGATGGGAATTAAAACTTTAAGAGCCTATATGTCCTTTCAGAAAGCTACTTAAAAGTGAATTAAAATGGTTCTCTTAAAAAAAAAAATGATGTTTGTTTCCCTTAAAATATCACTAAGTGATTGACATTTTAAATATAATTTCTTTCTAGCAATCATTAATGCAAAGTATTTATATCATGAACATGTGCATCATAAACATGAATCAATTACAAAAGCAAATAAAGTAGAATTTTAAGTCAGCATTTAGTTAAGTGCATGGTCTGGACAATTGTGTTCCTTATTATTAAAGTGCATCTACCTCTCTTCATATTTCTTGATCAGAGGTGCTGTGTTTCTGTACCTATGGCAACAGGCTGATTGTGCCACAAGTAGTCACGAACTAACCAAAGCAGCCTCTTACAATTAAAAAAAACACACATAAATAAAAATCATTGCAAATTTTATTTTGCACCATTACTAATAAATTAACATTAAAGGTGAAATCTTAAAATATTTGAGTTCTGAATATCATGAAATTTAAGTTAGACACATATTACCATCTAAAATTTTTATAACAACCTTGTTTATTTTACCAATCGCCAGAACCTTATTAAGACGATGACCAGTACAGATAGTAAGCAGTATGAGTTAAATGTGCTCCAACCTTACACCAATCATGTGCACTACTGCAAACTACACTTTTGTTGAAACATTTGAAGAAGGATGTCAAAAGCATCAAAGTGAGGTTGAGGATTACAAGGTGTCTAGTTTGGGAGGCTAAGGACTAAATATCTGCTTTTTGCAAATTGTGTTGTGATTTTGGCTTCATCAAACTGCTCTCCAGAGGATGCTAAAAGGATCTCAGCTAATGTGATCTGGTTAGCATAAGAATCATTACCTCCAAATCATGTCTTTTCTGTTAAGGTAAGTGAGTTGCTGATGCCCAAGGCAGAGAAAATTGAGTATCGCTGTATCCTGTATACAGGTGAAGAAAGAGGTGACCTTGAGACGGAGCAAAAAAACTGGTGCCACTGCACTAGATCTGCAGATGTAAATGATGTGGTAGAAAAGCAAGAGTTAAGTGGTCCAATTAGCTTTCAGCTATTCTACTCACTCCTTACCCCGGTCAAAAGCTCTACTGCAACCAAAAGAATGACATTTCATGTTCAAGTAGCCAAAATTAGGTTCTTGAGCAAGGTTACTGAACTTGCACTCTGTGATAAGGTAAGAAGCTCAGCAGTATGCGGGGACATTAAAGCATATCCCATACTTCTCCACATCAACAGGAGCCAACTGATATGGTTTGTGTTTTTAGTTAGAACATCCCCCTTGCAGCCTACCATAGCATGTGTTCAAGGCACAGCCCACTGAGAAGACCCAGGGGACAGACCCATCACTCACTAAAGGAAAAAATATCTCTGGCTTAGTCCAAGAGCCTCTGGAGGGGCTGTAGGTTAGGGAGGTCTGGTCAGCCCAGCTGAGTTTGTCACCTCACCACTATGACACTCTTCTGGATAGGAGGAGTGAAAATGATTAATGACTATGATGACTTATGAATGTATTCTGCATGTTAAGCAAAAGCAACTTAGCTATAGGTCAGGAGTCCTCAATTATGGATTCTGGAAGGTCAAAGTGGCTGCCGTTTTTTGTTCCAAACAGTTTTCTAATTAGAAGCCAGTCCTTGCTGATAATGAAACTTGCTATGTAATTATATGGCTTATTAGTATAGTATTCTTCCAATTCAAATCTTTATCACTACATATTTTTTTCTAAAAACGTTATCCTTTTTCTTGTGGACTGGGACAGGTTTATACTTCTTGGTGGTTCCTTTTTCTCTATCATTTTTTCTATTAGCACAGATACTTCATGATGTATATACAAAACCTTTTAAATGGAATTAAGTTGGAAGGAATTCTAGGTATCCATTTGTCATTTGATTGTTAAGATTAGCTAGTAGCTGGTTAAGACGACAGGAAGCATGTAAAACCTAAATGCAGCTATTTAAACCTAAAATAAGCAATTAAAAGAATATGCCACCCTAAAAGATATTTTTTAATATGTTACTTAATCCAAATAGTTTATAGTGATGGCAGAGAAAAAATTTTAATCTCATGTTTTCATGTACAACAATATCAAAACGTTCATGACATCTCAATGGTGACCAGTGCTGCACTATGCCAAATGAAGTGAAATATGTCCATGGAATAAAGAAAAAAGCTCACATTACTTGTGTCACATAATCCACATGCCAGTTATCTAGTTGTATGCTGAAAATGTACAAAATTCATGCATTTTTTATTAGAAGATTATTAATTGCTACTTCTGCAAATACAGGGTACAACATAGACATAAAAATAATTCTGCACAGTATTATGGGAATACCTTTCTTTTTTATGCTTAACATTGATTTTTCCAGAAGTATACTTGTGTACCAAAAACTGAAGAATGTGGTGACAGGTTATACTGAACAGACCAAAAAATCAAATCAATCAGCTAGCACAGCTGGTGTATTCCTCTGCACTCTATAAGGGTCACTCTGAAGGACTGAAAGATTCCTATGCTGTACCTGAGATCTTCTATACGCTTTGCAAGGCTTTTCTTTTAATATGGGCGCAACAAGCACTAGGAGTTTTGGCCAACACATTGGGCCAGAACAACTTGTAAAAAGGATTACACTTAATCACATTTTAAGCTGGCAGAATATAGGCTAGCATGGCCTTTTGCCACCCTTTTACACACTTTACAAATCTTGGTACTATATATGACAAGAACACTAATGCTGTGCACAGATAGCTGACTGACACAGTAACCTAAAGGATTTTTTTTTTGTTTTGTGCGGACTTTTTGGGTGACTGAATACAACTTTTTTTTTTTTTTTTTAAATCACACCCCCACACCTATTAGGAGTAGAGCATGATCTAGTGACTCATCATCCTACAAATCCTGCTCACCAAGGGAGGTGAGAAGAAGAAAAAATAAAAGAAAGAAACCGGGCTTGGCCTACAGATGGCCACAGTGACAGCAGGTTTTCATAGCAATAGCAATTTCATGAGAAAAGAAAAATCAGTTTACTTTGCACACTCATAAGTAAAACATTGTTTTCCAAAAAAAATAATGCCTCATATTTTAACATTTAATTCACTAAACTGTGTGTTATTACTTTGCCACGGGCTCCTTTTAAAATAGCCAACTAGGTGTGTGTGTGTTATACCTTAGCGTAAAAGTGATGACTACAATTAAAAGAACACTGTATTATTTTGTGTTTCTTTCCTTTCATGATTTAAGAGGGCATACGACATACACTTTGATTCTTAACCAGACCAACCCTCAACAAGTTTAATTTTATTTAAACTTACACAAGACTGCACCAGTGTTCTTTCTTAAAACCAAAAGTGTTTCCAAGTCAATGAAGGGGATCGTGGGCGGTGTAGACACCATCATTTATTCAATTATTTGGGAGCCATTCCTTTTATTATAACACTTCAATTCAACTTTAAAAAAATATTTTGAGTAAATGAACAGAAATAAGAGTAGGAATATTAAAGAAATTTCTGATTACAAATTAAACAATATTTTGTATTGTGGGAAAAGGTTTAATTTTGACTTTCTCATGAAAGCATTACTCGCCTATAGGACATACTAGAACTGGCGGGGGGG
>JANRMT010062817.1:18762468-18793019 GCA_026402145.1 Polypterus bichir lapradei
TTTTCAACCAGTGGAACAAAAGTACCATTCAATGTGCTCTACTATTATTGATGACACAAGGCACATGACTACCAGCTCACCAGCTATATGTCATTTTTATTTTTATCTAGAAATTACTAAGCTTGCCCTTTGTGCTTTCCTCTAAAATTAGAAAAAGATGTGGACTGTAGGATAACTAGTTATTTTAAATTTGCCCCATGTTAGGAAGTGTAGGCATGTGGTGAGTGTGACCTAAATGGAGTGGAGACCCATCCACTGTTGGATTCTGCTTTCTGCCTGATGCAGGAACACAGGTCCACGACCCTGAATTAGACAAAGCAGTCACAAAGAATTAATGAATGAATTAACTTAAAATGGACATGAATACCAAGATTGTGTCACAGTTTGAAGTTTTAACTATGCCATTTATTTTTGTATGAAAAGAGCACATCACAGTATAATATCTGCAATATTCGTTTATTCCTATATTTAAAGGAATATTTATTTATTTTTTTAAATGCCCATCTATCTATGTTAGTGTTGCTAAGAGTTGGATTGTTTAATGGCAGCACAAAGCAAAACACAGGAATCAGTCCGACTGGCTGCCAAACCACTTTGTGGTACAAAAATTCTCAACAATGAGACAATTTTAAGTTTACTATTAACTGAACATGTCATCATCTTTGGGATGTTTAAAGAAAACCAGAGAACCTTAAGAAATACCAATTATGAAAACTAGGATTCTGCACCCAAAAAGTGATAACCAGCATCCTGAAATGGGCCTTATCAATTTTAACAGAAAGTCTGGACTTACTGGTGCATTAATCAATTGGGATCTCAAAGATCATATCTTTTAACGAAATAGAGGGGTGTAGTGAAGTGGGGAAGCAATACCACTACACAAACAAAACAAAATATGGGCCAAAAAGTTTATTTCCTGTTTGTTTTCATCCCCATAATGCAGGGTGGGCAACATAGGTCCTGGAGGGCCGCAGCGGCTGCAGGCTTTTGTTCCAACCCAATTACTTAATTAGAAACCAATCCTTTCCAATCGCAGTCCTTATATAATTTTACTGCTTGTTACTCTGCAATGTTAGGTTCTTATATCATAAACAGTTTCCTTTCCAAGGATATCATCCAAATGATTTGAAGCCTAAAATGGATCATTTTCAGCCTGTTACATTTTTCTCTTAAGTGTTTTATTAAACCAAATAGTGCATGATGAATCCATACAGGTGGAAACAAGTTAGATGGAGAACTGCTCGCTCCTTTGTCATTTGCATTTTATTGCTAATAAGGAGCCATTAAAAACAGTGAATGTAGCTGTTTAAGATTGAAATAAGCAAATAAGGGTTGGGGACATTAACAAGTGAGACCACTAAAATGAAGCATCAAAATGTCAGTTAAGCAGTAAGTGCTTCATCAGCAATAACTGGACTTCTCATTAAGAAACTGGGTGGGAACAAAATGCAGCAACTGTGGCCCTCCAGGACCAACGCTGCCCACCCCTGCTATAATGCATGACCACAATTAATTCTTTTTCACATTAAAGAGTCTGACAATCAATCTAGGTTGGAAAAGACACCTAACAAATGTTATTCTAATACATTATTTAGCATCTAAAGAAATAATTCTACAACTAGTGAAAACATTGATTTTCTAATTAAATGTTTTATTTGCACTGTCAGAAAACCAATAGCCATTAACTCAAGCCAGCCTAATCAAAATGGCTAACTATCTAAATATATATTAGGTTTAATATACCAAGTTAATTAAATGCTTAATGAAGACACTTATTACGGACAAATACAGCTTAATAAGAAAATAAATGAAGACAAAAGATAGATTCTATTAATATTTTATACAATAATTCTTACTGAGCTGTACATACTGTACAGCTTCATAATAATATTTGTAAAGGAGATGGCCAGAATTCCAATCACCCAAAGGAATACACATGTACTTTAACATCACAGATAATGTTAATCTTTAGGAGTGAAAATTTGTTTTATATTTTGACATAATTCATAAATAAATCAATATAAATGCCTGAACTGCAGTAGAAAAGTATTTCATTGCCACACCAACATAGCAAAACACACTTTCCAATGCAACACATTGAGGATATCTCAAATACTCTGCACTTCCACCACTCATTTGAGTGACTGAGTTGATAGGAATATTCATCTTCCTCTTTCTGGACTTGAAAGCATACGCTGCCCATTCAAAACACCACAGTCTGCCCAAGTGATGGTGCCACCATTTCAAAGTAGATTGAAAAAGTGACCAAGCTAATATGAACAGAGATCTAATTAGTTCCAGTGTTAGGTTATTTTGTGTCCTAGGCCAAGCTTATTAGAGCACCAACTGACTGTTTGGTAGCTAACCTGTGTGGCAGGAATTTCCCTCTCGTTATGATCTGTGCCCTAAGTGAATGCCTAATTCACCTTAATGGTGGCGCCGGCCCTGGGTCTAATTATCACAAAGATGCTTAAAAAGAGACTAATTTTCTTATATCTAGAGTATTTTAGTTATACCAGTTAGCATGTTTCACTTTTAGGAAGTATAAAAAAGAAAAAAAAGTTGACATTTATGGAATAAAGGAAACTGAAAAATCAAACATTTAATTTTACATATACTACTGTATAAGAAGACTGTCAAAGGTACTGCTAGGCCCCTGGAGTTGAAGTCATTAACATCCACAATTAGCTAGTAATGAGCCAGAAAATTATTTGGCAAGAAGACTAAGTGATAAAAAACTTTCATTTTAAAAGCTTGAAACTGGTAAGTCTACATTTTAATTAAATTAATATCATACAAATAGGAGATAATCTTAAAACAATGATGCCATATTACTGTTTCATTTAATCCTTATCATGTTTAGCTAATAAGGCAAGCCTTAGAGTAGGTTTGGAAATGTGTGGATACAGAATTAGGCAATGTTACCATTACTTTTTTAGAGCTAACAAAATGCAGATAAAACATTTTTATTGTCAATTATACAAATATTCTTAAGAAAATGTATAGCATATGAACAGTTACCTCCAAAAGGTTTTAGAACTATTTATATAGAACATTAGAACAATCTAAGATGAGAACAGGCCATTCAGCCTAACAAAACTCAAGTCCAATCAACTTCCTTCTTCTAAAATAACATCAAGTCTAGTTTTGAAACTACCTAAGGTCCTAGTGTCTACCACACTACTTTGGCCACTTATTCAATGTGTCTAAGGTTCTCTGTGTAAACAGAAACTTAGTAATATTAGTACAAAATTTGCCCTTACGTTTCCAACTGTGTCCTCGTGTTCTTGATTAACTCATTTTAAAGTCATAATCTTGATCCACTGGACTAATTCCCTTCATAATTTTAAACACTTCAATCATGACACCTCTTAATCTTCTTTTGCTTCAACTGTAAAGGTTCAGCTCTTTTAGTCTTACCTCATAACTCATCCCTTGTAGCCCTGGATTCAGCCCAGTCACTCTTCTCTTGACTTTTTCCATTGCTGCTATGTCCTTTTTGTAGACCTGGAGACCAAACCTGTACACGGTACTCCAGATAAGGGCTCACCAATGGGTTATAAAGCTTGAGCATAACCTCCTTATACTTGTACTCTACACATCTGGGCACTATAAAAACTAACATTCTGTTAGCCTTCGTAATGGCTTCTGAACACTGTCTGGCAGTTGATTGTGTCAAGCCCACTAACACTCCTAAATCCATCTCATAAGGTGTACTTTCAAATTTGAGACAGTTCAACTCGAAAAACAGTTTAAGACAGACAAATGCTTCTGCAACATCAGAAAGCTTTTGATGAGAACAGTCCATTCTATCCATTTAATTTCTCCAAAATAACACCAAGTCAAGTTTTGAGGGTTCCTAAGGTTCAGCTTTCCGCCATACTACTTGATAATTGTGGCACATTGTGCAATAAGAAAATGTTGTATATTTGTATATGTGTTTTTCTGTGAGAGATAAAACTTTGTACCCTCAACCACAAGATAAATGATAGATCCCGGGACTGTTTACAATTGTTTACAAATCTTCATCAGTAAACTTAATTGTTGAACACGGCAAATAATTTACAGAAGTAAAACCACAGCCGTAGGGGAGATCACAATGGTTCTTCCTTACTGACAACATGCTAAAGACATGTCTGTTAGGTTAACTCATAATTCTACATTAATCCCAATACAAGTGAGTATTCGCTTAAGTAGGCCCTACTATGGACTGACAATTCTAGCACTGCCTTGTACCCAGTGATGCCAGGAAAGGCTTTGGCCCTCCATAACCCTGAGTTAGACTAAGTGGGTTTGGGAATATTATGACATTATATCAATTTAGTACTTAATTAGTGCCACAGTGATGAAATGTTGGAACAAACCCTGAGTAAGGTCACACCCAAAAAAAGGCTTTCATTACTATATATTTAAAGCATAACAAGGTCTTTGTAAAGGTTTTAGTGAATTTCAATAAAGAAGTTATCTCCAGTTCAGAATGAATAATATCGATACAAGATTATGAAGAGACAATATTATTAATTTCAAATAGAAATATAGTTGTTAAAAGTATTAATACAAGCTGAGGCTACACTTAAGAATAAATAATGTGACTTATCCAGTTGCCGGGTGCCATTGTTTTTGCCTTCTATGAACATTCATTTTAGACTTTTGCTCAGTTCTCCACACAAAAATAAAAGTAAAACTAAGTAAACACTCAACCAGTAACTTGAAAACCTTGGCATCTGCATAACAGTCCAAACATGCCTGACAGACTTACTTAATGGTCTCCACTTTAGGTTACTTTTTATATAACCAAAACAAATTAATATGACATGCCTTCTACAGGCTCAGTCTACACAGACTGACATAACTGAAAATTATACATTTACTGTAGTTATAATCATTAACCTGGCCACAGGGGATGCACAAATCAGTGTGTTTCTTCGTGCCAGTCCCAAGCCCGGATAAATGGGGAGGGTTACGTCAAGAAGGGCATCCGGTGTAAAATTTTGCCAAATCAATATGCGGACAACAATACAAATTTCCATACCGGATTGGTCGAGCCCCTGGTTAACAACGACCGCCATCAGTACTGTTAGCCAACAGGGTGCTGGCAGAAATTGGGCTACTGGTGTTCGAAGGAGAAGAAGAGGGGGGAGACGTGCCCGGAGGCAGGAAGAGAGGAGGAAAGTATGCAGAGGACAAAAAGATATGGAAGAAGATGATCCACTGTGGCAGCCCCTAACAGGAGCAGCCGAAAGAAGAAGACAACTGTAGTTATAATCATTAATGGTGCTCCATCCAGAGATTGACAGTACTGCTTGTCACACAGCTGGGTGAAGCCATTGTGGAGATGGGGGTAAAAGTTGAACATGTTTCACTAAGAAACGCCAGTAACGTTTACCTGAAACTGGGGCAAACTATTCATATTGTGGGATTTCATGAGCTTTTTACATCTTTATAAAAAATGCAAAAGTCACTTTTAAATTCTTAAAAGTACACAAGGAAGCTTGCCTGTTTTCTAACTTAGGATCTTGAAATAATAAAGAAAAAAGCAAGGAAGCATTATTCTGATCGGTTAATAATTTACAACAACACAGACTGTAATGGCTTCTTTGAGTAAGAATTGTACTTTTAGTGAATGGCAGAAAGAATTGCGTGTTTTATGGATTTTATTGATTTTCTGAAACCCATTATTTACACAGACCTTTTCTACCTTTTTCTGTTAAAGGCAGAGTTTTTCTAAAATTTATTTCACAGCACTAGAATTCAGTGTGCCTCTCAGGATAATGTTTTGTTCCAATCGACTACCTCAAAATGAATGTTAGGTAACCTGGGAACTATAAATTACAATACTGAGTAAATCATATAAAGAGCTGGAATCCTAAGCAAGGTTAGTTCCTGCCAGGATAGGAATCAAATCCCTACCACCCTGAACCAGAAAAGCAGGTTGGAAAATGGGATGATGGAAAAATTACTGCTTGCCAAGTGTTCCTGCCCCCAACAGACATTTTTATTTCGAAGACAAGAAGAAAAACTCTATATCGGTCTGTAAATAAGGAATACTGCCAGTGTGGCTAAAGGTATAGAAAAAATACTGAACTTTAAACCGCAAAGATGCCTATTACATCCACTCAACTGACTCACTATATGATTCTGAATAAATAATTAAGCAAATCACTGCCTCAATTAAGCATAAAATGAAAACTGAACCATTGTGATCAGAATGTCGTTTTGGAAAAGTGTGTAAATGTAGAAAAACCTGCAACAGCATATAGAAATTCTAAAAAAGCTCATGTTACAGTTGAAAAGGACACTGTGTATTACAAGCACAGAACACAGGATATAAAGTAGAAGCAGTGTGAAAATAAAACTGATAGACAGGATAATGAAACCGATATAATGTGTCACTGTCTAACAATAGTAGTTTTTCAGAACTCAAAAAAGGTGGCTTTTTTAGCGTAGAGTCATATGCTGCTCTGCAAGAAGTGTCACAGAATCCTTTTGCACCTAAGGCCTTGTCACATTAGCACTTCAACTAAATTTTAACTCTTTATGGTATGAAAGCATCCATCTTAAGTTACAGTCAACTTCCCCTTCTCATGTAGGTTGACCTAAGTAAAGCTTTGTATGTGCAACTTAATTTTAAAGGGAAAAAAACGTGTGACATGTAAAACTATACGGTACAAGTTTTACAAAAGTTCAAAAACATAAATGTTTATTACTGACAACAACAAAAAGAGAGCTCATTTTAAAACCTGTTGTCTGTATTCATGAGGACATGGTACATAAATATTGAGTATGCATGTTTTATCATTATTTGATTCTGACAGTCAATTTGCTTTTGTGAAATATAATGATAAAGATAATGCCTACCTAAGTTAGTACACTAGCAGTCTGAAATTGTGGGCAAGGTATCTTTCAATCACCTGCACCAAGCCTGTTTACAACTTTTAGAAGTATCTCTGTATGGCGACCCAAGCAAAATACACATTGGAGCTGGAACTCAACCACGTGTTCTCGGTATCAGGTATACAAAAAATGAAAGGGTTGATTAAGAAGACAGCAATAAATAACAAAAAAAAAAACCAATAAGGAATGCCTCACAACCCATGGCTACCATATATAACCTATGAGACCCATGTTGATGTTACAAATTCAATGTCAGGGTAAGTATGATGTCTTGAGTGTATGATATAATGTACAGGCAAAATAGAAAAAAAATATATTGAAACTTCCAACAGCTAACAAAAATGAATAAAACAATATCATCACAGTGTACTCCGATAAAAAGCAAGCACTATCTACTTATATAATAAGACACGTCAGCCTGTGTGTCCAGTCCCTCTTAGCAATCTGATTGGTTAGTTTGGCTTTGGTGACACAACAAAAGAGGAACTGCAAGTGTGAGATGCAGGATGAAGAAAAAAGGCACATAAGGCATGCTGAGACAAAGACGCCAAGTACAAAACCGGACAGGAGGTGAGAAACGTGCCTAGAAAATGACAAAGTCTAAGAAGCGGGCATTAAGGAAACCTGAGCTACTGTATATAGGTAGCTTCTTTAACACTTCTATTCAAATAAAACTATAGTAACAGCCTTAAGATCTGTAGAATTTGTGCCCTGGTATCCCATTACCAACTGACAGTGCATTACACTTGAGCAAAGAGAATCCTAAAGAGGTCGGCCATGTTTGCTTGAATTGTAATTAATCTTTTTTTTTTTTTTTTTTTACATTTAGTTAGACAGCACCACACACATATATATGGCGTTACCTGCAAAAAAATAAAAAAAACAATCACATGGCTGATACAAAATAAAAACTATGCATTTAAAAAAAAAATCTTTTATTTAAATGTCGGACAAATGGCACTCAAGATGTCTAGGGTAGGGCAGAATCTGCTAAGTGTTTTAAAATTCAATATGATACACATCTGAGGTGTGACACTAAGAAAATGGCAGAATACAGGTTCTGAAATTATGTAGCAGAATTAGTGTCATTACCCACTTTTAAAAAGATACAACTGCAATACAAATCCAAAATGAATCCTACTCAAGCAAATCTACAACATATCTCACTTCTTGAATTCTTCTCTTAACAAATGGCTAACACCATCAATTGATCACAAAGACACCTAATTCACATATTACATAATGAACCACAACTCCAACTAAACATTAGGTTTATTAGGATTAGTGTTTTTTTAAATAATTTATTATCATCATCTTGAAAATTTACTGATAGCCGTTTATATCTTTAGTTCCAAGTGGATATCAAGATAATCTTACACTTCCTACAAACATTTCTTTAGCTACATAGAGTCCGCTCAAATTTCAACTGTGACAGCACAGAAATAAAAATTGATCAAATTTTGACATCAGTCATAATTAAATATATTATTTTCAAAAAACAATGAAGAAAATTGGTATTCCCTGGGAAAGCATATGACATTTAAATATCCATCTTTAAATCTCAGCTGAAAACCAGCAAGATGTTTGCACCAACACTTTAGAATAGAATCTTCAATGGTGAACCAATAAACCTTTTAGACTTTCTTACTAATTTTTCTAAATGCCTTGAGCACGGGAAAGGTGCTATATAAATAAAATGTATTATGCTTTTTATTATTATTATTATTATAAACACACAGTATATTTTTCAAAACATTTTGCTGCACTTGACATAACTGAACCAAAGATTTTACAAAACTGTTGCGGCCAATGTCATATAGATAACATAACACTGCTTGGGTGGCCAAGTACAAATTCCTCAAAACATTTTAAGCAACCTACTTCTGGCTTCAACAGACTTTTTGTGCATTCAAAACCATCTTCAGCACACGGTGCCATCACATACAATAAAACGACTGAAGACTATAATTGCTGATACAGCAGTTGTGGATCAGATCTCATGACTTGCCCCATTTAAGCTAAAGAATCACCTAAATCTACAAATACACACAGAATATTTAGTTGCCCTGCGTATGTTATATTGGTAATAAACACACTTCACCTACTGCGATTACCACAAGGTTTCTAAAACAAAAAGGTTTTTCCTCACCCATAATATTTTTGAAATTCACTATGACAGAATTTTGAATTTAGGCATCTTTATAAAATGAGAGTAGATATAGCATTAAGAAAGTAAATGCCCCCACAATACATATGAAAAACAACGATTTCAAATGAAGCGCCTTAAAATCAGAGAGACCTTCTGGAGGAGGCATTCTTACTGTTGGGAATTCTCTAAGTATGTTTGTGAAACTCCATTTATCTTGATATTAAAGATTAAATATTAAACCGATCATTCTTGCTTTCTGATTGCCATTACTTACTTAACTCTACAACTCTTCAGTTCATCACTGTGTTAACAGTAACAAAACTACGGGCAAGGGCTAGGCCTACTGTCATCTACCAAAAGGCACAACCCTGAAAGTTTTATCAACTACTGTAGATGTTTATCAGTCTTACTATTGCCATCCTTACATTAGCTCTGTAATTAGGTAATGTTGCATTAAATGTTAAACATGTTTGTTCTCCTTTGTTAATTTCTGGACTTGGTGTCACTTTTACGTTAACGTATTTCAAAGCTGACAGTTAAAGTTATCAATAGTGTTTTAAAGTCCTTAGATCTTTTGTCATTTTTCAGATTCCTTTCCTGTACTAAATTAAAGTTTCCTTCCTATTCAGCTCCTCTACAAATCACTCTACTAGATTGTACATTAAAGACAGAAAAACTAAACTGCTTTGCATTACCACCATATATAGTCTAGGGAAGATTTGTACACACCACTGCTCCTTCTTGCCTAATTTACATCAGTGGGAGAAAATCTGCAATGAATAAATTCAGCTCTGAATACAACAGATGTGCTTATATTCACTTAATGTAAAGACACAAAAGAAGCCTGCCCCTTTAAAACATCTGGATGGGTGATTAAAGTAGCAATAGTGATGAATGTCTGCAGAACATCCATCATTAACTCAACAGTAACAGAGAGCAACTGGGCAAGCAGGCAAAAACTAGGCCACTGTCACACTACACAACTTAACGGCACACTTAATGTCTGCAGCTGCTGCCTTTAGGATGTCAGATTACATGACTAGGAATCACAAGGGGTTAGGGATTACTTGACTACCCGATGACTTCTTCCACAGTTGCAAATTTCCAAATGCGCCACAACAATATTGTGACGGTGACCCAATTAGGTTTATCAACATGGTGCATGCTGGAATACCAATGAAAACAAAACAATTTGTTTGGTTGTGTACAGCAGGCTTGTATAGAATGTACTTCCAGATGAGTGCCCATTAGGTGTCAAGTCTCACACACACAGGACACTGTGTGATTCTCGTTGCTAGTCAGAGTGCTGTGACGAGTCTCTAGAAACATAACACTTACACGACTAGAGGTCATAGGCATATGCTGTGATTGTCAAAGACTCACTAAAATTATAAATGAAGGCTAACAACCTAAAATTGCATGAAAAGATATGTAGTGTGACGAGGACTTTACCAGTCCTCCAGTGTTTTTGTAAGGGAAGCAAGTCATACTTTCAGCCAAAGGATGACCAAATGTCCACTCTCCCTTTTGCTCCGACAGGAATTAAGGGAGAAGATGTACAAAAAAGTAAACTTGTAAAACTACAAAAATGCACTTGTAGACAGCTTATTAGAAAAACTGGAATTGTTCCATATTAAGAAATTAAAAATTTTCAAAAGCACTAGCAGGAAATGCTGACTGGTTTTTAGAAAACGGTAATAATGGTAATGTGCAGAGGTGTGCAATTTTTTTTAAAACTGCTTCCAATAAATTTTATTGTAAACCGGTTGATTAAGTTATTTTTCTTGGTTGCCTTCAGATCTATAGTAATATGTGACAGTACTAATTATGAAAAGAACCATATAAAGCAGAGTCTGGCGAATCTCAAAGAAGAAACGGTTAGCAAGTGACCTCCTTGAGTAAATGCAGTACTACCTATTCTGTCGGATTCTTCTTCCTCTTCACAATGTAATATAAAATACATTTAAATTCAATCAAGTCTGGATTGTCAAGTGCTCTTATAGACAAACTTCCAAGAAGGAGCAAGGCTTGGAGCTAAAATTCATACAATATTGTAGAGAACTGGGGAGGTCAGACCATTAAGTACCACTACACTCTGGTTCACTGCAGGTAAAGTACACCAGCCCACTTCAAGCCCTGTGTACAACACATGCCGGGAGCAATGGCATGCCTGGGACAGTAAACACTTGCACAACTCACTACAGTGGTCTACAAGGACAGAACAAATGGAAGGTGGACATTCTACATAGCTCATGATATTATTTCTTTTTATCTGTTCTTATCTGTACAGTGTTTGACATGTTGAGTTAATGCCATGGGACACGCAAATGTGCAGCCTGTTAACATCAATGCTCTATTTAACAAGTTAAAGGAAACCATGATTCAGTGTAAACTGTTTGAGACCTAAACCCTCCAAAATTTGTAATAATACAAGATAATAGATTAAAGTGTTACATTCGTACCTGACTGAAGCTATCACTGCTATCTCTTTTTTTGTATTATGCAGACCAAAACTGAACATGGTGCTCCAGACGAGGCCCAACTTGTGAATCACAAAAGCATAATCTGCCTTGACTTGCAGTGCATACATTGTTCTATACAGACTAACATGCTATTGGTCTAATTGCTTGATTTTGTACTCTGTCTGGATGAAGATATTGAGGAGTCCAATTCTTTAGGGGTACTTTCAAGTTTCAGACCTACCATTCTGTATTCAAATCTAACACTTCTACTTCTTAAGTGTAATACCGTTCATTTAACTCCATTATATTTCATCTCCCATACATCTGTTGAAGTCCACATGACCAGCCTATTCAAATGGCAGCCCGCGGGCCACATGTGGCACAGAAGCAACCACGGTCCGACCAGAAATGCAGGGAAAAACATTTTGTGAGCCTTCAGAAACTCCTACAGTAATACAGCCCATGAATGCAACATTCTGCATAGCTGAGCAACACTGAACCCATAATGTAGCACGTCGTTGTGTGTCCAGAAATGGTGGAAGTAATCTACGATACAGTAATTTATTACTTTTTTTTTTTGCGATGGTATGCACAACAGCTGGTCATGGTATTGACTACTTATTAAATAATTCTAGAATCAACTGTGTGCACAGCGTTAGTTGTATTCCAGTTTCATCAAGTGAGTGTGACTGAGGGTTTTCGCAAATGAATCTAATTGTTACTCCAGTGAGAGCCTCGTTACCAACAAATACTGTCTCCACACTTCTGTTCATACGATTGGGTTGGCCCACCACTCACATGGTTAGACCCTGCAGATTCATGGCTGTTACAAGGATGACAATCAGCCATTAACACTCAAAGCAAAGAACAAATCAGAAAGACTGTATTTGATGAAAACATGCAAAAAGTTTGGAATTTTCTAAAAACTCAATCAAATCAAGCACTGATTGCTCTGCAGAACTAAAGCATAACTTTTTTTGTAGAATGTAAAGCTTGTTATTAACCTGCTGTTAATATTCTTCAATTTCAAAAATTCTGTGTTTGTAATTTTAAACTATCAAAGGCAATATTATGTAGCACAGTACACCTACACACATAGCGTAATGGTAGCACCGCTGCCTGGCAATAAAGAGTATGGTTCACGTCCCAGATACTCCCCTGTGTGGAGTTGGCAAAACACTTTGAGTAGTGAATAAAGCACTATATAAATGTAAAGAATTATTATTATACTTGACAATTTGTCAATTTCAAATGTTATGTTTTTTCACCAAATAAAACATAAAGGACTCTCTGCCTCTATATTCTTTCACAGCAGCTCAAACTTGACAGTTATCACTTATTATGGATTTGTGCACTAATAGCTTTGATAGCATTTGATAGTTCTTTCTTATTCTGTTAAATGCACTTTGTGATGTGCCTGGTTCAGATATGACCAAAATGTTTATTTTTTTAATTTCAAAAGTGGGAAAGTATTGCTACTACCTCAGATTCTATTCCGTTATACCTTTTATTGTTTTTTTAATGCACTTTTTGATGTGCCTGTGTCAGAAGTGACCAAATTTAAAAGGGAAACAATAAATAAACATTACTTGTTTTTCAATAAGTTCATTTGTGTGGATTTCAAATTTGCTATTAGCTGCTGCTTAGCAGCAACTGAAAATGCCTGGCCCAGCAAAATTTCTTGGTTTGAAATCTGGCCCAACTGAATCTGTAATTGAATAGCCCTGCTGTATGAAATCCAAGGCCTTCTGTGAAAACCTTACCTTTTAGTCATAGAAAATTCTATAAGTTTCAAAAGATGCCAGAAAGTTCTAAGCCTCAACATTTAATCTGACAATCTGAAAATCTGACAGGTATTAAAATGGAAATAGATGCTGTAATCTCCACTGATTTCTCTATTAATTTATTTTCCAATCCTAGGCGCAAAGTTAAATGTAGTAGTATTGGACCAAGGCTGAAATTAACAATTGACTGGATACTAGTCCATCTCAGAGCAAGCTTCATCTCAAATGCACACTGGAGTCGAGTCCCTTTAAAGTTGCCAGTCAACCGGACACCCATGTCTTTTGAGATGTGGGCGGAAATCGGAGTACCCAAAGAAAATGAACGCTGACACGAGAACTACTTACACTGACAGTAACTAAGTCAGGAAACTGTACTTCCGTCTAATTGACTCCCTGGGATTTGCTATATCTACTATGAAGATATTTTTTGGGTAGAGATGCCGGTGAAACAGAAGACACCCTCACCTGTTACACCGGGTAAACAAGAAACGGCAAGGCGAGTAGTAAGAATCCATCCCTACGGTGCCACTAAGTAGCAGAACAGGCGTGATTCGCACAAGTTGTAAGGGGCAGGGCAGGGCCGGGCCGGGTCTAATCGAGTCGAACCTCCCCTCGGCTTGACAGGCCTACTCTCCCTTGAAATCAGACACAATAAAGAGACACTTGACTAAACGCGAGGGCGGCCCGATTCTCTTCGACGACTTAAGCGTCTTACTTTGTCACCACCGTCTGCTTTGAAAATTTCTCAGGTGTAAAATGCGATCATTTACAACGTAATAAAAAAATATCAACTCATTGTTTTAATTTCAGATTTGTGTAAAACAAACACACCGATCGGATCAATCGATCGAACTCAAATCAAACAGATTATCTTACCTAAAACAATGACAATTATTACTACTTTTCTTTAAATAATGACCATTGAAAAATATTGAAAACAACGAATCATCAATCTACCAGGGTAAATTACTGTAAGCAAAAAGTAAAACATCAAGAAATCTTCCCCACATTTCATCAACTAAACCCGTCTCAAAATGACAAGACGAGCTTTATGATGTGTTCTTGCCCTGCGGGAAGCTCGGCAGCCCCGATCCTGCCCTTGGCTAACACTTTTAGGGGGTAACAAAACACACAATGCAAACAATCACCACCATAAAAACAAGCCGAGCCGGCCCTTCGGCTTATCCATGGATTTGACGCCGGTGAAGGTACTCACCCCAATGACCACACTGTCCTCTCCTTGAAACTTTGGGATGTACTTGTCACCCCTAGTCACCTCAGAATCGTTGAGAGGCCTGAAACGGCACGTCACTTTGATGGTGCACTCTGCCGGGTCCGCCATCTTTCTCCCTCTCTAGATTGAAACCGACTATAATTCCCTTTCTTTTTTTTATTTTTTTACTCCCCCCCACCGTTTTCCTATTTTCTCGTGCTCGGAATTAAACGCCGCCTGACTCTCGCAGCGGTCGCCTCCTCTCCGCTACTCGGCGTGAGCACACGGAGGACCGCACCCTGCAAACCCTCCGCGGGCGCTTCTGAAACCGTGGCCCCGCCGGGAATCAGTCGAATGATAAAAATAAATCCCCCCTCTGTCTCTCTCTTCGCTGGTGCGGCCGGGAATCACTTCCTCTCCAATATGGCAGCCATGACACCGGTGAATCTGCGCGCGCACAATGCGCCTGCGCGAGCGCGGGGCCTAGCCCATGAGTGAGTGCGCCTGCGCGTGTCCATTATAGGTCTCTACAGTTTTGGCTTCTTCTTCAGTTTTATAATTATGTTTCGATCCTGTGAATGGGTAATGCAGACAAGGTAATACACAGATGGACAAAAATAATTTAAAAAAATGTGCGAAGAAGTCTGAAATTCCCTTTACAATGTGCAAGTACATTTGTTCAGACTAAAATCCCCAGTTAACTTAGCAGAGTATAATGATAAAAACACAAAAATTAGAGTACAAATGTATCTACTGGTTTATTGTGGATGAACTAATAACTATTTTAAATAAACATGAAAATCTGATTTATTTTGAATTTCTCAAAGTCTTTTAGATTGCAAACATTAATAAAGAATATTTTCTATATACTGTACTGTAATGACCTGATGGCAAGGAAGACTGCTGAAGAGACACCCGTAATTGTTGAATGGCTTCTTTATTGTATGCCTTGCTGGATCCTAAATCACCGTCTCGAACTCCCACTGTATGGCCAATGGAGATGCCAGCACCTGTATTCAAAAGCCTTCAGGCATCAGGCGCTGTCCGATAGTGCAGTACCAGTCACATAGTCTCTCCTCCATAGACAGTCTTCAAGGGTCAACCCCAGATTGCTGTCCTTTTTATGTCACTCATTGGTCACAGCTCCGCCCACTTCCTCGGCTGCTGCATGGACTTCACCTGTGGGGTTTCCTCAGAGGTCCGGCTTACAATAATATAATAGACTCACAAATTGAATTAGCCTGGGAAGTGTCACCAGTTGTATATGCTGGAATTCCATTAGCAGTGACAGATTATTATTATTATTATTTATTTTTTTTATTGAAAATTGTTGTTTTTTTATGCAATCAGCTTACCTTGGTTTTAGCCCAAGGGACTGTACTCGGGGTAAGGAAAGGGAGCTGAGAGAGAAAAACTATTATCATAACTGTTTTCAGTGAGATATGAAATAAAAGAAGATTAGTACAAAAAAAAATTACGGCAGCAGAGGTGCTTATAAAAATAGCAAGCCTGCAATGTATCTAGTGCAGCAAAGGCAAGCAGTCCTTTTTAAGGATGGCAAGTCGCCTAAAATAGCCATGTAAAGAGCAAAAGGATCCATTTTGGACACTCAGCACCAGAATGGTGTCAGAAGTGGGATACAGAGAGGACTGGTATATTCATTCTCATAATCTAAAATAACAAAAATGCAGATTTGTCATGTGGAATAAGTAAGTCCACCCCTACATTTAACACAGCTTCAAATCCATCATATAAGAATCAGGTTCTCCAGATTCAGTGCCAATGATTAGAACCTCCATAGAGAGTATGCAGGTAGACCATCTTGTATAAACTGCAGCTATTGAGGGTCGGTGTTCTCTTTTCTATTGACGGGTATGGTGTCATCGTGCCAAGATCAAAAGAGTTCTCTAAGGCCCTGAGAAAGAAGGTTGGGATTTAAAAATATCGCCAAATTAATCAATCATTTCACTCTATGGAGAATCATCAACAAGTGGTGTAAATTTCAAATGACTGCTAATTTGTCCAAAACTGGCCAGCCCAGCAAATTCAGCCCAACAGCCAACAACTTGTTACTAAAAGAAGACTCCAAGAACCCCAAAATTTCTCTGCAAGATCTGTAGGTAACTCTTACAACATTTGGTGTCAAAGTGCAGGAATCTAAATTCAGAAAGAGTCTGCATAAATTTCACCTGCGTGTGAGGTGAGCCAGGAAAATGCCTTTGCCATCCGAAAAGAACATCAGAGCAAGACTACAGTTTGCCATTGAACATCTAGGCCTTCTGGAACAACATGCTCTGGACCAAAGAATCAAAGATAAGAGTTGTTTGGCCACAGTAACAGTAGACATGTTTGGCGCAAACCAAAGACAGCATTTCAAGAGAAGAATATCAGACTAACTGTGAAGCATAGTGGTGGAAATGTTGTGGTCTGGGGTTGCTTTGGTGCCTGAATGTCTAGGCAGCTTGCAGTTATTGAGTCAACTGTGAATTCTGCACCACTTAAAAGCGTTGTTAAGGAGAATGTAAAGCCATCTCTCCGAAAGTTGTAGAACCGGAAATGGACCGTTCAACACAATAATGATCTGCAGTACACACTAGCAAATCTACCAAGGAATGGCTCAGAGAGAAGAAATGGAGGGTTATGGACTGGCCTAGTCAAAGCCCTGATATTAATCTTATTGAAATGTTGTGGGGGGATTTGAAATGGGCAGTACATGGAAGAAAACCCACAAACATCTTGCAATTGAAGGAATTTTGCATGCAAAAATTTCATTGAGTCAATGTCAGAGACTGGTGGGTAGTTATGCAAAATGCCTATAAGAAATCATTTCTACTAAAGGGGGCAATACCAGCTTCTGAGGCCAAGAGTGGACTGACTTTTTCCCCCAGAAGACCAGTACATTCTAAACAAATCCAAATCATATTATGTGATATCATCTACTGTTAAATTTTGCTCCGTACTTGTAAAATTTTTATTTTTATACTGTATTGAGGATTTGTTCTGTTCTGTGTATTATATTGTATTGACCCCTTTTTTTCTTTTTGACACCCACTGCACGCCCAACCTACCTGGAAAGGGGTCTCTCTTTGAATTACCTTTCCCAAAATTTCTTCCATTTTATTCCCATGCAAGGGTTTTTTTTTGGGGAGTTTTTCCTTGTCTTCTTAGAGAGTCAAGGCTGGGGGGGCTGTCAAGAGGCAGGGCCTGTTAAAGCCCATTGCGGCACTTCTTGTGTGATTCTGGGCTATACAAACAATAAATTGTATTGTATTGTATTGTACGTCTTTTGATATTTCTGTTGAAGAGATGAATGTGTTTTCATTTAAGTTTGTCACCTTTGTGTGCAGGCACTATTTGCATGAAGATCTACTGTTTGCCTGTTCAAATATTTTGAAAAAGTCAGCAATTTCCATGGGGTGCGCTTACTTTTTCACATGACTGTATATTGCCTGTCTATTAGGCATGGCCATGCCGTGACTGCGGAGCCAGGCCTCTTTGTTATCGTTTAAAAACAGTCATTAAATACTTATTATAAACTCAGCAAAAAAAGAAACGTCCCTTTTTCAGGACTGTGTATTTCAACAATAATGTTTTAAAAATCCAAATAACTTTACAGATCTTCATTGTAAATTGTTTAAACAATGTTTTCCATGCATGTTCAATTAACCATAATCAATTAATTAACATGCACCTGTGGAATGGTCGTTAAGACCTTAACAGCTTACAGAAAGTAGGCATTTAAGGTCACAGTTCTAAAAACGCAGGACACTAAAGAGACTTGTCTACCGACTGTGAAAAACACCCAAAGAAAGATGCCCAGGATCCCTGCTCATCTGCGTGAACGTGCATTAGGCATGCTGCAGGGAGGCATGAGGACTGCTGATGTGGCTAGGGCAATAAATTGCCATGTCCACACTGTGAGACGCCTAAGACAGCGCTACAGGGAGACAGGAAGGACAGCTGATCATCCTCGCAGTGGAAGACCACGTGTAACAACACCTGCACAGGATCGGTACATCCGAATATCACACCTGCGTGACAGGTACAGGATGGCCACAACAACTGCCCGAGTCACACCAGGAACACACAATCCCTCCATCAGTGCTCAGACTGTCCGCAATAGGCTGAGAGAGGCTGGACTGAGGGCTTGCAGGCCTGTTGTAAGGCAGGTCCTTACCAGACATCACCAGCAACAACGCCGCCTATGGGCACAAACCCACCTTCGCTGGACCAGACAGGAGTGGCAAAAAGTGCGTGAGTTTCTGCATGACAGCAATGTCAGTGTTCTGCCATGTCCAGCGAAGAGCCCAGATCTCAATCCCATTGAGCACGTCTGGGACCTGTTGGATCGCAGGGTGAGGGCTAGGGCCATTCCCCCCAGAAATGTCCAGGAACTTGCAGGTGCCTTGGTGGAAGAGTGGGGTAACATCTCACAGCAAGAACTGACAAATCTGGTCCAGTCCATGAGGAGGAGATGCACTGCAGTACTTCAAGCAGCTGGTGGCCACACCAGATACTGACTGGTACTTTTGATTTTGAGCCTCCCTTCATTCAGGGACACATTGTGAAACATTTTTAGTTTATGTCTTATGGTGTTGACTCTTTTAGTGTTCATACAAATATTTACACATTAAGTCTACTGAAAGTAAAAACAGTTGAAAGTCAGAGGACGGTTCTTTTTTTGCTGAGTATATAAATACACCACTGAATGATGAGATCGAATCTTCTGTCAGACATAACATAATTGATTTTACTATTATTATTATTATTATTAATATTATTACCACACTTATTTTAACTTCACCTGTTTGTTGTCTGGTACAAATTTTGTAATCGATATTTAACCCACTTCCTATTGTCCCAATGACTTGAAATTTTGCACACTTACTCACTTCCAATGACAATACATGAATCAATAATCAGTTTCACTAATTGATCAATTAATCAATTTTAATTAAGAAATTACATTTTCATAGGAAGAATAGTTAAGGATTTCACCAATAGATGGCGCTAGTAACAGAGGTATTAAAGGAAGTGTTAAAATATTGATTACAAAATTATCCTAAAACAAACCCAAGACTATCCATCCATCCATTATCCAACCCGCTATATCCTAACTACAGGGTCACGGGGGTCTGCTGGAGCCAATCCCAGCCAACACAGGGCGCAAGGCAGGAAACAAACCTTGGGCAGGGGTTTATAAAAGCTTCTTAAAATCTTAGCAAAAGCGCCCAGCTTTTATTTTATGAGTGATGTATGAGAGACTTATTTCTTACTTTTTAGTACACTTTTTAACTTAATACAAAGGTGGTTTTTAAAAAGTATTTTTTTATATTTAAACCTTAACCTAATCGAATAATAATACTAAAACAAAGACAAACTGTTAACCCTTAACCAGGTTAACCATTTCTAGTTATGGCAGTTCAGAATTTCAATCTGTAAAACAAAGTCCATTTAATTCCTCCTATGGCTATCAGCAGAACGGCATCATTTAGTTGCAAATTATGAAAATTGTGCAAGTTTCATATTTTTCATCCAATATATCACAAAGCCAGCAGAAAAATGGACTGGTAGAGGTAAGATGATACTTTATGTGCCACCGGCATGCCTGATTCCTAAACAAGAGACAAGAGTGAGTCCATGGAGGACTGGCAAAAGGGCACAACACTTAATGGCTGACAGATGGGTATGCTGAGTCAGTCAGTACCCATGGAAGCTGGGGCCAGGTTGCCCTTTTAAGACAAGCTGACGAAGCCCTGACAAGAAATTATTTTAATTTATTTTATGTCTTTGTGAATTGTTTTGACCAAGCTTATTAGGATTTTATCCATCCATCCATTGTTTAACTCACTTTGTCCAGCAAAAGGTCATTGAAGGCCAGAATCTATCCCAATAGCATTGGGCTCAAGCCAGGAACCAGTTTTGGATATGATGTCACTTCATTTCAGGTTACATTCAAACATACACCTATATTTTAACTTCTGTGGGACCAATTTAGAGTCACCAAGAAACTTCACTCCCAGCAGTCCCTACAGTGGCTCTGATTGGTCATCTGCTGAGGGAGCAGGGGCTGCTGGGGACAAGAAGGCCAGCGGAAGATTTAAGGACTGTGTTTATGGACTGTCTGGTGTCCACCTGCTGCGTGAGGACTGATCTGGATTCTGTGTTGATCTTTGAAGAAAGGTGCACTCCTGATCCCCTCATTCGTCATCTTCAGGGAATACCAGTAGGTATCAGCTGATCGAGCTGCCCTGTGGGACATCCTGAGGGTTCACGGGATCCCTTCGAGGTTGCTGGATATCATGGCTGGCCTGTACACTGGTACTGTGAGTGCTGTACAGAGTGGAGGCAGAACCTCTGTGTTTTTCCAGGCTGATTCTGGGGTTCGTCAGGGGTCAGTTTTTGCTCCTACTCTGTTCAATGCTTGTATGGACTGAGTGTTGGGAAAGGTCATGGGATCCAGAGGCTGTGGGGCATCTGTTGGTGAAGAAAGATTCACTGATCTTGACTTTGCTGACGTGACCTCTTGGTCACAGCCATCAGCAGTGTGTCTGTTTGTGGAGAGAGTGTCGACCTCATCGAGAATTTTACTTACCTTGTCAGTGACATTCATGTCTCTGGTGACTCTTCCTATGAAGTCAGTAGGTGGATTGGGAGAGCATGGGGGGGGGGGGTCATGAGGTTGCTGGGAAGAGGTGTGTGGTGCTCCCGATATCTATGCAAAAGGAAAAAAGTCCAAGTCTTTAGAGTCCTGGTGCTTCCTGTCTTGTTATATGGTTGCGAGACATGGACGCTATCCAGTGACCTGAGATGAAGACTGGACTCCTTCAGTACTGTGTCTCTTCAGAGAGTCCTGCTGGTTTGACTTTGTGTTGCTCATGGAGTCCCAAATGAGGCACATTACCTTCATTGTGAGGGAGCGTCAGTTACGGCACTACGGCCATGTGGCACGTTTCCCCAAGGGTGGTCCAAACTGCAAGATCCTCATTGTTGGGGACCCAAGTGGCTGGACCAGGCCAAGGGGTCGCCAATGTAACACCTGGTTGTGGCAGATAGAGGGTCATTTCCGGAGGGTGGGACTGGACTGCATCTCTGCCTGGGGAGTTGCCAACCAGGATCCCGAGTTGTTTCATCGTTTAGTGGGTGCGACAACAGAAACACACACTGTACCAGTGCATGCTCCCCAATTTGACTTGACTTGATATATTGCTGGGGTCACATAGTGAGAACATTGAAGAGGCTGTTGAATGCACAACTAATTACATCAACTTCTGTATGGACATTGTAGTTCCAGTAAGAACAGTACCCTGCTATGCTAACAACAAGCCATGGATTACATGTGACATCAAAGGCCTTTTGAACCAGAAGAAAAGGGCTTTTAAAGGCGGTGATCAGCATGAGCTCAAGCGCGTGCAGAAGGAACTCCGAGTCCAGCTCAGGGCGGCGAAAGAGCAGTACAGGAGAAAGCTGGAGTAGAAGTTGCAGAACAACAGCATGAAGGAAGTGTGGGATGGGATGAAGATTATCACTGGCTGCAGCTCGAAGCGGGGTGCCGCCATCGAGACAGACGTGGAGAGAGCAAACCAAATGAACAACTTCTTTAATAGGTTTGATCACCCTAACCCACTCTCACCTCCAACCATCCTTCTGCTGATACCAGCATAGGTGAGACATCCCCACCCACAATTACAGCAGCCCATGTGAGCAGAGAGCTGAGAAGACTTCGTGCCAGCAAAGCAGCGGGTCCAGATGGTTTATCGCCATGACTGCTGAAGGCCTGTGCGTTGGAACTGGGGAGTCCTCTACAGCGCATCTTCAACCTGAGCCTGGAACAGGGGAGAGTCCCGAGGCTTTGGAAAACATCTTGTATCACCCCTGTCCCAAAGGTATCACATCCTAGTGAGCTGAATGACTTCCAGCCTGTTGCTCTGACATCACATTTGATGAAGACCATGGAGCGGCTGCTGCTTCACCACCTGAGGCCACAGGTCCGCCACGTCCTCGACCCTCTGCAGTTCGCATACCAGGAGAAGGTGGGAGCAGAGGATGCCATCATCTATATGCTACACCGATCCCTCTCCCACTTGGACAGAGGCAGTGGTGCTGTAAGAATTATGTTTTTGGACTTCTCTAGCGCCTTCAACACCATCCAACCTCTGCTCCTTAGAGACAAGCTGACTGAGATGGGAGTAGATTCACACCTGGTGGCATGGATTGTGGACTATCTTACAGACAGACCTCAATATGTGCGTCTTGGGAACTGCAGGTCTGACATTGTGTTCAGCAACACAGGGGCACCGCAGGGGACTGTACTTTCTCTGGTCCTGTTCAATCTATATACATCAGACTTCCAATATGACATAGAGTCCTGTCATGTGCAAAAGTTTGCTGATGACACTGCTATTGTGGGCTGCATCAGGAGTGGGCAGGAGGAGGAGTACAGGAAGCTAATCAAAGACTTTGTTAAATGGTGCGACTCAAACCACTTACACCTTAACATCAGCAAAACCAAGAAGCTGGTGGTGGATTTTAGGAGGCCCAGGCTCCTCATGGACCCCGTGATCATCAGAGGTGACTGTGTGCAGAGGGTGCAGACCTATAAATATCTGGGAGTGCAGCTGGATGACAAATTGGACTGGACTGTCAATACTGATGCTCTATGTAAGAAAGGTCAGAGCCGACTATATTTTCTGAGAAGGTTTGCATCCTTCAACATCTGCAATAAGATGCTGCAGATGTTCTACCAGACGGTTGTGGCGAGCGCCCTCTTCTACGTGGTGGTGTGCTGGGGAGGCAGCATAAAGATGAAAGACGCCTCACGCCTGGACAAACTTGTTAAGAAGGCAGGCTCTATTGTAGGAGTAAAGTTGGACAGTTTAACATCTGTGGCAGAGCGACGGGCACTAAGCAAACTCCGGTCAATCATGAAGAATCCACTGCATCCACTGAACAGTGTCATTTCCAGGCAGAGGAGTAGCTTCAGTGACAGACTTTTGTCACTGTCTTGCTCCACTGACAGACTGAGGAGATCGTTCCTCCCCCACACTATGCGACTCTTCAATTTCACCCGGGGGAGTAAATGCTAACATTACTCAAAGTTATTGTCTGCTTTTTTATTTTTTCATTTTTATTACTATTTAATTTAATATTGTTTTTTGTATCAGTATACTGCTGCTGGATTATGTGAATTTCCCCTTGGGATTAATAAAGTATCTATCTATCTGTCTTTATATTCACATACAGCGAGCTGATCTCTGGACTATCTATCAACATCATTTCATTCCATCAGTTGCCATTTTTCATGGACTTCATCGTGTGTGCTTTTTGTTAATGGTTTGTTATTGTTGAATTTGTGTTTATTGTATATCACCGTAAAGGGAACTGGGGTGGGATTGTTGTAGTCTGTATAGTTATATTTCATTTATTATCATTTAATAATAATGATAATAATAATACGTTTTATTTATATGGCACCTTTCCCATGCTCATGGCACTTCACAGAGTTTAAGAAAGAACAGCAGGGTATACATTATATAGCATTGTACTAAACCAGATAAATAAATAAAGAAGAGTAAGATAGTAAATTCAGAGAAAAAAAAATTAATGCAGTCTTCTTTTTCTGTTTTATTACCAGTTGCATTTTTGTCTTTGTGAGGGAGTGTGTGTGAGTCTGGTCAAGGCTGGGTGCGTTCCTGGGATCCCCCACAAAAAAAATAAATAAATCACAGTCAAAGGCAGTGAGAATTATAGCTGGGGTTTAGTCGGCTACAACCAGCTAACCTCACCTGAATGTCTTTGGGATTCAAGAATAAATCCGAGTACTCTAACATTGTGAGACTGCAGCATCAGTCACCAGTATTTGCATTTACAGTATTTGCTTAGAAGATCCTTTTATTCAAAGCAACTTACAAAAAAGGTCAACATAATTGAGTAACATCAGTCTGGAGGGCTGTTGGGGGACAAGTGTTACAAATTGATCCTAATAAGTAACAAACTCAGAACAAACATACAAGTGAGCTACAATTTCTAGGTGATAAAATGTAACAGCTAATATCAAACCAAACAAAAGTTTTCAAACACTTCTTAAACACATTGAGGGCCTCGCAATTTCCAATCATTCTAACAGCTAGTAATTACACAGGAAAAGAGTCTGGATTGAGATTTGATGCCAAACATCACCGGACGCCATTCATCAGCAGACCTAAGTGGCTGAGAAGGAGCGCAGGACCTCACAAGTGTCTCCATATACAGGTGTGCTGACCCACTGACTACTCTATCGTCAAGCATCAAGGATTTTAACTTGATGTGTGAACTTAATGTTTCCCACTACAGAAAGCCAATGTAGTGATCTGAAAAGAGGAGTGACATGTGCCAGCCTTGGCTGGTTGAACACCAGACATGCTGCTGCATTTTGAACCATGTGCAGCAGCTTGGTGACACATGCCAGTACTCCTGCCAGAAGAGAGCTGCAGTAGTCCAGACGTGACAAGACTAAAGCTTGGATGAGGAGTTGTGCTGCATACTCCATCAGGTATGGTCTGATCTTGTAAATGTTGTATAGAGTGAATCTGCTCGACCTAGAGACTGTAGCAA
Source organism: Polypterus bichir lapradei (assembly GCA_026402145.1). Classification (NCBI taxonomy): domain Eukaryota; kingdom Metazoa; phylum Chordata; class Cladistia; order Polypteriformes; family Polypteridae; genus Polypterus; species Polypterus bichir. The sequence continues at coordinate 18,787,564 of JANRMT010062817.1, forward strand.
CATGGCCCTTGAAAGACAGCTGGTCATCGAATATCACTGATCACTCTGCCACCATTTTGCCTTATGAAGAGTTCATAAAAACAGGAAGGTTAAAATAGCACTTTGTCTAGTTAATCCAGCATCTTCACCTGTTAATCCAGGGCAGCAGGAGCCTATCCCAGCAATCACTGTGTACAAGTAACAGTCAACACCTGTCCACTGTTTGTTCGTGCCCAATGCTAGCTGGGACAGGCTCCAGTGCCCCCATGATTCTGTTCAGTGGGTTAGAAATGACCTTGACTTGTAATTCACCACAAATAGTGTAAAGTCAAGATATTTAATGTTTAGTCTGGTCAACTTAATCAATTCGGAAACAAACATCCATTGTCGCCATTGATGGCCTTCAACACATTCCAAAAAGAGTAGACATGAGGCAATGGTGTGCCAAAAATGAGTTACCAAAAGAAAATAATGATGTAAGTGGAAAGAGATGGAGTGCATTGGCGTAAAAGCAACATCCAGGAAGTGGCCAGTTCATTAGGAGCCAAGATGGGCTTGGGATTGCCAATTGTCCCACCAGAACAACAATACTTATTTCTATAGCACATTTTCATACAAATGATGTAGCTCAAAATGCTTTACAGGATGAAGAAAGAAAAAAAGACAAAATAAAGATATAAAATTAGGCAATATTAACATAGAATAAAAGGAAGGTCCGATGGCCAGGGAGAACAGAAAAAAAAAACAAAAAAAAAAAACAACTCCAGACGGCTGGAAAAAAAAAAACAAAATCTGCAGGGGTTCCAAGGCCACGAGACCACCCAGCCCCCTCTAGGCATTCTACCTCACATAAATGATCTCAATCAGTCTTCATGGTTTGCAGGCTTCACATGGAAGAACTTGGTGATGATGGTCATGTGGTCCTCTGGCCTTCAATCCATCAATGTAAGGGCATCATGGTGCTTTGATCGGGTGGTGGTGGCACAGATCAACACCACAGAAAACTGGAAAAAGAACAGCAAAGAAAGTAGGGGTTAGTACAGATTTCGGAGCCACCATGAATGATAATGATAATTAAATGCATATACTGAATATCAGGGTTACACTAAAATGCAGCTATGAGAAAGCCATGTTAAAGTAACGGGTCTTTAGCAGTTTTTTAAAGTGCTTTACCGTATTAGCCTGGTGAATTTCTATTGGTCAGCTATTCCAGGTTTAAGGTGCATAAAAGCAGAAGGCCGTCTCACCACTTCTTTTAAGTTAAGCAGACCCTCACTTGAAGATCTAAGGTTACGATTTGGAGTGTAAGGTGAAAGACATTCTGAAATATAGGATATAGGAGCAGATTATTATTTAAGGCTTTGTAAACCATAAGCAGTATTTTAAAGTCAATTTTAAATGTCATCAGAACTGGAGAGATGTGCTCCAATCACGCATGATGTGCTCTACAAATGCATGAGAAAACCATTCAAAATGTTTAAAGCAATGTTTCTTGAAGACAAATTAGAAAGGGATTTGAGTATTTCACCCTCAACAGTGCATAATATAATTAAAAGTGTCAAGGAATCTGGATCAATTTCAGTGTGTAAAGGGCAAGGGGCCAAGGCAGTCTGCCCATGTTCTCCGATCTCTCAAACGGCAATGCATTAAGGACCATCATTCATCAATAAGTGATCTAGCCACGTGGGCTCAGGATTACTTTGCCAAACCTTCTTCAAGTAGCACAATACATAGCCACATCCACAACTGTACTGTGCAAAAAAAAAGCTATATGTTATAACAGTGTCCAGAAGTACTGTCAACTTCTCTGGGCACGGAGGCCCCAGGATGGACCATCACACAGTAAAAATGTGTATCGAGGTTGGAAAAATCAGTCTTTCAGGTCTTTTTTGGAAGAAATGCATGACCTCTGAACCAAAAAAGATGAGGACTATCATGACTGTTAACCAGCTACAAGTTCAAAAGCCAACGTCTGTTATGGTATGGAGTTGTGTGAGTGCCCTGGGTAAGGGTAACTTGCACTTCTCTGAAGGCACCATTAATGCTGAAAAGTACATACAGATATTGGAGCAACATATGCTGCCTTCAAGATGACATCTCTTCCGTGGATGCCCATGCATACTCCAACAAGACAATGCAAAACCACATTCTGTGTGCATTAAAAAAGACAAAGAGGGTGTGGGGGCTCGACTGGCCTGCCTACAGTCCTGACTTGTCCTCAACTGACAATATGTGGTGCATTATGAAATGCAAAATAAATGTGCCAACAAAGACCCCATACTGTTGCACACCTTAAGACTTGTTTGCAAGAAGAATGGGACAAAATGACATCTGAAACATTCAATCAACTGGTGCGAATCGTTTATTCAGTGTGGTGAGAATGAAAGTCAATTCTTCGCTGCTCAAACCTTTTTTGGAATATGTTGCAACTATAAGAATTACAATAAGTGTTTATTTTTCAAAAATAATAAAATTCATTAGTTATAACATCAAATAATGGGTTGTCATATTGTCTTCAGGTCAAAGATTATTTACTATCATTTACTGCTTTCTGTTTTTATTTGCATTTTCATACAATGCCAACTTTTCCCAAGTTGGAACTCATACATGTTTTATGTGGGAGTCATTTTTATTAATTTCTAAGTCATGTGTATATTAGTACAGCAAAATCTGTTCTTACTTGAAAAATCTCATTTTAGGGTCACCAGTTGTTTTATTGATCCATTATATTTTCACTAAATTGGCTCCCAGGGCCACGCTTTCTACCCAATCCCTCTTTGCATGTCCAGAACTTTCCAAAGTGCGTTATCTCTGTAAAAGCCCATTGAGACATTTCTTGTGTGATTTTGGGCTATACAAGACACAAAATGTTGTTGTTCACCTTGAGATGGACTTCCATCCTGTCCAGAGATATTTCTTGCCTTGCGTCCAATGTTTTCTGGGACAGGCTCCAGTTTCCCCACAACCAAAATAATAAATGGATCAATAAATCATATACAGTGTCATGTCATATTTGTTAGAGGGTCCCCCTCTGAATTCTTCCTAGATATGTACTACCACCCTGAGTCGAGAGGGAGTTCTGCCACTAACTGTCTTTCCTTCTTGTTCTTTCACAGTGCAGAGAAGCTGCATAGTGAGGGCAAGTGACTCCGGCTCTTCCAGTCCATAAAAGCGAGACCACCTGGAAGGAGGTGTCACTTTTTGTTCAAGCGAACTAAGAACAAGAGCTCCACTGTCTATTGATATGCAATCTAGCCATTCTGACTAAGCTAACTATCCTGAGTGTTACAGTGACAGCAGTTCTGTTTCTTTTTGAACACTGTCATGTGTAAGCGGGGACAACCAGGTTGGCACCCCAAATATTTTAGTATTAGCCTATCATTCTCTTGGATGATCACAACAAGTGTATTTTAGAATAAAGTAATAATAAACAGAGCATTATAGTTAAGGTAGAGTTACATCCAGGATCATCATCAAGCCCGTATCTTTTAACTCTAGTTATGGATGGTTTTGCTAGGGGAATAGTAGATCAGGGGCTGCACGGTGGCACAATGGTAGCGCTTTTGAAGCCCATTATAACTGGACCAATTTTGATATTATATATAACAAAACTGGTAGAATTATGGTGGCATGCGGAATAACATTGTAACATTGGTGTGGCACGACACCGCTGAATGGCGGCCGACCCCTGATATAAGGTATTATTTTACTTGCCTTTTCAAACACTTCTGTGTGTTGCTTATTCGATAATAATATTGTATCAACATAAACCCCTAAATCCTTTTCAGAGGTTGCTTCCTGTAGCTCAGTGTCTCCCATCTTGTATTTAAAATTGATGTTCCTTTTGCCCAGATGTAGCACTTTGAATTTTTCTCCATTAAATTGCATTTTCCAAATGTTTGCCCAGTTCTGAAACTGGCCCAGGTCTTCTTGAATTCTTTTTGCTGCCTCCTCAGTGTTTGTTGTTCCTGCAATGGTAGTGTCATCTGTGAATTTCACAAGTTGACTAACTACACCAGAGTCAATGTCATTAATAAAAATCAGAAAAGGTAATGTGCATCCAAAGACAGAAATACTGAGGGAGTCCACTGGTGACCTCGCTCCTTCTCCTCTTATCTGTACTCTTTGCCTCCTGCTGGTTAAACAACTGGAGATCCAGAGGACGGAGCGCCAGATCTGGAAATAAACCATAGAATGCAATCAGTTTTGGAAAAATACAAAAAAAGGTGTTGGGAGTTTTATGTGACTGAAGGATCAGCGTAAGAGCGAATTGTTTTAAACAGCATTGTTGTGTGGAACAGAAAACTGGGGAGTTTCTGTAAAAAGGTGCATGAAAGGAAACTGGATATGTCAAGAATTGAGGATGCTGTGGAATAACAAAGCTTGTTAAGATCAGAGGATGAGAGATTCAAATACAGTATATAGTTACAGTTGGATAAATCTAAAAAGGAAATCAAGGTTAAAGTGGTACGAACATGTCATGAGAAGAAATGTAAACAGAGTGAGGAGAAGAACGGTGGGTATGGAGGTGTCAGGATGGAGGAGAAGAGGATAACCAAAGAGAAAGTGGATGGACTGTGTGAAGGGGGATCTAACAGAGAAAGGGGTATCAAGTGAAGACGTGTACAACAGACCAGACTGGATAAGACTGGTAAAATATAACAACTCCACATGAGAGTAGGAAAAAGAAGAATAAACAGAGAAATACTCTTAAGGATATACGTAGTTACAATATGTAAACTCCACACAGGCCATGACTGAAATGGTATTCAGACCCGCTCCACTTACAGCTGAGAGGCAGCTGCCCTAACCGTTGAGCCACCGTGCCATCCTGTAACTTAATCTATAACAGGCAATTAAGACTTGTTTTAAAGTTAATGGTTTCAAAATTGAAAAGCTGCCCTCTTTCCTAAGTTCAAGAACTGCACACACCATCCACACACACTTTCTCCTGGAAGCTCTCCATTATGTCACTTAAGTCAAATGAATGTTAATATGGGTGACAAACATCATGTTGAATGCAGGCACATAAAATGATAAAAGAGCATAATGGAATAGTGTTACATTACATGGAACGTGACTGAAAAGGGAACAGGGAGTAGAAAATAAAATGAAGTAGAGGAAAGTTGCCATAGCAATGGGATTCTTTTGAAAAAGTCTTTTTATTGCCTTGGAAAGGAGACCGAGCACAGAATGATGTTAGACATGTGTTTCCGTCTGGATAGATCGAAAGGGGCAAAGGCTGGCTGACGACAAGCAGAGATAATGCGCTTTGGAAAGTTCTGGAGATGCAAAGGGGGATTGGGCAGGAAGCGTGTCATATAAATAATTAGTTAATTAATTACACTTATATGGTGCTTTTCTGACAACTTAAAGTGCTTTACATAAACAGTGGGGAGCCACCTCAACCTCTACCAATGTCCTACTGTATAGATAGATAGATAGATAGATAGATAGATAGATAGATAGATAGATAG
>JANRMT010062817.1:18803605-18818101 GCA_026402145.1 Polypterus bichir lapradei
ATATATATATATATATATATATATATATATATATATATATATACAGTATATCTGCAGTGGGTTGGTGCCCTGCCTGGGATTTGCTTCCTGCCTTGCGCCCTGTGTTGGCTGGGATTGGCTCCAGCAGACCCCCATGACCCTGTAGTTAGGATATAGCAGGCTGGATAATGGATGGATATATATATAAATGTTTGGGGACCCACCCTATATGGGAAAGCTGCAAACAAATGTTTAGCACAAAGAATCGAGTAAGCACTCTAGACTGAACCAAATAAAGGACTGAGGTAGTACTAAGGCAGTGGGGCTTTATAGCAAGGAGGATGGAAGAGGTGGATCTGTGCGTCTCCACCCGTAAGTAATGTCAGGACTGGTAGTGGATGGCAGGACTGTCGAGCCTGGATCCAGAAATGGAGTCTGTGAAGGAACTGAAAATAAGCTGTTTTTCCTGTCTGTGCTTCTGTAGAGGAAGGAGAAAAAGCATTAGTGCACACTACCAACCCATGGTCTGGTGTGTCAACATATTTACCCAAGCCCATGTGTGTGATGTGTGTGGTATATATATATATATATATAAAATCCAACATCTGTCTGTCCGCTTTTCACGAGAGAACTACTTAACGGATTTAGATCAGGTTTTTTTTTCTATAATTTGCTTGAACATTCTGGTTGATTTTTGCAACTCTCATCTCACTAAGTTTAATAGTTTGGTTGCGGCACCGATTTATTAGTGCAAATCCAAGAGAGAGGCTGGGGGGTGGGGCCCTGATGTATTGCCTGAAGAAGCTGCCTGAGTTGCCTCGAAAGCATGCATATTGTAATCTTTTTAGTTAGCCAACAACAGTTGTCATTTTGCTTGAATTCTCACTATCATAAATGTTGTAAGTCACCTTGGATAAAGGTGTCAGCCATGTAAGTATATTCTACTTGCAAATACAAATTGTGTACTTTAAATAGGAGACAAAACAATGCCAAAGTGTTGGAGCACCACCCCATTGACCCCCTGTATAACTGAACCAAGAAAGAGAGGATAACATGCATTGTTTTGGATGGGAGCTTAGAACTGAACTGAACTCAGAATGGCTGAACATCCGGTCATATGGGTTCCAGACAGGAAGTGGCAGGTCCAGGAGGGCAGATAATAGAAGTGACATCAGTGGTGGAACAGCCATCAATCTTCTGTTCTGCACAGGGAGGACGAGAGAAGGCATTAGAACACAGCGCCATCCCCTGGTTTGGCAGGTAATTACTTTCACCAGAGCTCTTAGGATGTCTCCTATGCACACGTATGTGACAATACATACAGTGGATTCGGAAAGGATTCAGACCCCCTGCACACTTCATTGTGTTGCAGATTTAACTTGAAGTGGATAAATCTGACATGTTTGCTCATCAATCTACACTTAATAACAAGTAACGACAAAATAAAAACATGTCTTCAGAAAGGCAAATTTATTAAAAATCAAAAACCAAGTATTCAGACCCTTACTTTTGTACTTTGTAGAAGCCCGTTTGGCAGCAATTCCATCTTCGAGTCCTCCTGGGGTAAATCTCCACAAGCTTTGCACACCAGGGTTTGAGCAGTTTCTCCCATTCTTCCTGACAGATTCACTAAAGTTCCATTAGATTTGATGGGAAACATCTGTATGCTGCCATCTTCAGGTCTCTCTGCAGATGTTCTACGGGATTTAAGTCTGGGACTCAGGTGGGACCCTCAAGAACACTCACAGACTTGTCCCAAAGATACTCCAGTATTGTCTTGGCTGTATGCTTTGGGTCATTTTTGTGCTGAAAGGTGAATCGTTGCTGCCGTTTGAGGTCATGGACACTCTGGAGCAGGTTTTCTTCCAGGACCTCTCTGAATTTATCCTTCCCTCAATTTTGACCAGTCTCCCTGTCCTGGCCGCTGAGGAGCACCTCCATAGCAAGATGCTGGCACCACCATGATTTATCGTAGGGATGGTGAGCACTTCCTGACCTTCACTAGATATAGTGTTTGGAATTCTGTCCAAAATTTTCATTTTTTTTATCTCATCAGACCAGAGAATTGTTTCCCACAGCCCTCAGAGTCCTTTAATAGCCATTTTGCAAACTTTACAAAGGAGTTGGCTGATTGATGGAGTGCTGCTGATGGTAGCCATCCATGTAACTCTATTAGAGACACCATTGGGTTCTAAGTCACCTCATTAACTAAGACCTTTCTTGCCAGGTTGCTCAGTTTGACTGGAAAGTCAGCCCTTGCTGGTTCCAAATGTCTTCCATTTCACAGTTATTGAGGCCGCTCTGCTCCTGGGAACACTGATGGCTTTTCAAATGTTTGATCTCCTTGCCCTGATCTACGCCTCACCACAATTTGATCACTGAAGTATACCAAGTGTTCCTTGGATATTATGGCTTGGTTTTTGTCCTGAGGTACAGTGTGAATTGTTGGACCTTCTATACAAGGGTACACGTGTGCCTAGTAAATGATGTCCAATCAATTCAATTTGCCGCTGGTGGACCCCAATCAAGTTCTGGATACATCTCAAGGAGAATGAATGCAAACGGGACGCACAAGAGCACAAGTTGGAGGTCCACTGCAAATACTTCTATAAAGGAGAGCTTTCAGTTTTTGATGTCTGATAAATTTCCAAATCTTTCTGAACACGTGTTCACTTTGTCATTATGGATTATTGGGTGTAGACTAGTAGGCAAAAAAGACAAGTTTATCCATTTCAAATTAAATCTACAATACAATAAAGTATGCAGGAAGTGAAGTGGTCTCAATTCTTTCTGAATCCACTGTACAGTCAAAGTGAAATAAAAGTCCTGCGGCCACTGAGACATTTTACATTGCGTTGTTTGTTAGACATTGGGGGCACGATAAATGACATGACTCCATCATTCCATGACTCGCAGCACTTTTTGGCCTGCTGCTGTGAACCTGCAGAGCAAAAACTCAGTCGGTGGCTTCCAATAAATCTTAACAACCAAACTCTCCTTGTACTTGAAAAGAAAAGGTGAGCAATGTCTACCAATAAATCAAAGCAAACAGCAGCAGACGGCATAATTATTCACAGAAGGAAACAACTTTGGATGAAAACACTGACATTTCAGCTGAGCATATGGCATACATTTCAATGAATAATATAATTACAAATAATGACAAGCAGAACTGGAAAGATATTTTACATTTTAATTAATGATGGTGACATTCTGCCAAAAAAATAATACGACTGCGGTAAAAGGTCATAAAAGACGTAGCAAGGCTGCTCTTTGGGAATGGCCCTAGCAGGCGTCGAGCAGGCAGGAACCACGATGGAATATCAATCGGGTTGGAATCTTTTTCTTTTTTCCTCCCAGTCGATGAAACTACGATGGCAGACTCTTTGAACGGCAAATCAAAAGACGGCACAAAGCAGAGGAAAAATAAGCTTACTGACCTGTAAAGCAGCTTCTTGCAGTTTAAATGAACCTTGCCCTGCTCTGACGGAACACAAAATCTTTCCAATGTTGGGCCACATCTTGTTCATGGTCTGTACGACAGCAGGCTAACTAGCGTTTGCCAGAGGTTTGTTAGACTCAGTGTTGCCAGGTCCACAGTTTTCTCGGTCAGTTGGGCTATTTGTGATTGTCGTCGTCTGTGGGGGGAAAAAAAAATGGGCTTTTACAGGTTGCATTTTATTGGGCTATTTTTTAAAAAAACAATGCCGTATTTTGGGTTATTTGTCAACCCCCTCCCTCCGTCCAATGAATTTTTACCATGTTTTTAATCCATCTGGCACCAGCCCTGCTGACAGAAAATCTTGGGCTCCTGACAATTATGGCTGAGCACCTGGGCCCGCTGGCTCCATACTACCATAATTTTACCAATGTTGTGCAAGTTCACACCTCACAAGAACAAGCTCCAAGTTCAGTTCACACAGATTAAAATGAATAAATTCACATTCATTCTTCACCATAGTTCATAGTTTAACCTGGACCTAAACCAGATCCAGAATGTCACATAAAACTTCTTCACTTGCACATACATTACGTTAAGTTGACCGTTCTTTAAAAAATCTGAATGAGTTCATGCACAACACTGAATTTTACCTCCTCAAGCTGATTGAGTGACGTGCCTATGTTACACTCATGCTTAACGTCAATCACATTGAAATTACGCGCCACCATAATTAAATTTATATTATATCATATCGAATGTCGTGACTCATGATGCGTGGAGGGTCTGGTAGCTCTCTATTAAAATTACTAACATGGTCAGTGTATCTTTTTGCAACGTTTTTATTTCTGTATGTGTATCTCATGATATGATTTCAACAATCACAATGCCCAACTTCGGACCTTAACATTTTCCAAATCAGATATGATTTCATCGAAATCGATATTTTTAGCAAGCTGGTGTTCTATAGATAGCATTGCCAGATTGTTCAGGCTTTCCTGTCTCATAGCAGAACACAAGTCGCTCTTTATAACAGCTAACTTACTGAATGATCTCTCCCCTTCACATACAGGTACAGAAAGGCAACAAAAGATGCGTAAAGCCACACAAAGTTCTCCAAAGATTCCCTCCAATCCAAGAGAGTATATCACATTCAAGAGATCAAGAGCTCCCGAAACACAGTCTCTGAATGTTGCATCATCCACGTTCTGGACGTGAGTCACCTCATCTTTCAAATGATGTGACAGATCCTTTGAATATTTTGCATCTAAATTTACACGAGAAGCTGAGATCTCCTCCGTGCTCATGCTCCTAAAATTTAAAATTGGACAAAAAAACGAGACATATGTTGTTTAGGCTATCAAAACGCCTGGACAATTCTGAAATGAAGGAATCCATCCTAACGTGAAACATGCCTCTTCTGAATTTTACTGTACTTCTGGACTTGGGATTCCTGATCATCTGCTTCTGCGTCAGAACCTTTGGACTCAATAAGGCGTCTTGGTCTTTTGTGACGCCGACCTGATTTGAACGCTGCTAGGATTTCCATTTCATTTACCGTAGCTTTAGCCTCGCGCAAGAGAGCCTCCCACTACTCGGGGCCCCGACAGGTGTCATGGTTGCCTCCCCCCTGGCGGCGGCTCTGCTGGCACCCCTTCCTCGGCTAATCGCACTTAAATATGTTCTTTACTGTAGCAAAATCTCCCCCTGCCCTGTTGTGTTACGGTATATACCCACTCTGTCATGTTTCTGCCCGCATTTCTCCCTGGCTGGCGTTCAAAGTTGTGTGTTTTGTCTAATTTTGTATCATTTGTTTGTGTCGACGTTTCTTTTATTTATTATGTGTACTGTATTATTCTTTGTGTTTATTTGATTTCTTCCCATGTGCTTTGTGGGTGGTTCCCCAAGGGTACAGGGCCACCTAAGTAAGTAAATAAGTAAGTAAAATTTACTTCACAGACATGACATCACAAGGCGCTGTACAACAATAAAACATATAAATGTACCATCCAAACTTAAGAAAACAAGAAAATAAAAAGGAGGAAATAAAATAACTTAATAGGAACAATTCAAAAATAAACTAACAGTCCAAGCAGAGACTACTCAGTTGTGTGCTTAAACAAAAATGTCTTAAGTTGCTTACTAAAAGATTCAATTGACTCAGGCATGCGCAGTGCTAATGGAAGACCATTCCAGAGCCTTGGCACGATGGACTGAAACACACAAGCCCCACGTAGCTTGAGCCGGGTATGAGGAATGACTAAGAGGCCCCGTGGCGCAGACCCAAGTGCCCGGCAGGCTGTATGGTGGTACAGAAGGCCAGTGATATACTCAGGGGTTTGTCTGCAAAGAGCTCTGTAGGTAAGCACCAACATTTTAAATCAAATTCTGCAATGAACTGGATGTCAGTGCAATTCGCACAAGATGTGAGTGATATGCGTCCTCTGACTAGACCGAATTAACAGCCAAGCAGCTGCATTTTGGACTAACTGTAGCCGAGAAAGACCAGATTTATTCAGACCAGTATACAGAGCATTACAGTAGTCAAGACGTGAGGAAATAAAAGCACATACAAACGTCTCCATTTCTGGTTTTGAGACTACAGACCTCAATTCACACGATTGAGCTGCGCCGACCACACAATTAACCAGCTGGATTGAGACCCGAGTGCAGCGGGTGACACCTCAGCACCACCACACTGGAACACTGTGAGGTTCTTCATCATCAAGTCCTTCCGTGAGAACCCTAAATACAAAGAGGACTGTTTCATTTATGTGAGGTAGATTGCCCAGAGGGGACTGGGCGGTCCCGTGGCCTCTGAACCCCAGCAGATTTTATATTTTTCTCCAGCCGTCTGGAGTTTTTTTTTTGTTTTTTCTGTCCACCCTGGCCATCGGACCTTAATTATTCTATGTTAATTAATGTTGACTTATTTTATTTTCTTACTGTGTCTTTTATTTTTCTATTCTTCATTTTGTAAAGCACTTTGAGCTACATTTTTTTGTATGAAAATGTGCTATATAAATAAACGTTGTTGTTGTTGTTATGGTGGCTGGAGTGCCAATCCTGCCACCAACCCCCAAGTTTTCCCTGTAAATTGGAGGACCACCTTGCAGGGCTGGATGCAGATTAATGTCATACTCAGGACAAAGCAATGGCGTTTATGGGATTCGAATTGGCCACCTTCCAATTGTCAGTTAAGATTCTTAGCCTCAGAGCCACCACCCCACCCCACAATTTAGAAAGGTTTATTAAATGAAAGAAATAAGAGAGGCTAACAGACTTTACATGAGAATCTAGGCTTAAAGACTGATCAATAATAACCCCAGGATCACGTAAATTTGAACTGGCAATTGGAAAGACAGAAGCCATATTGAGAGTAATCTCAGAGTGAAGGCAACAGCGAGCAACCCTCAGTCTTTCCCGACTTCAACTACAAGTAGTTATTACAAAGCCAATTATTAATGTGTGACGAGCAGTCAACCAAAATGAACAATTTTAAAATTTGATTGGGTTTAAATGCGATATAAAGCTGTATATAATCTTCATAAAGGTGATATGAGATGCACTTATAAAATTTATAATCTGAGACAAAGGGAAGGGTGTATAAGGGAAACAGTAGCAAGTCTGAGAACCGAACCCTGCGGCACTCCACAAGTCAGAGGAGCAGCCAGTCACCGCCATGTACGATCCTCCACCCTGTTTATCAGAGGGCTTTCCATTGTTCCTGGCTGTCAGTTTCAAATGCAGTAGGGAATGGAGTGTTTCTTGTGTTTAACTGTAACTTTGCTATTGCTTTGTAAAGTCCTGGATTTTTGAACCCGTGCTCTGTTTTTGACTTCACCTTAGAATTCTATTTTGGGACTTTGCTTGCTGTGGATTGCCTTTCCCTATTCAGGCCATTCCTTTATGCTATTTTAAGCACTGCAAGTCTTTAGTCAAAATACACCTTTTATTGACTAAAGATTTTTCAAGTGCCATTTTTGTATCTAGTCGGGGTTTTGACGGTATTTTCCCCCACCAGTGTCATGACATTGGAGGCCCAAAGGCCTGAAAGCTCCACAACCACTTTCAAAATTGCCCTCTGGTTGGGAACCATCAAACCCCTGACTAGATACAAAAAGGGGACTTGAAAAATCTTTAGTCAATAAAAGGTTTATTTTGTTTTTGAGAAATCTTTAAAAAATAAAAACGTTTATTTAATCAAAGGCTATGCAATACAGGATGCTCCGCAGAGCTCAAAGGAGTTGCCAGAAAAGGCAAGGCAATCACAGTAAAGCAGCGGCTCAAAAATCCAGAAAATCATAAGGCAATAGCAAAGGCACAGATACTCACAAGAAACTCTCCACTCCCTAACACGTTTGAAATGAACCGCCAGGGACCATGGAAGGCCCTCCCATAAATTAGGTGGAGGGCCGTCCCTGGTGGTGATTAACATGTGGCCCCTCCCCATGGGGAAACACCCACAAAACACTTGGGACATAACCTAGGCCTAATCCATTTACAAATAAACACAAAGAAAAATGCACATAATAAATAAAAGAGACATTAATACCATAAAATGACAATACGAACAAGAAACACAACCGTGTAACACAACAGTGAACCCCAGCCTGGGAAGACATGACACCTAGAGGACAACCTTTGAAGTTGCCGAGTCACAACACATTCTAACAATCTGAATTAACTCAGAGGGGACCCCCACTCGGGCTTTGTTGGCATGTGCCTCATCCTCTCGCACAGACACATCTCCCCGCTTTCTGGTGTGTCATTTTGCCAATCTCAGGCATTGGGCTATTTTTTTGGGCAAATTTGCTATTTTTAAGCTGCCATTGGGCTATAAATTTTTAAGAAACCCGGCAACCTGAGTTAGACTCCATATTTGTTTTTTTCAGTTCCTTCTGCTTGTGATGGTGTTTTATATTTAGTTTATTCAAGTAGTCCTTCCAGCATTTTTTCTGGTCCACCTTGAGGTTGGGATCCTTCAGCGAGTTCACCATACAGGACCATCCGGGAAAGCTGAGACTCATCCTTGCGGACAATGTGTCCAGTCCAGCAGAGGACACGATTGAGCAACATGACCTCAAAGCTAGTTGATGAGCAGTGTTCCAGAATTTTAGTGTTTGGAAACCTGACACCCCAAGTGATGCCCAGGATCTTCTGGAGGCAGCAGATGTGGAATGCTTCTAGTGTGTGGATTTGCTTGTGGTAGAGAGTCCAAAACTCACATCCATAAAGGAGTGTTGATATACATACCACGTGAAATACCACAATCGACCGGAATTGATTTGGAATCCCAGACAGGATGCCAATATCACAGAAGGACAGGGGAAGGCAGCTTATTGTCTTCCTCCATACATTAGGTGCCAGTATCCTTGGGCATCGGTACCCATTTGGACACCCGCAGGGAATGCCGGGAATTGTAGTCCGTTGCACAGCCCTGCTCAGGTCCATCGGGTGTTGCTAGGGGATGCTACAGGAAGTAATACTCCCTATTCTTGGGGACCTCCGGATGGCTTGAAAGTGCTTCTAACAGGCAAAGCTCTGGCACCGGAAGTACTCCCAGGTCTCCAATAAAAGAGACCACACTGTCTTGTCCAGGAGAGTTGTAGCTGGGAGCAGAGACGGGCAACATTAGCCTCGGAGAAACAGCAGTGCCGAGAAGAGAGTGAAGTGCAGAAAAGAGACGAGACAATGTATAGAATTGTGTGTGCAAGGTATTTTGCAATAAACACCCCTTTGTGAGTTCATGTTTGGGGTGTTGGGCTCAGTGGCGCCCCTTGTCTTTCACACTGTTAAAAATAACTGAACAGTACAAAAAATTGAGTTCTGTTTTATGCTTGCACTGATGGAAAACAGATCAATAAATAAAACTATTAAATGTTTGTTTTTTTTGGGTTATTTCCAGTGCGTAAAATAGGTAAAGAAAAAATAGAAAAAGCTATGGCTTCCTGTTTTCTGCTCAGGACCGCCCATTCAGCCACCCATGTTTGAGACGCGTAACACAAACCTTTCTGCCTCTTTAACATTTGCTTGTACTTGAAACTCCAAAAGCAGACTTATTTTTAGTATAATAACCTTCAGACAAGCACAATCACAATCATAGTCCTTTTCTTCTTCTTTCCTCCTCCGTTCCTCCTAGAAGTGCTTCCACCCGACTCTAACTTGCCTGGGTGAGGCAGAGCGACTCCTGTTATCCAAAACCCAGGAATACTTTGGGTGTTAGGACATATCCATTTGGAAGTACTTCCAGGTCAAGAGGAACTCCCTGAAACCTGCTGGAGGTGCCCATGGAACACAAACAAGTCTACTCCATGGCACTACAATTCCCAGCATGCCCTTCGGGTGTCCATTTGGGTACCAAGGATGCCGCCATCTAGTGTATAGAGTCATCCCCGATTACTCCATGATGTTGTCTTTTATCCACCCCTCCTGGTATGCTGACAATCTCCACAAATTTTTGTCATGCCAAAGACAGGAAGTCCCCTGCGTTTTCCTTCTCCTGGACTCCCAGCCAGGTAATGGACCAGGACCCAAAATGGCAGGGATGCCATCCCAGGCAGGTAAGCTCAACAAACCCCACTCAAACCAGGACAGGATGGCAGAGAGCCTGAGCCTATCCCAGCAGTACTTGGCACAAGGTCCATGCACAGGGTGACAGTCCTGGCCAGGTCCACTCACACTCACCCAGATCCAGTTTGGCTCTCACCCTGATTGTGCAAAATAAACTTTAACTCTTCCACCTCATTCATTCTTTTCAATTTATTGTATTTGTTCCAAATGAACAAAAATGAACTAGCTTTTCAGTTTCTGCGTTTCAAGGTCCCTTGTCTTTACATCATGTCCATATACTGCTTCTTTAAAAAAGGAAAAAAAGTAGCCTTGGGACTGAGCATGCGGCAGGGTCTGTTTCCATAGCAAACAGCAACTTGAGGAAAAAAGAAACTTCCAACGAGATGAGCGCCAGGGAATTGTCTGTGCAGAAAACTCATAAAAGCTGCCATTAAGTCCCCCCACTCTAGAATCTGTAAAGTGGATGTCCTTCAGTCGTTTGTATTGCCAAGGCTGTGGTGTGCTTACGCTCGATTTCTATTACTCAGCCACAATGGCCACAGTCACATGCTGATTGAAACCGCTCCTGTAAAGGACATTCAGTGTGTAAAAACTGAAAGACCGAAAGGGCAGCAGCATCAAAGCTCCAGGGGCATGGCTTGAATTTCTGGCCTGACCACTTTCCGTGTGGAGTTTGCATGTTCTCTCTTTCCATTTGCCCATTTCATGCTGGTAATCCCAGTTTCTTCTTACATCCTAAAGATGTGTGTGTATCATTTAACCGACGGTATCATTTAACAGACGGACTAACAGGAGCAGAGAATTGGGAGCTGTTCCATCCCCTATATGCCAGGTGACAGTGGTCCTCATATGGAAATCTAGTTAGGACACCCGCAGGGGTGCTTGGGATATGGAATCTGGAAATGCAGCCCTGTTGGGGTCCCTATGTACTAATAGAGAGTGCTGTCAGGGTAGGACCTCCCAATTTCCTTTATGGCCCAGAAGTGCTTTCCGGAAGCCGTGGCATGGCA
This sequence comes from Polypterus bichir lapradei, assembly GCA_026402145.1. Classification (NCBI taxonomy): domain Eukaryota; kingdom Metazoa; phylum Chordata; class Cladistia; order Polypteriformes; family Polypteridae; genus Polypterus; species Polypterus bichir. The sequence goes on from JANRMT010062817.1 coordinate 18,814,607, forward strand.
CCAGAAGCATTCCCGGGTCCGGCATAAAAGAGTCACATTAAAAAGTTAGAGTCGGGAGGCAACGGGCAACACTCAGTGGGTGGTAGTAAGAACGAAGACTTGTGTATTTATTGGGAGTATTCATTGTGAATTGTGGCCTATTTATGAAAGCTGCTTTGGATACGTGCTTGGAAGAGAATAAATATCCTTTATTTTACTCATACAGTGTGTGCTGTTATTACTGTGTCTTGGGTTTGGGATTTAGTGGCACCCCCTTGTGGTCCCAATACATTTATTTTCTGTAGCACATTTCACAGGACATATTATCACTGCACGCATTTATAGAGTCTACCCTCTGAGGAATCCCATGTTATGTCGTAGTTGTGAGAGGGAAATGGTACAAGCAGGTTTGGGAAACGAAACGTCTTTTGAAAATGTTCATAGTCATCTTCTGTACCTACAGCACATTTGTTTCCTTAACCAGCTGCCAGTTCACAATAAGTACTGAAAAGCTCCAGCGTCTCCGCTAATGCAATGGCAGTCACATTGGCTTCAACTTGAGGCTACAGCTAATTGTATAATTAGATTAGATTTGATTAAATCAACTTTATTAATTCCATGGGGAAATTCGGATGCATATAGCAGAAGAAACATTAAAAACAAGGATACAGACTCACAGGACAAATTATACAGTCAATCAATCGATCAATATGTAAAAATAAATAAATTAATAAATGTATACTGTATATTGTTCAGCTATTTCAAAATAAACTTAACAAGTGCTCAGGGAGGAAGCATTGAAACGCCTCATGGCAATGGACAGGAGAGCCCCCTAGAGGCGTTTCTTAGCACACCATGGCAAAATAAGCCTGTGTCTAAAAGTTCTCCAAGAGGGTGCCACCTGGAGGGGATGGAGGGGATTTTTCATGATAGTGTCCAATTTTGCCAGCATCCTCTTTTCCACCACAGCTTGAAGTGTTTCCAGGGTTTGCCCTGTGATGGCACAGGCCTTCCCGATAAGTTTGTTCAAGCATTGTGTGTCTTTTAAGCTAAGGTTGCTTCCCAAGGAGACTGCGGCATGTACCGCCACACAGGCTACTATGGACTGGTAGAACATTTCCAGCAGTTTGCTGCACACATCAAAACACCCGAGTCTCCTTAGCAAATGCCGTCTGTTCTGGCCCTTCTTGACCAGCGCCACTGTGTGATCATACCAGTCCAGTTTGCTCACAATACTGTGAGGCTTCCAGGAGCCCCTCAAACCCTTACCGGTCGATAGTCATGTACCGAAATGAGCTAGGCAAATGACGATACCAACATTCAGCAAGGGGTTGGTGCAAAAGTGTCAGCACTTTAATTTAAAACCAAACAGTTTGCAAAGAGTGCACTGCAAAAATGATCTTCAATAAATAAATAAATAACCCATAAAATCAGCAATGTCTGCGAGGTACTGTAAAAATCAAACCAACAATTGAAAAAATAAAAATGGAATAAAACCATGGAGTCATCGGGTTCTTTCTCTTATCCTACCTGAGCCCAGCACATTTTCCTCTCCCCGTCCCCAGCAACTCCCCCTGTTCAGGTTTTGTAGCTGGCTGAGACACCAGCAGCCGCAGTCACAACCTCCGGCTGTCACCACGAGTTCCTCCATCGGTATCTACCATGAGGCTCCGAGTCGACCGTCCCTCCATCTTCCACTACACTCGCCTAGCATCTTAGGGATCCCTAGGGGGGCGCCACCAGCATTGTTCCGACTCCTGCATAAATTCAGCGGGGGACAATCCACCCCTGGAGCGCCGATCACTCACTCCTCTGCAGGGTTACCAACCGCTCTGCCACTTCGCCCTCACCGATACTTTGGTCCCACTCATGGTTCTCTTCTTCTTCTGTTGTTCTCCTCTCTCTGTCACGCAGGCTCCCCTTTATCGTGTCTGGTTGGGTGCATGTGTGATCCTCCGCCCACTCCTGACTGATCCAAATGCAAGTGATTGTGCGATCAGCAGAGCACACCAATCAACCCCGGAGTGCCGTGTGATCACACACCCACACGCAGTTGGAGCCTGCATGATTCGGGAGACGATTACTTATTTAAAACTGCACTTCGCCAGGGACCTCTCATCACAAATACTTGGTAGCACAACGTGTGTTACATTAGTGGCTACTAATTAAGAAAGTGGCAGAAATGAACGCTTGTAACCATTGTGACCCCCAAGCTAGTATTTGTGTCATGAATTAATTAATTAATGTGTGTTCATACATTTCACTGTTATTTTTGTATTACAAGGGAAAATCGAAAAGTAAAGGCTATTTGAACAGTAAGTGGTAACCGCAAGCTGATGCAGTACAACATTCTCGCAATGACTTATGGATAGTTCAGTCTGGAGGGTCTCCCACTCTTTCTGGTGGTTCATTGTGAATGCACTCTGGGCGTTTAGTGAGTTCTTGTGCCTTTTCTGCAATTTATTAGGCTTTGTGCTCTGTTTTTGACTATGTTTCTGGATTACTGCATTGGGACTGTGCTCCACTTGTGTTTTTAGGCAGCTCCATTTTGCTACTGTGCTTCATAGGGCTTCTCTTTGTGACACTGCATTTTTGAGAAGCATAAAATCTTTTGGATTTTTCTGAAGTTTCTGTGCTTGCCCATTTATCTAGCCGGGGGCTGGCAATATATCCCCCTCTAGTAGGCATTATTAGAAGTGCTTATGTGTCTTGAGACTCTTAGAACACTATTAATCAAGCCAGTTCTTGTGTGTTTTTGGGTGAGGCTTTTCTTATTGTTTTATTATAATACTAATTGTCCTCCACGGGTGCGCCCACATAGTAGTGAAAATGGACAAACTTCAAAAATCAATAGATGTTGACACTGTATCTGATCCTGTTCAGCTCTGACAGGAGAGTATCCCCCGCGTGGCGAGAAAAGCAAGTGGCTGTGATATCCCTGGCAATCAGCAGCTACCCTCTATAACACACATAGCTCTTATCTCTGTCTCTCTTAAAAACATCAAGCGCTACCCCTTAACAATCTAGATGATAATGTCTACTGAACAAACAGGTATTGATAGCTAAGCGGAGGCCAGGTACACTCCAACACGGGGCGAGAGGTAGAGCGACTGGAATGGAGGCTAGCTTGAGTGAGGAGGGCACCACCCGCTTCCCCCACTCCTCAGGCGGCAGCGTCTCTCTCGGATTCACGCAAATAAATAGGTACCTCAAGCAAACTATGATACTTAGCGCAGTAAGAGAAGTCGCAAAATCAACCAGAATGAAAATTATAGAAAAAAACCCGATCTAAATCCATCAAGTAGTTCTCTCGTGAAAAGCAGACAGACATACAGAGAGACGTTGGATTTTATATCTCTCTATTGTACTAGGTGTTGTAGAGAATGTAGAGAAAAGCCAAGCAAAATGACACCTTTTATTGGCTAACTAAAAAGATTACAATATGCAAGCTTTCGAGGCAACTCAGGCCCCTTCTTCAGGCAAGATGTTCTCCAGTTTCTGTATTACATCTTGCCT
>JANRMT010062817.1:18818501-18831469 GCA_026402145.1 Polypterus bichir lapradei
GTAATCTTTTCAGTTAGCTAATAAAAGGTGTCATTTTGCTTGGCCCTATCTCTCTATTATAAAAGGAAATTCTGAGATGAGACTTTTTCAAAGAGATCATTTCAAGCTCCGTGAGATGAAACTGGCCATGAGATTTTTTCAAGTCCTGCCCTCCACTCACCATATTCAACCACCCCCACAGTCCTCTCACCTCTCATTCGTGTGAATGCTTTTGACAGACACAGTTCCTGCTCTCTTAGTTCTTATAAATTTTAACATTTTCCTCACTTTAAGTTCCCAATTAAAGAAGACGTATTATGTCCAAATCTTATTGAAAAATTTCATCACGAAGGGTTATCAACGGAAGAAATGAGTACAACGGCAATCCTAGCACCGAGAGATGATGAAGTCAAATGAATTAACGCCAAAAATGTTGATCGGTTACATGGCAAATTGGTTAAATGCGTATCAATAGACTATGCTGAAATAGTTGGCGGTGATCGTGCGGAAGATGAAAACATCAACTTACAATATCCCGAAGAATATCTACAACCGTTAACACCATACGGTCTTCCACCAAATTACTGTTGAAAGAAGGATCTATTCAAGAAAGGTAATGTTGTACATCTCCCACGGATTACATTAGACAACAAAGGAGATCTTGATAAGCCATTCGTATTAAAACGTTTACAGCTTCCCGTTAAAATAGCTTTTGCAAAGACAAGTAACAAATCACAGAGACAAACATTTGAAAAAGTTGGTTCATTTATTAGAGAGAAAGAAACGAAATTCAGACACGGGCAGTTATATGTTGCGTTGTCATGATTTAAGTCCAAATACAGAATCAAAATTCAATGAGATATTGAGTAAAATTTATTCAAAATATTGTTTGTACTGAAGTTTTACACAACAAATAACTAACGCAACATGGAACATAATTTACTTTCAAATTATTACATTTTACTATTTTTTAATATGGTTAATTACTCACTGCAATGTAAAATAGTTCTATTATGTATATGTAACAATTCCCATGAAAATAACAATCTGTTTAAATTGTATATCAGCTTCCCCATACACGAGTGACAGAATCACAGTGTCTAGTGTCTAGTGCCGGTCAGGGGGTTGGTGAGCGAAGCGAGCATGGGGGCAAAGCCCCCTAGTGTATACATATATTGTGGAGGACTGCCGACTTCGTGTTCCGGTCCTCACAATCCAGGCCGCCAGGAGGAGCTCTCCCGACAGCATGATCGTGCCCCAAGGTCCAGCAAGGCCTCATGGACTGTGTAGTGTTTATACACAGCCCTGCTGGATACCTTGGGGGCCACAGGGAGTCGCTGTAGGGGGGCTTGTGGGCTCTTATGTGCCCTATGACCTGGGAGTGCGTCACAGTCACGTGACAGGAAGAAACGACGTGCTCCCGGGTTGAAGAAAAGGACTGTTTACCCTGACCCAGAAGGAATAAGGGACTGTGGACTGACTGGGCAGGAACACCTCCGGGTCAGGGGCTATCAAAGGACTATGGGCCAGTCCAGACACTGAGCTGAGCTGGGAGGTAGAGGGGCGAAGTGTCTGGGTGAGGAGGAGAGATTATTATTGTGATTGTGTAATTTATGAGTAGAGTGGAAGACGCTTGGTACACTATGCTAAAGAAAAATAAAGAGTCTGGGACTTTTACCTGCTGTCTGGCGTGGTACCTGTGGGTTCAAGGGAGCACTAGCGCCCCCTACTGCCACAATATATATATATATATATATATATATATATATATATATATATATATATATATATATACAGATATAGATTTACACACACATACACTGTCAACATATTTTTTGAGCTTCTGTAAAATTTTCTGTGGATTCTGTCTGTGAAGAGTGTCGACCTCATCAAGATGTTTACTTACATTGCCAGTGACATTCATGTCTCTGGTGACTCTTCCTATGAAGTCAGTAGACGGATTGGGAGAGCATGGGGGATCATGAGGTCACTGGAAAGGGGTGTGTGGCACTCCCAATATCTCTGCATAAGGAGTAACGCCCAAGTCTTTAACGTCCTGGTGCTTCCTATCTTGCTATATGGTTGCAAGATATGGACGCTATCCAGTGACCTGAGACGAAGACTGGACTCCTTCAGTATTGTGTCTCTTCAGAGAATCCTTGGGTACCGCTGGTTTGACTTTGTGTTGCTCACAGAGTCCCAAATGAGGCACCTTACCTGCTTTGTGAGAGAGTATCAGTTACAGCATTGTGGCCATGTGGCAAGATGCCCCGAGGTTGATCTGGCTCTGGCTTTGTTGAGGACCCGAGTGGCTGGACCAGGCCAAGGGGCCACCCACATAATACCTGGCTGCGGCAGATAAGAGGGTCATTTTCTGAGTGTGGGACTGGACTGCGTGTCTTCCTGGGGGGTTGCCAACCAGGGTCCCAAGGTGTTTCGTTGTGTGGTGAGTGTGGCAACATGCTGTACCAGTGCCTGCTCCCCAACCTGACCTGACCTGAACCTGTAAAGTTTTGATTTTCCCAGTCTACTTAGATTCTCTTCTGTAAAGGGTGACCAATCAGGGAATGAGAAACTGCAATACGAGCAGGATCCAATCAGGGAAGAGCCATGTAATAAAGCACAATTACAGTATGCATTTTCAAAAGTTCATGTTTTCACCAATCCGCAATGCAACACTGAGTTGGAATTTTCAGATGTCTATGGCTATGGAAAGCATTTTCAAAAAGTCTCCATACTTGGAGGTTCGAAATGTTGGGGTAGTGTGGACGAAAGGCAAAAACAGAGACTAATGTGCGCTTTATCCACACTTCATTTACAAAGGACTCTCAGCCCACAATATAATGACCACAAATGCATATGATGTAGACGTAACCGTTTTCAAAAAGTCTCAATTTTTGGAGGTACAAAAAAACCACCAGGTTAGCGTGGACAGAATACAGACTGATGTCTGCATTGTTAAAAGAAAGTCATCTTTATCCATAATAGTGTTTAGACATCTGGACAAGTCATCTGTGTCTGTGTTGTGATCTGGGAAGTCCTGAAAGCACAGGTACAAAATACTTTCAATAAGCTGCCCACTAGTGGGGGATAAAACACCATCAAAATCCCTGACTAGAAACCCAAAGGGCCAAGAAGAAATCTTTATAAAATAAAGGTTAATTTCCACAAAACTGGCTGCGCAAGCACAAAGCTCCGAAGAGCACAAAAGAGATGCCTGAAGAGGCAAGGCAGACACAGCAAACAAAGTACCAATACAGAATCTAAAGGCAGTGGTTGAAACAGAGCAGAGGTTCAAAAATATCAAATAACACAGTCCCAATACGAAAAAATAGAGCAAGGGTTGTGGCGGACGGATACAGATCCTACCCAGCTGGGACGCCTGGAAGGACTGGGAGGGGGACAATACCTCCCCTGGGCCACAAGAGGGCAACCGCCCTGGTCTGCATGGCATCAGAGCTTGAAAGCTCATCCCTGTTGGGGCCCGTGGCCACCACCAGGGGGTGTCCCGGACGATTATGGAACCATGGACGGCAGTACTTCTGCCACACTTGGAAGTGCTGCTGGTAGGAATTCCAGGGACCACCTGGAGTGCTTCCAGGTGCTCATGCAGCACTTCCGCCTAACTAGGAAGTGCCGCTGGAAGATCGCAACAGAGCACCTGGAGCACATCCGGGTTATGATAAAAGGGGCTGCCTCCCTCTAGTAAAAGAGCCGGAGTCGGGAGGAAGAAGACAGAACTTGGGAGGAGAGGAGTAAAGGCGGCAGAAGTACTGAGAGACTGAAGGGACTGAGTTGGCTGATTTATGCATTGTGCTGCTGTATAGTATATAGAAGATTGTAATAAACGTGTGTGTTTGGGACATTCGGTGTCTGTCTGTCTGTGTCCGGGGGCTGCATTACCACAGGGTTCAAAAATCAGAAAATCAAAAGCAATAACAAAGGCACAGATACTCACAAGAACTCTCCACTCCCTACCACGTTCAATGAACCACAAGAAATTATGGGAGGACTTGCCTTAAATAGGATGGAGGGTCGTTCCTGGAGGTGATTGGCAGGTGGCCCTGCCCCTTGGGGAGCCACCCACAAAACACAAGGGACATAACAAAGGCCATTCCACTTTACCAACCCACACAGAAAAACAGATACAATAAATAAAATAAGCATTAATATGAATAAATGGTATAAAATTAAACAAAACAAACAAGGGACACAACTTTGAACACCAGCCAAGGGGAAAATGTTGGTAGAACCATGACAGTCTGCTATGTTGGAATTGTTTTGTTTTTCTTTTCCCATGAAAGGTGGCCAATCAGACAACGAGACAGTGTAATGATCAGGATCCAATCAGGGAAGGCCCACATGATAAACGTGAACCAATCAGAGCATGATTTGAGTCTACGTTTTCCAAACTCTATGTTTCCAGTCATCAACACTGCAATGCTAAGCTGTAGTTTTCAGAAATACACGGCTCTGGAGAGCATTTTCGAAAGTCTCCGTTTTCAGAGGTTAAAAACTGTGGATGAAAGGCAAAAAATGGTGACTGGCGTTTGTATTTTTACAATGAAAACGCAGCAGTGTGTACATAGCCACAGTGGAACATGCAAATAGGCAATTTTAACTGCTGCCATAACCTGTTGTCATGGCTGTGTGAAAAAAAAAATAATTTTGGGTGTGATCTTTGAGTGTTTCTGTTGTAAAATGATCCAGACATTATATTTGAAATTGGCTGCCAAATCGTAGCAAAGATGTGGTTCAAATTGGTACAGATCAGTCCATAACAAAGAATAAAGACTATAGGAAAACATGGCGCTTATGAATGTGGCAGACAGGAACCGATGTCATCAGGCAGGAACCGGAAGTGGTGTCCTTGGGGCAAGGACCGGAAGTTACATCCTCAGAGCCAGAAGTGACATAGCAGGACCTGGATGTGACACCCTCGGAGCCAGAGCTGGAAGTGACGTGACCGGAACCGGAAGTGACATCATCATACCCAAGAGGAATTTCCCATGATTGGTCGGCTAATGGAAAAGTGCAAGAATTAATGCACTCTGCCATCCCCTGATTTGGTGAGGAATTACCGTTTTTTGAGCTTTTTAGCTGTCTCCCATGCACACATGCGTGACACTGTCTTGTGCCTGATGCTTGCTGGGATAATAATAATACCACTAATAATAATTCTTTACATTTACTGTATACAGCACAATTCTCGCTACTCAAAGAGCCTTTAGTGAGTGGGGAGCCACTCCACCACCAACATATAACACTCAACTGTATGATGCAACGGCAGCCATTTTTGAGCCAGTGTGCTCACCGCACATTAGCTGTTAGGTGGTGAAGTGGTGAGAGAGATAGCCAATTAGGGAGAGGGGATGATTTAGGGGCCAGAATGACTAGGTCATGGTGAGCAATTTAGCCAGGACATCGGGATACACTCTACTCTTTATGAAAGAGGCCCAGGACCTCAGTTTTATGGACAGTGTCATTTTTACAACACGTTGTCCCCGTCACTGCACTGGGGTGTTGGGATTCACACACAGACCACAGGGTAAGCACCTCCTTCTGGCCTCACCAACACCTCTTCCAGCTGCAGCCCAAGTTTTTTCCTAAATGGTCATCCATCCATGTATTGGCCGGGCCTGAACGTGCTTAGCTTCAGGTGGATGACCTGTTCTGTAGTGCAGGTGGGAGAGGCTCCAGCTTCTCCATGACTCTGCTCAGGATAAGTGAGTTTTGAAGATGGATGGATGAATCTTTTTTTTTTAATCCTGTATTACATTCCTACATTTGTCATTTGCCTGCAATGAAAAACAGAGAGCAGACATTTTTAAGAGCTTTTTAAATCTTATTACTAAAGCAGCCACACACACACATACACACCTTCCAATCAGTTTCCCCCGTCGCCAGCTAATCCAACAAGAATATTCCGGTCACGGTGTGGGACTGCACTACTCTATTTGCTGATTAAATTTGCCACATTGATTGCTACTTCATATTGAATTTGCCTGCAGTTTTTTTTTTTTTTTTGCTCTTTGTTTGCTTTTGTCCAAATGTTTGCAGGAGTACGGAGAAGGAAGACCACTAGAGCCAGGCTGACAGTGATCGGAAGTTAATTTTGCACATCCCATTACATTTTAATTTGGCAATAATGTGAAATGAGATGGACTGAGCTCCATTCAGACCAACTTCATTACTGCTACACGGCTTTCGATAAAGTGGATTTTATTTTCTCTTAGACAACTTATAATAGTTTCTCTGAAGGAAAGGAAAATGTTCGGAGCCAGCGATATCAGGGGAGAAGTTCCTTTTTTAGTCCTAGAAAAAGAACCTCACAAAACGCGACACCAGGCAGCCACACGGCTGCACTCCTCAAAGGAGGTCGGCTGCTGAAATCAAACAAGCGTTCAGTTGCTCCAATTGTCTGTTCGTTTTAGGACACAAAAGCTGCTGCTGCTACAGCGTGCTCACAAAACATTCAGGCCCTTCACTTCTGTCACATTTTGTTATGCTGCAGCCTTGTGCTAAAATCATTTGAATTCATTTCTTTCCTCATCAACACCCCAGAATGATAAAACAAAAAAGAGGATTTTAGAAATGTCTGCAAATTCATTAAATATAAAACACTGCAATGTCCTACTGACACAACAACTCAGACCCCTTCACTCAGTACTTTAGTTGAAGGCCCTTTGGCTTCAAGTCCAGCTTGAGGTCTCGGTCTGACCTGCCAAGCTTTGCACACCTGGATGTTTCTGCCGTTGTTCCCAGCAAACCCCCTCCAGCTCTGCTATTTTGGAGACCCCCAGTGGATGGCTGTTTTCAGAAATGTTTGAGGGTGGTCAGGCCACTCATGGACATTCCCAGGGTTGTCCCTAAGCCACTCCTGTGTGGTCTTTGCTTGTTGCTTTGGGTCATCCTCCTGTTGGAGTGAACTTTCAACCCAGTCTGAGGTCGAGAATGCTCTGGAGCAGATTTCCATGACAGGTATCTCTTAACTTCAGATATTTCAGTTTTTGTACACTTTTATACATCTGTGTTTTTCCCAGTTGATTCAGGGGCTCGTCTGGGGTGTGTTTTTGGTGCTACTCTGTTCAGTGTTTGCATAAACTGGGTGTTGAGCAGGGCCGTGGGGTCTAGCGGCTGTGGGGCATCTGTTGGTGAAGTGAGATTCACTGATCTTGACTTTGCTGACGATGCTGTGATCTTCACAGAGTCCATGGAGGCTCTGATCGGGGTGCTCGAGGGACTGAGTGAGGAGTCTGAGTGTCTGGGCTTGCGAGTGTCCTGATAAAAACCAAACAGCCAGGCCTTTAATGACCTCTTGGGCACGGCCATCAGCAGTGTGTCTGTCTGTGGAAAGAGTGTCGACCTCGTCGAGAGGTTTACTTACCTCGGCAGTAACATTCATGTCTCTGGTGACTCTTCCTATGAAGAGTCTGGTGAATTTCTGTTTAACTGACATTAGACGGCATTTTGTTCTCAACTCCTCACACAGAGAGATCAATTTTGTAACCTTGTCCTGTAACACTTGTATCCAAACAGTCCACTAGAGTGATGTTCACTTAATTATGTTGATCTTTTTTGTAAGCCGCTTTGTATAAAACCGTCTGCTAATCAAATAAATGTAAATATGGATGAATCAATAAAGAGAAAGTCAGGTCTCTAGTCAGTCTTACATGCCCGCACCATGACACTCTTCCACCATGTTACATTTTAAAATGGTCTCTGTGGCTCAGCAGTTCTGTTCATTGTGCATCGCTATATGAGTTACGACCGAGTGATCATCACAGAGGTGAGATGTTTTCATTATTAATTTAATTATGACTATAAAAACACCACAAACATAACTTACACACTCATCCAGCCAGGAGCTCATTCAAGAAGTATTCGAGTGAGCGCTGGCGTCGCTGCTCGAGTCTCGTGGTGCTGGTGGGGTTGGCTCTCCTCTCGCCACAATTCCCAACCTGCTTGTTGATTTCACATCTAACCAAAGCCCTCATTACTTTCTTCAATGGATCACTTACAATGGAAATGAGTCTGCTAATCCTCCGTGCAGAAGCATCCCATTGTCCTCTTTTGAGATTAACTCGGCATTCATTAATAAAATCTGAATTCAAATGAAATGTAGCTAAAAATGCAATTTTAACTTTTACTTCTTTAATTTAATCTTTATTTAACTCTCTTCCCCAGGGACTCCGGGGAAGCACATGTCCAATTAAAAAGAGAATAAATGTATAATAATTTTACAATAATACATTTATAATTACTCTAACATTTTTAAAGCCAAATTATGACAACTGTCCCTTTTGTGCAAGCATTCGAACTTTAGCCATCCTAACCTCTGGAATGATGATCCATCCATTTTTCAAACCCACTATATCCTGAGTAGGGCTATGATGAAGATAGAGCCTACCCCAAACTCTTGACTCGGCAGAATTCATCAAGATCTCTGTCTCTGACTCTCGAGCAGGTCATTAGATATCATCCCATACCACACATCCCACTCATATTATCCTTGTTCTGGAAAAGACTGTGCTTCTGATGTCTGGCCCGGGTGCAGCTAAGCATCATCTCCAGGCGACAGATCCATGCTGTAGTAGAAACCAGAGATACTCTATATTGCAGCGCCCCCTTCTACTTGGTGGTGGTATTTCCCAGCTTATTTGAGTCCCTTGGAAGATCTCTAAGTGTGCATGTGTGACTTTATATATATATATATATATATATATATATATATATATATATATACAGTGCATCTGGTAAAGTATTCACAGCGCATCACTTTTTCCACATTTTGTTATGTTACAGCCTTATTCCAAAATGGATTAAATTCATTTTTTTCCTCAGAATTCTACACACAACACCCCATAATGACAACGTGAAAAAAGTTTACTTGAGGTTTTTGCAAATTTATTAAAACTAAAAAAAACTGAGAAATCACATGTATATAAGTATTCACAGCCTTTGCTCAATACTTTGTCGATGCACCTTTGGCAGCAATTACAGCCTCAAGTCTTTTTGAATATGATGCCACACGTTTGGCACACCTATCCTTGGCCAGTTTCGCCCATTCCTCTTTGCAGCACCTCTCAAGCTCTATCAGGTTGGATGGGAAGCGTTGGTGCACAGCCATTTTAAGATCTCTCCAGAGATGTTCAATCAGATTCAAGTCTGGGCTCTGGCTGGGCTACTCAAGGACATTCACAGAGTTGTCCTGAAGCCACTCCTTTGATATCTTGGCTGTGCGCTTAGGGTCGTTGTCCTGCTGAAAGATGAACCGTCGCCCCAGTCTGAGGTCAAGAGCGGTCTGGAGGAGGTTTTCATCCAGGATGTCTCTGTACATTGCTGCAGTCATCTTTCCCTTTATCCTGACTTGTCTCCCAGTTCCTGCCACTGAATAACATCCCCACAGCATGATGCCGCCATCACCATGCTTCACTGTAGGGATGGTATTGGCCTGGTGATGAGCGGTGCCTGGTTTCCTCCAAATGTGACACCTAGCATTCACACCAAAGAGTTTAATCTTTATCTCATCAGACCAGAGAATTTTGTTTCTCATGGTCTGAGAGTCCTTCAGGTGCCTTTTGGCAAACTCCAGGCGGGCTGCCATGTGCCTTTTACTAAGGGGTGGCTTCCGTCTGGCCACTCTACCATACAGGCCTGATAGGTGGCTTGCTGCAGAGATGGTTGTCCTTCTGGAAGGTTCTCCTCCCTCCACAGAGGCCCTCTGGAGCTCTGACAGAGTGATCAACGGGTTCTTGGTCACCTCCCTGACTAAGGCCCTTCTCCCCCGATCGCTCAGTTTAGATGGCCGGCCAGCTCTAGGAAGAGTCCTGGTGGTTTCGAACTTCTTTCACTTACGGATGATGGAGGCCACTGTGGTCATTGGGACCTTCAAAGCAGCAGAAATGTTTTTGTAACCTTCCCCAGATTTGTGCCTCGAGACAATCCTGTCTTGGAGGTCTACAGACAATTCCTTTGACTTCATGCTTGGTTTGTGCTCTGACATGAACGGTCAACTGTGGGACCTTCTATAGACAGGTGTGTGCCTTTCCAAATCATGTCCACTCAACTGAATTTACCACAGGTGGACTCCAATTAAGCTGTAGAAACATCTCAAGGATGATCAGGGGAAACAGGATGTACCTGAGCTCAATTTTGAGCTTCATGGCAAAGGCTCAGATAAGCGGAAGAGGATGGATGGATATATATATATATATATATATATATATATATATATATATATGTCACAAACATGTGCATGGGAGGAAGCTAAAGGACTCTAAAGAGGGTAATTCCATGTTGGACCGGGGGTGGCAGAGTTCATTGACACTTTCTCTTTTTCTTCTACAGACCAACTACAGGAAATTCCACCTGTGCCCGATGATGTCACTTCCATTTCCAGGCCCGATGATGTCACTTCCATTATCCGGCTTTAAACTGCCATTTGGTCTGTTTCAAATCAGTTCAGTTTTGGACTCAGCTCTGTAAAGGGATACTGTTGATTTTTTTTTGCTTACAGACAAAGTATGTGGTGTGGCTATTAGGTGGAATCCTTACCCAGCCGGGTTGCCATACTGGAAGGATGGACTAAGTGGGGGGCAGTACCTGGTCAGGATGCTTTATGATCCCCATACTGGCAGGAGATCATGGCAGGGAGTGGTTCATCCCCCACTTTAATAGGTGGCAGTGTCCCTCCTATAGAGTCCCAGTTTGGACGCCTGCAGGGCTGCATGGAAGATGGAGTCTGGAGGAGCAGCTTAGTGAGGATCCCTGGTGGACGATAGGGGGTGCTGCTGGGGTAGGATCTCCCTGGATTTCTCATAACCCTGAAGTGTTTCCAACTGGCTATATCACATAACCGGAAGTACTCCCGGGTCATCAATAAAAGGGACCACACTGCCGTCCAGACGAGTCGCAGGTGGGAGGAAAATGAGCAACACTCAACTGGAGTAGAGCAGTGCGGTGGAGAGATAACTTGTGCTTTGGTGCTTTTTGTGGGGTGTTTGTGAAATAAACATCCATTTATTTGAACCTGGAACTGTCTTGGTGTATTTGTGTTTGGGGCTCTCTAGCACTTTCACTATATACATTTTTCACTTTTCACTATATACACAGTATATAAATATATATATACACAGCATATAAATATATAAACTGTACCTACTAAATATAAATATATATCTATTGGGTATATCGATGTGGCTTATTAATAATAGCTTTCAGTTCTAACAATGTGTTAAATTCTTGAAGGAAGTTTAATGCTTTTTTAATTGTTACACAACAGCGCCATCAGCTGGGGGATTTGCCCTTAATGCAGTAGTCTTGCTGAAGCCAGACATATAATCAATACGTCTGGAGACAACCATAAGTGAATTTTTCATAAAAGTGGGTGGGAACAACTAGACGGTTCAGTGAGTGTCACATTTTTAAACCAATCCAATGCCTTATGAAGGCGGTGTTCAAACTAAGGGGGGAGCTTTTGAACTGCAAAGATCAGCGATGCTCTCATTAACCTGCTCAAACAGACAGCAAGCTTCTGATTATGATGAACCGTCTACATTCAAAAAATCTCTTAAATAAACCCTATTAGACATCTAAATGTGTGTCGCATGTGCAAAGAATACATTACACATTTTATAAATAAACATAACCTGATGCAAGGGAAAACCCTTTCTTTAGCATCAGGTTATACATTGGCATTTAACAGTATCAATAGACGAATGTTAATGGTGCATTATGTAGGCTCTCTGTTGTTCACTGTTGCAATGATAGTGCAGGAGCCGATGTAAGGTTGACAGAATCGGCAGCAAAACATGCACTTGAAGTAAACGGTGTATCACACAATATCAAAAGGAGTGCCATTAAGAAAGCAGATAACCAAGAGCCACAGGAGATGCAGATTTCTGGACTCGAAACACCCGAATCAACAAATGTGCTTAAGAACACCAGCAGAAGCACAAATGATGCTAGACAACTTCTGATTGTGCTTCTAAATGAATAAATAAAGAAACTGAACACTACTGTCTAACTGGAAATACAAATATGCCATGACAAACTGACCACGGCATTTTATCACGATGTATTTCCATAGACCACAATGCTTATCTACGCTCTATTTGCTGTTGTTATGCCATATAGTGATGCCAATGTCAAAGTGACAGAAAGATATTGAAGCAGAAAGAGGCACTTCTAAAACACATGGGGCCAAGTAGCTGTGGTGGCTCACGTGTGTGTCTGTTTGTTCCACTGTTGCAGTGCTCACTACATCATGCAAATTAATCGTTAAGCTTCAGTTATTTTGTGCTACTCAGCTCCTGATTAGATAAGAGCAATTTTAGATTTTTATATTCTCTCCCTGTCAAGTCTTTTGTTCAGTATTTTTTGCTCTCCCCGATACCCTAGAATGAGAACTTAGGAAGAAGCCTGGTGGGCCGCTATAGTTTGCCACTATTCACTACACACTTTTTAACTGGTCGCTCCCAGAGACGCCACTGGCTACACCACGGGTTTAGCTTTCTCAATTTACTGTCTCTGTGCTGTTTTTTTTTTTTTTTAAACGGGGTACACGTCTCAAAAGCATGCATGTTAGGTTAATTTGTTACTCTAAATCTGTGCAAGTAAATCCTCCAATGGCCTCCTGTCAGGTTTTGTTCCTGCTTTGTGTTCAATGCTGCCAACGTAGATGCTGACCCTCCATCCCCCAGTTGTTTTTATTATGATTGTCAAAGTACCCCAGAAAATCAAAGTCTCAGCAGCAAACAGGATGTGCACAGGAATGAAGATGAATTCAATTAATTCAAGCAGTCTTACCGCTCGGGGACTAGGAATTATGTAAATTTGTAACGGGTTCATTTCAATCCTCTAAATATCACCCTTCATTTTGCCAATTTATCATATCCTCAAAGCAGTCAGAGCTCCTTGGCAGGCACAGTCTAATGCCTCAGTGAATTATATATCTATACTAATAAAAGGCAAAGCCCTCACTGACT
>JANRMT010062817.1:18838072-18850198 GCA_026402145.1 Polypterus bichir lapradei
CCCCCCCCCCCCCCCTTTTTTGTCAAATTAGGGGGGCAAAACCGGACCAGAGTGCCAATCCATGATAATAATAATAATAATAACAACAGTTCTACCTTTGGTCAAATAAGTGATGAAGACCCGAAATGAGTCATTCAGGCACAATCTTTTTCCTTTTTTTTTTTTTTAAGTCTCAAAGTGATAATTACTAAAATCACAGAGAATGCGCCTGATGTCTCGGTGAAAAAGCCAGTAAGTGGGAAAATAACTTGCCACTGACGGGTTTCAGCATCCTTATCATTTTCTAGTTTTTCTTTGTTCCTCGTATGCTTCAATCGATATCCTGTGGAGATGCTGATTGCTTCTGGTTTTTTTTTTTTTTTGTATTTTTTTTTTGTTTTTTTTCCTTGCTTTCCATTTTGGGTGACAATAAAGTCATTTTGCTTCAGTGTGTCATCTTGTTGCATGTTAAGTGTCCTGGCTGTATTTATTGTACCTTCTAAATCTCTCCTGTGGTTTCCATTGCAGTATCTTCTGTGCCGTTCATCACCTCTTATTGTAAATCTACTCCTGTGCACACACACAGTTTCTTCTTTTCATTTTGATTGCATTGATTCTTTTCACCATTTATGTCCTGTTGATTTACAGCAGGGACGGCAAGGTGGCACAGTGGTTAATGCTGCTGCCTCATTGCTCCAGAACCTTTGGTTCAAATCCCGATAATGGCATCCATGTAGAATTTGTGTATTCTTGGGATACCTGTGTGTTGCCCACAGCTTGCATATTCATCCTTGAACCCGGGACATTGATAGTCACAGAACTGAGATGGACTGGACAATGAGGACACATAAACAATAAGAGCTGGTGCATCAAAATGCTCAGTGCATTGATTTCAAATAAAAACTAAGCAATATGCAAAAGTGCTCTGCAAAAAATCTGAATGCATAAATAAATAAAGAAACCAATCTAAGGCCATATCTACTGAGGAAGTCAAAATCAATGAATATTCCATTAAACCGAAGGGTAAAATTGGGGTTGGAATCGCTCTTATAGCTCTCAAATTAAGCAAAAACCAGGATTAGAATCGCTCGTATAGCTCTCAAATTAAGCAAAATCACACAAATAAAAATGTCTCAGTGCCACAACTGAGTGCAAAACCGGAACCCGTCTGGAACAAAATCCAAGATGTTAGGGGGCACACTTGGGCACAGACCAGGCAAACATTCGAACTGTCAGTTCACCTACAGACATCCATTTGCCTTTGAGACGTGGAGAGAGAGGGGTTAGGAGCACTGATACAGCACGTTGCCGCACCCACCACATGACAAACCACCTCAGGATCCCAAATTAGGACCCGAGTGCAGCCATGAAACGGTTGACAGCTCAGACGCACAACTGTCCGTGGCTGAAGACTGGTTGTTGTAGATTAACGCAAATCTTTGCAAACATTTGTCCTTGGGACTTGTTGATAGTAATGGAGAAGGCGATTTTGAGTGGGAATTGTGTGCGTTTAAATTTAAAAGGGAGATTGGTGTCGGAAGGAAGGAGAGAGGTTGGGAATGATGATTGTTTCAGAATTTTGGATAGCGATCAGTTTGCACTCAATAATATTTGTATGTATTTGGGTAATGATTAGTCTTGTTCCGTTGCAAAGACCTTTTGATGGCATAATATTTTGGAGGAGCATAACTACTGCTCCCACCTTCAGATGAAGGATATGAGGAGGCATACCAGTTGGTGTGAGGGTGTGTAAAAACTCCTGTGGGTAGCAATCGAGAAATGCCGTGTGGGCTGCGTGTGGGGGGGACCGGGTTTGAAGAGGAAGCAGGAGAAATATATATAAGAGATGACATCAGGGGGGTCGGACCCATAAGGGTCTTCATCCATAGGCTCGGACCCAGAAGTGACGTCAAAGGGGTCAGAAGCAGGCTTGATGTATTCAGGACCAGGCGGGGATTTCCCATGAATGGTCTGTAGAAAAGCAAGAAAAAGAGTCAGTGCACTCTGCTACATCCCGTTCTGGCTCAGAATGACCCTCATTCAAGCCCTTTAGCTGCCTCCGATGCACACGTGTGTGACTGGATGCACGTTAACATCACACCCTGGACGGAGCAATGGCAGGTTAAGAGCCTTGCTCAGGCGGGTCCAACGTCATAGAGTTACTTCTGGCATTTATGGGATTCAAACCAGGCAACCTTCCGATTGCCGGAACACATCTCTAGCCTCAGAACTACCACTCTGTAAAAAACCCATGAAGTCAAAGACAGAGGGTACAAACTCAGAGTCCTGGCTAGAGATTTGTTCATAGAAATAGGTTCAAAATATGGATTACTCCACACACACAAAGCATCATTTTTGAAACTTTCCCACAAATCTACTCCATAACAAAACGTTAAGGTCTGTGGGTGTGTGTGTGTGGGTCAGGTTCAAGCGAGCAATCTGATTGGTCAGCTTGGCTTTAGTGACGCAATCAAAAGAGGATGTGTTGAGTGCGAGAGTTAAAGGCGTAGGAGGCCCGCCGAGAGCTGCCGACAAAGACAGGAAGTATAAAAGTGGACAGGAGACGAGCAAGGCTCCATGAAAATAACGACAGAGTCCAAGTAACAGGCTTTACGGGAATTCACTCAACAAGAGAGAAGGCCAGGCAAGAGAGGGTCAGAAACACAAGGATCCTGAGAGAAGGTGGCTGAAGGTACATGTAGGGCAAGAGATAACAAATATTTGTAATTTTTTTCTATTACCAGGCAACATGGCTAACTATTCTATATTCTGGTGTGTGTTCAGACCAAAGTATGTGCAAATATTTATTTATTTACTTACTCATCTACCAATTTATGTATTCATTTATTTAAGGAGCTTTTGTAAAAAATTTTCCACTGGGGACAAATAAAGTGTCTGTTTATTTATAAAACTTCTTTACACATAAATAAAACTTCCTAAATCATCATCAGTTTATAAAATACAAGTCAACTTTAGTTTGCTGTATTAACTCAAAATCATAAGACTTCTTCAATTATATGATTGAAGTGTCACTCAGAACACTGAGGATCAATGGCAGTAAATGTCTGCTGTAATGACCTCTTTTCCTCCATGTACTCTAATACCCTGTCCTGTGGTTTACATCTACTGAATCTCAGCAGCCATTTCTGCAATCAAAAACTTCCTACGAAATTTCAGGCAAAACCATCAGAGAACTAAAATTCTCAGCACGCTGGGCACATTCTAAACACTGGAGGCTGGCAAATGTTAGCCTGCGGCATAAAATGGTGATCAGGCTGATCCAATACACTACAGGCCAGAAAGATTAACGTGCATCCCACACAAATGAGCAAGTGTGTGGGGGACAGCAGGACTTTAGAGACCTTCGAATCTCGACTTGATGTTATTTTGGGCAATCAGGTGAATAGGATGGTTGAACTTGATGGGCAGAAAAGTCTACCTTCATTACACTTTTTCCTAATGTTCACCCTCAGATGACCCTCAGCTGCCATTTCCTACGGAGATATTTTGAACCCTTATGTATTTAACTAGGTTTCACAGGCTGCTTCAGGGTTCCAAAGACCTGGCTATAGTCTTTGTGAAGTTTGCATGCTCTCATTTTGTCTGTTTGGGTTTTCTCTGGGTACTCTGGCTTGCTTGGCACAAGCCCAAAAATGGGAACTGACAATTATAAATTGGTCCCATGTGAATGTACCCAATGGTTCCTGCCATAGACCCAATGTTGCAATGCTGCAATGTATTTTATTGATACAAATGTCTGTGATGTGCCATCTGTTGCAATTAAAAATGCAAAGCAGATGTCTCTGTGATATGCAATTTGGAATAGGATTCATAAAAACAGTGTTAATGTTTAGGATGTGCCATCTGCTGGAATGACAATTGCAATCTATTTTATTACTACAAATGTTTGATGTGCCATTTGTTGGAATGACAAATGTAATACATTTCTCTCCGTTATATGCCATTTGGTATGGGATTCGTAAAAGCAGTATTAGTTTATAACGTGCCATCTGTTGAAATGACAAATGCAATGTATTTTATTATTACGTTTTGTGATGTGCCATTTGTTGGAATGACAAATGTAATACATATCTCTCAGTTATATGCTATTTGGTATGGGATTTGTAAAAGCAGTGTTAATGTTTGCGATATGCCATCTGTTGGAATGACAAATGCAATCTATTTTACTACTGCAAAAGTTTGGGAATCGCCATCTTTTGTAATGACAAATGCAATGCAGTTGTCTCTGTTATATGCAATTTGGTATAGGATTCGCAAAAGTAGTGTTAATGCTTGTGATGTGCCATCTGTTGGAATGACAAATGCAATGAATTTTATTACTACAAATGTTTGTGATGTGCCATCTGTTGGAATGACAAATGTAATACATACCACTCCGTTATATGCCATTTGGCATGGGATTCGTAAAAGCAGTATTAGTTTATAACGTGCCATCTGCTGAAATGACAAATGCAATGTATTTTATTATTACGTTTTGTGATGTGCCATTTGTTGGAATGACAAATGTAATACATTGTATTACTATAAATGTTTGCAATCCACCATCATAGCAACTGGATGGGCAAACATGAAAACACAAACACTTGTTATTTTATTAAGGTGGGTTTAGATAGCAGTTGGGCCATGAAATTGTCCTGCAATCATATTGTATCCACTCTGCCCCTGGCAATCTGCCTCAGGGTAATAAAGAAGCCCCCAGATTTTGGATATACAGCTTCTCTATAGAGAATCCTACATGTGGGAAAATGCTCTGTATGCAACTCCTAAATCACATCTTCCAATCTGGTTTTAAAAGATATTGAGATGAGGGTACTGATATGCCAGCAATGGAAGACAACAGGGGAGCCTCTGAGCAGATCATTCAAAGCTCTGGTAGTGTATAAAACATCTGAGGCAAAAAGCTAGTGTGTGGTCAGTTTAGCCCACCATGGAACTGGCCCAATGTGAACGAGTAAGGTACACGTTTGGTTTCGATCAACTATCTTCTGACATCATGAGGGTTGATAGCACTAACTAAACACTGCCAAGTATCTTTTAATTAAATCAATGAAAGCTTTGTGTGTTTAATTACTGCTGTATTTGACTTCTGCCTTTCATGTTGTGTTTAAACGTTGAATCGTTAACAGCACTGAAGACAGGGGCCATTGCTCTAGTCAAATGTGTGACCAGGCTAGAAATACGAAGACAAATGTATATACGTGAAAACCTCGTGATGGTGTTAAATTTGGGGGGGGGGGTGGGGTGGGGTAGGGGGCTGTATAAAAGTAGGAGACTGCAAATCATTGAAGTAACTGTGACGTGTGGTTGTGATGTGAGGTCCATGGCACTGTGCCGATTCTAAATAAATAATTACACCCTGTGTAGGTGCAGGCTCCATGTGGGAGCGCATTCACGTGCAGAGGTGGGTCAATCAGGAGCGAGCTCCCTGCATGGTGGAGTCCTCCCCAGGGACCTGAGGTACAACTGCAGGTGCGTGAAGGATAACACAAGGAGGCTCGACCTCAGACGGTCTAGCTAGGGCTGTGTCGGCGGAGGTAGGGTGATGATGTTCACAGCTGTCAATGTTTTCTCCAGCTAAGCAAGCAAGGGGTGAGCCGGGCAAACGAAGATGGACCCAACGATTATGTGTTTAATTAAACCTCTGCTTTTAATGGATTTATTTATTACAACTTTTTAAACTCCACTGGCACCTTCATTTTATTGGATTATTTATTGCGGATTAGATAGATAGACGCCCTCACTATTGGCATGGTTTGTTATGGAATTGGATTTTAATAAAAAGCACTTTTGCACTTTTTGACCATTACCTTGCTTTGTATTAGTGTCCTCATCTGCTGTCTCATCCAGTCATGACTGTCGACGGTATAGAGTTCAAGAGGGCCCCCAGAACAGAAGCGGGAATAGACCACCACAGTCACAGGGGGCCACTTTGCCAGTCAGTGCGGCCACCTTAGAGTTAAAGTGATGCACTGTGTGACCTGATGGGCTCACCGGGACGCTAACGCAGTACACTGCAGACAGATATGGAACAGCGAGATACACAGTAAGCATTATACGCGAGCCGTAATAATCTGTCAGCGAGTTTACGCGGAGAAAAAAATATTTAACAAGGTTTTGGACTTACCGGCAAGTTATTTCTTTCTTGTTTGCTTGATTTATTTATGTATATTTTTGAGGAGCTCCGGCATTTATTTCAGCTACGAGCCTCGCGCTTAGTATTCCACGTTTACCGGCCCGTGTTTTAAAATTGGCGCCGAAGCTAAGCGCAGTCGCGGGAGTCTGGGAAAGCAGAAAGACGGCTACAGGGGGGTCTATTTTGGTTTAGTAGTGGATGTGCACCGTATCGTTTTCTTTTTCTTGTCTTAGTAACCTCGAGGTTAAGTAAAATTACATTTTTTTTTATGTTATTTAGTGTTCAAATATGTTTATTTTGTGATCGGATACTTTGATTTTTGTTTGAGGCGTGTGCTTTCCTCCTGCAGGACCGAAATGGTGCCTACCGTGTGTGTAGGCTTGCTGACCAGGGAAATTGAGAGGCCTGTTGTGGCCATAGACATAGAATTACTAGACGCCGCATGACCAGCAGCATCGTACGTCAACATCGCCGCCATATTGCGAGTGGCACTGCTGTAAAGTGAAATAATGAATAATGTGCTGCTTGGGATTGTACAAACCGCTGTATGCTCCAAACCAGATCCCGGGGGGTTACATTTCATGGGTAAGGCTGAACAATTGTTTTGGTTATATTTGGCCATTAGAAAATCCCGTTTTATAATCTTAGCAATCAAAGTCACCTTACAATAAACATTAGTAAAATTAAAACAAAAGAATGATAAATCAAAAAGCAATAATTAGCAAACAAACAAAGATAACTGGCAGTAATAGTGCAAAATTCACAATTGGTATGCCAGTTTTAAATTATGTTATTGAATCAAGGTGACGTATATGAGAGGGAAGAGAATTCCCGAGTTGATGAGCACAATGAGAGACACTCGAGCTCCCATAGCATAGTTTGATGTGTGGTACAGAAAGTAGAGCTGCAGATGAGGATCTGAGTGAGTGAGAGGAGTGTCAGTCTGGAGGAGATCAGTGAGGTTGTGAAGAGCTTTAAATGTTCAGAGCGGTATTTTGTATTGTATTCTGTAGTGAACGGGGAGCCAGTAACGTTGAGTTAGAATAGGTGGGATATGTTCAGTGGATTTAGAACAGCAGGTTATTATCCTGGCAGCAGAATTTTGAAGAAGTTGTAAGCTATGGACAAGTTTTTGTGGGATGCCAGACAGAATAGCATTACAGTAACTTGTACGTGAGGTGACTCGGGTATTAACCAATACTTCAGTACTGTGTTGCATAAGAACAGGACGAAGTCTAGAAATGTTTCGAAGATGGAAGAAGGCAGTCCGAGAAATGTTACTTATATGGGAGGAATTATTTAATAATAATAATAATAAAAATTATTATTCTTATTTAATAATTGCCATTATTAGTGTATAAACAGATATAAATAATTGCATTTAAATGATTCGCCAAAATCTGTTGTATGTAAACGATACTGTTTTAAACGTTATTGTTTTTTCATCAGAAAACCCGGTTTCCACGTCTACCTGTATTAGTTTAAAATGGCACTTTTGCCACTCGCAGCGGACGTGCTGACGTATCGTGTCGACTGGGCAACACAGTGAATGCGGCGTCTATCTATATATGTCTATGGCAGGGGTGTCAAACTCCAGTCCTGGAGGGCCGCAGTGGCTGCAGGTTTTCATTCTAACCATCTTCTTAATTCGTGACCAGTTGTTGCTGCTGATTACTTCTTTTAATTGACTTGACTCAGGCCCTTTAGTTGTTTCTTTTTCCTTCATTAGCAACCAAATAATAATGAGACACAAAACAAGCCACCACATCACACAATATCTGAAAATAAA
The DNA here is from genome assembly GCA_026402145.1 of Polypterus bichir lapradei. Taxonomy (NCBI): domain Eukaryota; kingdom Metazoa; phylum Chordata; class Cladistia; order Polypteriformes; family Polypteridae; genus Polypterus; species Polypterus bichir. Next base: position 18,845,995 of record JANRMT010062817.1, read on the forward strand.
GAAAGGTGAAGGTCTCAGTAAGGCTGACCTCTCAACTCACCAAAACACTTTGACGATGTTCTTATGAAAAACAGAAAATCAACAGTTTTGGAAATGTCAGCTGTGGCAGAATGAGAGCAACAACAAGCCGTGGAATTAAATAACGAGTTTAATTAACAGCAAGAATTGGGTTCTCATTAAGAAAATGGTTAGAGTTTGAAGCCCCAGTTTAGCCGGTCACCTGATGGCTCGTTTCACATCTCATTTCTGTTTGGCTGCATTTTAATAAGGAAATGAATCAATTCAGAGGACCGAATCCTTCTAACAGGGTTATTAAAATGTGAATTAGCAGTGAAAAAAGGTCACTGATTAGGAAAAGGGTTAGAATAAAAACCTATAGCCGCTGCGGCCCTCCAGGCCTGGAGTTCGACACCTGTGGTCTATGGGCATGCTGACCAGGAAAATTGAGACGCTTGTTGTGGCCGCAAGAGGGGGTGGAGTTTGACGATCGATCGGAGAGACTTGAGAGAGAGAGAGAGAGTGAGTTCAGGGTGTGCGAGGGGCGCCAGGCTAAGAGGTTTCTGGTGGCTGAGCAGTTGGTCGCTGTTAAGTAGCGGTGTGAGGCTCCTGAGAACCAAAAACAGCTCCTGATTTTTTTTTTTTTTTTTTTTACAAGGAGTTGAATTTATGGCAGGGGATGAAAGCAGGTTTTTTTTATGACTTTTTTGACTGAAATACTGAGTAAACATCCGGGTAAGAGCCTTTGTGTTTTACGCACTCTAACTTTATTTATATATTCTCTTCCTTGCATTTCCTTGATAAGAATTGTTTTAACTTTGTTTTTGTTTGTTTAGTGCAAACATTTACATGAACAACTTTTTTTTTGGCTATTGTGGAATAAAAACCTACCTTTTTTGTACATGTGCCCCTCATATTACCCCGACGGTCCTGTTCAGTCCCAAACTACGAGCAGACCATCTGCTTTTAGTAGATGGCTTGTGACACAATGCAAAGTACAAGAAGGTTGCTTCAGGCCCTCATTTTCACCCAAACTCAATGCAACCATGAAAAGCAAAACTACAGCATTCCTGCAAAGTACTCTAAGAAGACATCTACAGTAGAAAAGCAGGGCATGCCGTGGGTTGAGATAGCATTGAGACCCCTTCACTTTCTGCACACTTTATTGTGCTGTAGATTTCATTTGAAATGAACACATTTGACAGATTAATTCTGTAGTTAACAGTTGCTTATTCTAGCTTCATCTTTTAATTAAGATCAAGCCTTTTTTATCTTCTAGGGATCTTGAGAAAGACACTCATGCTTTTATCTTTTCTCGCCTTGATTACTGCAACTCGCTGTATTCTGGGATTAGCAAATCCCTGATATGCAGGTTACAGTTGGTCCAGAATAATAATAATAATAATAATAATAATTAATAATACATTTTATAGCACCTTTCCCATACTCAAGGCACTTACAGAATAAAGAGAAAGAACGGCAGGGTATACAGTATCTAGCATAGTACAAACCAAATAATTAAATAAATGAAGAAGATTAACTCTTTGAGGGCTGAATATTCTTTCCACAAAACATAGTTTCTGAAAAGCAATGGTTTCACAAAAAAATCAATATGAAATGTCAGTTGCTGCATGCTGCGGCTGCCACTTTACCAAGAATGAGCGGCAAGGCTGTGTTCACGTCACGGTCGCAGTGCATTGCAATCTGGTTTCTACCTCTTATCATTGTTAAGTGGCAGTCCTCCTGGCGAACATGGCTGTAGGCGTATCAGGTACATGAACCCGTTCAGCACCATGATTAGCTGGGGACCAGTCAGCTGAAGCTGGAACCTCACATTCGTTTTCGATCACTTGTATCAAAATGGGAGTCCGGCAAGTTATAGTCCCAGTTCAGAGATAATAGGCAGAACATCATCCATGGGGTATTTTGCTTTACGTATTCGCTTTGATCTCTCGCCATTATGTCAGTGCCATTTTTGCTCTTGTCTGTGCCTTAATACTCGGAAATCTCAGTCAACCCAATGAAGCTAACTTTCCTTCTAGCAACGAGAGTCCAACTAAAACATAAAGGTTGGTTTTGTCACAGTTTACAGTTGAATACCATCGTACAAAAGTCAACATCAGCCCTGAAAGAGTTAAGACAGTACATTCAGAGAAAGCCTAACAGACAACAGAATTGATGGTCCAGCACACACACACATACAGGTTACATGAGCATCTTGACATGGAGGTAAACTGAGAGAAGGGGAATGAAGTCAAGTAGAGCTAAAAGCCTTCCTGAACAGATGAGTTTTGAGTTGTTTTTTAAAAGAATTCATGGAGTCAGCTGACCTGATTAATTTCGGTAGGTCGTTCCAGAGTCTGGGCGCTATACAGCTGAAGGCCCTGTCACCCATGGAGTGTAGATTAGTGTGGGCAAAACAAGATTGCCAGAATCGGAGGACCTTAGTGAGCGGGCAGGCACATAGTGATGGAGAAGGTCACTGATGTAGTTTGGCGCGAGGTCATTTAAGGCTTTGTAGGTTATTAGTAGGATTTCATATTCGATTCTGTAGGACACAGGGAGCCAGTGAAGATGGAGCAGGATGGGTGTGATGTGCTCGCTGCTGCTGGTTCAAGTCAGGACTCTTGCAGCCGAGTTTTGAATAAGCTGGAGCTGTGATATAAGATTAGAAGGGGCACCTGCCAACAGTGAGTTACAATAATCGATGCGGGATGTGATAAAAGCAGGGACAAGTTTCTCGGCATTAGAAAAGGAGAGGAAGGAGCGAACACGGGATATGTTACGGAGGTGGAAGTAAGAAAGTTTCTTAATGTGATTTAATTGAATAAGAGAGGGAGGAATCAAAAATGACCCCAAGATTCTTTGCAGTAGAAGCAGGTCTGATGAGATCACCGCCAAGATGGACTGGGAAGGAGCTCATTTTATTAAGTTGCATTTTAGTCCCAATTTGCAGGAGTTCAGTTTTGTTGCAATTTAATTTTAAAGAGTTCTGCTCCATCCAGATTTAATTTCACTAAGGCAGGTTGTGAGCTGAGAAAGCTCTGATGAAGTTCCACTTTTAACAATGAAGTAAAGTTGAGTATCATCTGCATAAAAATGATAGCCCAGTCCATAGCTACGAATAATATGGCCAAGGGGAAGCATATAAATACAGAAGCCGCTCACTTTCTGGTTGGGGCAAGAAAGTCTGATTCTGTTTCTCAGATATTAGCTTCTTTACACTGGCTGCCTGTCAGTTTTGAATTGATTTTAAAATCTTGTTGCTAGTTTTCAAATCTTTACATGGGCTTGCTCCTGCCTATGTATCTGAATTGTGTGTTTTACACCAGCCATCCTGAGTGCTTAGATCTTCTGGTCAGTTTTCTCTCGTTGTCCCTCGTACCAAATGTAAAACTAAGGGGGACCTCATCACATAAAGGAGTTGTCTATAATTCAAAATGAGATTAAAGACTCCTTTCTATTCACTTGCTTTCCGTGACCTTCAGTAATACTGATGGTTTCCTCATTGTGATTATGACTTCTATTTATTATTTACAGTATTTTATTTATATTCATTTATTTTATTTCTATTTATGTTAATTGTATGTTTTTTTATTCTATTATTGTAAAGCACTTTGGCCACAACATTCCTGTGTTGTTTTAAATGTGCTATATAATGTGCTATATAAATAAATTGACATTTTTGCCCATCAATCCACACTCAATAACCTGCAGTGACAAAATGAAGATGTGTGTTCAGAAAGGTTTGCAGACTTATTCAAAACTGCAAAGTGAAACCGCTCATTCCTAGAGGCATTCAGTCCCTTTACTGTGATACTCCATATTGTGCTCAGGTCATCCTGTTTGCTTTAGTACTCATTGAGAGGTTTCTAGAACTTGATAGGAGTCCACCTGTGGCAAATTAGACCTGGACCTCCTTTAGAAAGGCACTCATGTATAGCGGGGGTTGGGGGGTCCAACAGTTCACACTGCACATCAGGACAAAAAACAGTCCATGAAGTCCAAGAGACTCCCTGCAGACCTCCACGATCGCAATATGGGGATGCACTGATACGGACAAGAGGATCAATCATTTCTAAAGCGTTGTTCCCAGCAGCACAGTGGCCTCAATAATTGTGAAATGCAAGAAGTTTGGGACCACCAGGTGTAATCAAAATATACAGTGGTGTGAAAAACTATTTGCCCCCTTCCTGATTTCTTATTC
>JANRMT010062817.1:18850598-18860687 GCA_026402145.1 Polypterus bichir lapradei
TGGTTAAATGTGTTTGATGATCAGAAACATTTTGTGTGACAAACATGAAAAAGAATAAGAAATCAGGAAGGGGGCAAATAGTTTTTCACACCACTGTAAGTTTAATGTCACTGTGCTCCATAGAAAAAATCTTTGATAAATCCACTCACATGTACAGGCCAAAGTTAGCACACAGGGGCCCTCAGCATTTAGAACTGCTAGGCAAGCATTTGAAAGGGACAGGTACGAAAATGGGCATTGTACTATTTCTGTATGTTAGAGATGAAATTGAATCCTCTCCTTGTCTTGTTTGGAACCTAAGTAAGGGTCTGCACGTGGAGAAACCAGTATAAAAGACTTGGACAGCAGCCAAACACCTCGAAGCCGGCGGACAGATGGACAGATGGGTGATAACGTCATCCGTCCTGAGAATCCTTCCAGCACAGCAATGAAAAATGGCAGACTGTATACATCAAGATCCCACCTTGGTAATTGTCTTGCCATTTGGCTTCCTTCGTCTGCAGTGCCGCGTAAATCGTCATTAAAGAAAGCTAAGTTATTTTCTCGTATGTGATTTCTTACCACCATATCACTATGGGAGAGGTATCACCTTTTAATATTATATCTATATAGTTTCGGGTTACTTAAAACGCCGCAATTGCAAAAGAACTTATTCCAACCAGGGAGCTAGCGACCCCTAGAGGAAATACCAGGACTAATTGCTAGAGTTGGCTGTCCAGCTAAAGTGAGTAACTGGACAAGAAGGGCCTTAGTTAAGGAGATAGCCAAGGACTCAACGGTCACTCTAACAGAGCTTCAGAAGTCCTCTGCTGACATGAGAGGAACGATCATCTCAGCAAAACTCCGTCAATCAGGTGATAATGGCGGAGTAGTCGGCCTGCTTTGTGTTTACCAAATGGCATTTCAGGGACCCTGAGAGGACCAGGAAAAAGGTTCTCTGGTTTGATGAGGCAAAAATTGATTTTTTTTTTTTTTTTTGACAGAACTTCAAGCTGTCTGTCTGGTGAAGATCAGGCACTGTACATCACCGGCCGAATAAGACCATCCCTATGGTAAAGCAGGATGGCAGCAGCATCACCGTGAAAACATCGAGTGACTGGACAAATTTGAGGGAAGGATGAATGACACTAGATCCAGAGACCTACTGGAAGAAAGCCTACTCCGGAGTGCTCTGGACCTCTGACTGTCCTGAAGGTTCATTGTCCTCAACAGGACAAAGCAAGAACAACAAGGAGTGCCAACTTTGGGAACATCCTTGAGTGGCTCAAACCAACAACTCTGGAGAGATCTGAAGATAGCTGACCACCACTGTTTTCCATCCAACCTGACAAAGCTTGAGAGAAGGTGTAGAGATGAGTAGCAGTAAATCCTCCAAATCCTGATGAGCAAGGCTCGACATATTAGACAAAAGAATTAAGGGAAGGATGACTACAGGCAAACACAGAGAGGTCCTTGAAGAAAACCTGCTCCAGAGTACATGCCACCTACAACATCGTAGGGGCGATGGTTCACTTTTCAGGATCAAAATGACAATAGACAGGGGTGTCTGGAGCAATCCCTTAAGTGGTCCTGACTAGCTTAGCCATAGCCCAAGCTTAAACCCCACAAAACATCTGTGGAGAGACCTGAAGATGGCAGTTGACAGACACTTCCCATCCAATCTAATGGCACTTGTGAGGGTCTGTCAGGAAGAATGGAAGAAACTGCCCAATTCTAAGTGTGCAAAGCTTGTAGAGACTTACGCAAGGAGCCTCAAAGCTGGAATTACTGCTAAAGGGGCTTCTACAACGTGCACAACTAGGGTCTGAATACTTCTAGACATGACAGATTTCAGCTTTTATCTTTAGTAAAGTTGCAAACCCTTCTACAAACACATTTTCACTTTGTCATTATGGGTTATCTGCAGTGGGCTGGCACCCTGCCCGGGGTTTGTTTCCTGCCTTGCGCCCTGTGTTGGCTGGGATTGGCTCCAGCAGACCCCCATGACCCTGTAGTTAGGATATAGCGGGTTGGATAATGGATGAATGGATGGATTATGGGTTATTGAATGTACATCGATGGGCACAAATGGCAAATGAAATCTACAACACAATAACTTGTGCAGAAACCATAAGGGTCCGAATGCTTTCTGAGTCCGCTGTATAAAGATATGGCCATTCATCTCCGGAGTTAACAGGCGGACCAACTCAAAAGCGTCAACAGTGCGTCCCCCTCTTAAATCTCCGGAGAGGAGTCGGCCTTATGGACTACACCAGCACACCTTCTGCAGGCGTTTCCACCAGCTGATGGTTTTGCTTTCATTTCATGTACTTGTTACGTTTATCGCATGGCCTTCTGCTTCACTCTCCCTTTCGACTGCCGTCCTCACCTACAATGCACACTCCTGCAGTTTGGACACTTGATTTACATCTTAACGGCCCAATGAAATATGGAGTTCAGCCACTGCACCATCCAATTTCCAAGATTAGGATCAGAGCTCTGGCAGATGTTGACACTAGCAAATTGATGGGGTAGCAGCAAGAGCCGTGCTCTTGCAATAAGAAGAAAATAAAATCCACTCTGGGGTGGCGAGGTGTTAGCTCAATGCAGAAGCTGGAATGGTTCCTGGCCGGCCACAATGGAAGCTCGATAAGATATATATGCATTTTTTTTTTCCTTCGTTGGTCTAGACACGCATTTGGGCTCCAGTGCTCATTTACTCGTATGATTCACATAAATAAATACATTTTTAAAAAGCAAATGTTTAAATGAAAGTAACCCTGATTGGATGTCTTACTTGTGTTTCTGAACGGATGAGTAGTAATTTTCTCAAGCTCAATAAAGAGAAAACTGAAATTTTAGTGATTGGCAATAATGGACATAATGAGACTATTAGAAATAAACTTGATGCATTAGGATTAAAAGTCAAGACGGAGGTAAAGAATTTAGGGGTAACTATTGACTCTGACCTGAATTTTAAATCGCATATTCATCAGACCACTAGGACAGCATTTTTTCACTTAAGAAACATAGCAAAAGTTACACCTCTTATATCATTGAACGATGCTGAGAAATGAGTTCACGCATTTTGTTTTCAGTCGACTAGATTACTGTAACGCACTCCTCTCAGGACTACCCAAAAAAAAGACATCAGTCGATTGCAACGAGTGCAGAATGCAGCTGCTAGAATCTTAACTAGGAAAAGAAAATCCGAGCACATCACACCAGTACTGATGTCACTAAACTGGTTACCTGTGTCATTCAGGATTGACTTTAAAATACTGCTTATAGTTTATAAAGCCTTAAATAATCTGCTCCATCTTATATATCGGAATGTCTGATATCTTATATTCCAAATGATAACCTTAGATCCTCAAATGAGTGTCTCCTTAAAATTCCAAGAGCAAACCTTAAAAGAAGTGGTGAGGCGGCTTTCTGCTGCTATGCACCTAAAATATCTGGAACAGCCTGTCAATAGGAATTCGCCAGGCTGATACAGTGGAGCACTTTAAAAAACTGCTGAAAACACATTACTTTAACATGGCCTTCTCATAACTTCACTTTAATTTAATCCTGATACTCTGTATGTTCAGTTCATTATAATAAATATTCATGGTGGCTCTAAAATCCATACTAACCCCTACTCTCTCTTCTGTTCTTTTTCCGGTTTTCTGTGGTGGCGACCTGCGCCACCACCACCTAATCAAAGCACCGTGATGTCCCTACGTTGATGGATTAAAGGCTAGAAGTCCACGTGACCGTCATCATCAAGTCCTTCCCTGTGAACCCTGAATACCTTGAGGCCTGAGTGAGGTCATTTATGTGAGTAGAATGCCTAGAGGGGGCTGGGTGGTCCCGTGGCCTCTGAACCCCTGCAGATTTTATTTTTTCTCCAGCCGTCTGGAGTTTTTCTTTGTTTTTTCTGTCCTCCCTGGCCATCGGACCTTACTTTTATTCTATGTTAACTAGTATTCCCTAATTTTAATTATTTATTTTGTCTTTTTTCTCTTTCTTCATCATGTAAAGCACTTTGAGCTACATTATTTGTATGAAAATGTGCTATAGAAAGAAATGTTGTTGTTTTTACATCCTAGAAATGAGCACATGATAAGGTGTGTGCCCCCTTGTGCACAAGTACCAGGGGGAAAAAGGACATAACATAAGGGACAAGGGAGCAAGCAAGAGCAGTACAAGTGTATAAAATGAGAAACTACTCACAATGAACAAAGACAAGAAAAGAAAAAAGAGAAAGCAAAATGAAACAGAACAGTATGAGCACTGAAGGGGCAATCAATGCCACCTCATGCTGGCACTACTGACTGTAAGAAATCACATCGTTTTATACTCATGACATTAACACGTCGCCCAGCGGCCACTGAGGGGCTTTTAGGTGGGTTACCTCATGCCAGAAAATACAGGAGATGAAGTTTTGTGCTCTATTCGTGTGCAGTGGACCCCACAAGCAAAAAACAAAAAGACCACCATACCAAAGGGAATAAAGCAAAACTGCTAAAGTATTTTATGTAGTGGTATTTATTTCTATAGATAAGTTCATATATGATTTGACTGTGGAGTCAGAACGTATTCAGTCCCCTCCACTTGTTTTACATTTCGTTATGTTTCAGCTTTATGCCAAAATTATTTAAATCTATTTTTTTTCCCTCATCAAACATCACTTGATATTTCAGAACAACATAGAAAAAGCAGAATTTTGGAAATATTTGGAATATATTGTATTGTTCGGCTTTAAAGTTTAAGTCGGAGACTTGTAGATGATTTAATTTGTGTTGCCATCAGAGATAAGTAGTGTTTCTTCCCAATGAAGAGGCGTATCCACGAGAATGAAAAGATTTCTTGTTTGGTGAAAGTGAAATCCACAAACAGTCAGTCAGTCAGTGTCCAACCCGATACATCCTAACACAGGGTTATGGGGTCTGCTGGAGCCAATCCCAGCCAACACAGGGTGCAAGGCAGGATGCCTGCCCACCACAGGACACACGCAAACTAGGGACAATTTATGACCGCCAACGCACCTAACCTGCATGTATTTGGTCTGCAGGCACGGGGAGAACATGCAAACTCCATGCAGGGAGGACCCGGGAAGCAAATCCAAGTCTCCTTACTGCAAGGCAGCAGCGCTACCCACTGCGCCACCATGCTGCCCAATCCGCAAACACTACAGGCAAAGTATCCTCATCTTATGGCAAACCGAATTAACATTTAGAGATATCTCAAAATAAATTTCAGACATCTTAAAATGTAATTTACTTTTTAAGATATCTGAAACTCGCTTTGAGATATCTTAAAATAATTTCCATCCAACCCGCTGAATCCGAACACAGGGTCACGGGGGTCTGCTGGAGCCAATCCCAGCCAACACAGGGCACAAGGCAGGAACTAATCCCGGGCAGGGTGCCAACCCACCGCAGGACTAAATTTCCTTCACATTTTAAGATATCTGCAATACATTTTGAGATATCTCAAATGCATTTCAAGATATGTCAAATACATTTTCAAATATCTCAAAATAATTATGTCTGCATTTCAAGATATCTCAAATGAATTTTCACATATCTCAAATTGACCTTTCATGTATTTTAAGATATCTTAAAATCATTTCCTGTAAAACTGCCTATTATTTCAATGGGACTTCTTGTTTATTATAAGATATCTTGAAATGAGCAGGAAGTGAAGTTGAGATATCTGAAAATGGACAGGAAGCTGTTTTGAGATATCTGGAAATGTATTTCAGAAATCTTAAACTGTATTGTAGATATCTGAAAATGCTATTGAGATATCTTGAAATACAATTTGAGATACCTTGAAATACATCGTTAGATATCTGAAATGGAGCAGAGACCCACTTTAAGATATCACGAAATTAATTTTAGATATCTAAAAATATACTTCAGATATCTCAAACAACAGTGAATTTTAAGTTATCTTAAATGCTTTTTGAGATATCTTAATTATATTTCGAGATATCCTAAAATAACTTCCCACTCATTTTCAGATATCTCAACATAACTTCCTACACATTTTAAGATATCTCAAATAGATTTTGAGATATCTTAAAAATAGACAGGAAGTCCCATTGAAAGAATAGGAGGTTTTACAGGAAGTGATTTCGAGATATCTCGAATTGCAGTTAAGATATCTTAAAATGCATTTCAGATATTTCAAAATGTGCAGCATATCATATTTTGAAATCTATTTAAGATACCATAAAATGCTTTTTAGATACCTTAAAACAGATGCATTTTTAGATATCTGTAATTCAATTTGAGATATCTAAAATGCTTTTCCAGATATCTTAAAATTCATTTTGAGATATCTCTAAATGCTAATGCGGCTTGCCATAGCATCCACAATAATCTGGTCGCGTTCGCAACATTCAATGCTCAAAACGTAGACTTACACGATTCAGAACCATCACACAATGAGACTCTTTGGTCCAGCAACAATTAAAGCTACGAGTTTAATTTCAAAGAAACCACAATTCAGTCAGGTTTATATTTATGATTGCGGAGAAGCGATGCAGCATAGAATTGAAAGAGTTAAACGATCGGACCTATTAGAAATTCTACAGCCAATAATGGATACAAATCTACACGTCCAAAAGTATCGCACTTTATATGAAATTTATCTGAAAAATGCGGACAAAGAAGTTTTCTTGGATGAATCTGAAAGATCACGCTCGCATTTATGATAAGCCAACATGTGACGTTTTGTCAGCGATAATAGTTTCGAAAGACGGAGATATCAAAGACAGAGTTGATATTCGTGTTTATCCAAAAGCACAGCACGATTCGAAGTGACGAGTGTGTAGGAGGTTGGCGAGCGAAGCGATCAAGGAGCAGAGCCCCCTAGTCTTTATTAAGAAGATGACCTTCGTCATACAATGTTACTCTTTTTAAGAGGTTGTCAGCAAGTCTAGTATTCCGTCATTTCAAGGGTCCTGGTGTAAGTTTTACGGAGAATGTGCCTGTTAAGGGAAGGTGGAGATCTTGTTTCAGTTTTCAGATAATTGGTATTCAAAAAAGAAAAAAGGAAAAAAAAAAAAAACAAGGATTTCACAGGAAATGGGCCACCTGGCTGGGCGCACGCTAATGGAGTCTGAAGCCGCCGTCACAGATGTCTAGCCGGCCTGCTGGAGGAGATGTGCACATGAATGCGTCTCCAGGAGCCCCGTGGTGTCCTCACCTCGCAGAAGTGGCGCACTCGGGGCTTTGGTCTGTTCACTGAGAGAAGCAATTCTTTTGTTCCATTGTTGATCAGAACGGCAAGTTTCAGTTTTTTTCGTTTTGGAAATTCACCCCGTGGCTCTGTTAATAAAACTGAAAATAAAATAAAAAAAAATCGCAACCCCTCTCTTTAATGGAAGCGGTAGGCGGCATTTCTCTTTATTCAGGTAAATGGGAGAGAGAAAGGAGACATGCAACTTATTTATCGACATGTTCTTTTTTGTTGTTGTTGTTGTTGTTGTTTAAAGGTCTTCATTGCTAAAAAGAGAAGTGGGTCTGGCAGGCAGATATCTTGATGCAAACGCTTAAAGAAAACTTTTAAGGTTGAGGCTGCCTGTCTAAGACGGGCTGAAATCTAAGTAATCAACATTGACCTCTGTGTTCATGTTTATAGTGCACTATCTGTTGGAATGTATTTTGTAATGAACATAGTCATTCCAACAGATGGTGCATCAGAAACACTTGTAGCAATGAAATGCATCACTATAATGTTTGTAATGTGCCATCTGTTGCAATGTCACAGGCAATGCATATGATTGCTCCATGTTATTTGGCATAAGACTTGGAAAAGCAGTGTTAGTGCTGTTTAAACACCATATGTTGGATTTACAAACCTTAGGTATGTCCCTGTTATACACCATTTGGTATAAGATGTAAAAAATTGTGATGCACCATCTGTTGGAATTATAAATGCAATGCATATGTTTCTGTCACATGCCATTTGGTATTAGATTTGGAAAAGCAGCATTAATGTTTGTGATGCACCATCTGTTGGAATGTCAAATGTAATGTGTATGTCTCTGTTATATGCCATTTGGTATAAGATTTGGAAAAGCAGCATTAATGTTTGTGATGCACCTTCTGTTGGAATGTCAAATGCAGTGTGTATGTCTCTGTTATGTGCCATTTGGCATAAGATTGGGAAAAGCAGTGTTAATGATGTTTAAATGCCATCTGTTGGAATGACAAATGTCATGCATATGTCTGTTATATGCCATTTGGTGTAAGATTCAGAAAAGGAGTGCTCATGTTCAACATGCACCATCTGTTGGAATGTCAAGTGCAATGTGTATGTCTCCGTTATGTGCCATTTGTAAAGGGATTCAGAAAAACAGTGTTAATGTTTGTGATTCACCATCTGTTGGAATGTCAAATGCAATGTGTATGTCTCTGTTATGTGCCATTTGGCATAAGATTTGGAAAAGCAGTGTTAATGATGTTTAAATGCCATCTGTTGGAATGACAAATGTCATGCTTAGGTCTGTTATATGCCATTTGGTATAAGATTCAGAAAAGGAGTGCTCATGTTCGACATGTGCCATCTGTTGGAATGAGAAATGCATATGTCTCTGTTACATGCCATTTGTAAAGGGATTCAGAAAAACAGTGTTAATGTTTGTGATGTGCCATCCTTTGGAATGTCAAATCCAATGCATATGTCTTTGTTTTATGCTACATGGTATGGGATTTGGAAAAACAGTGTTAACAATGGTTAAATGCCATCTGTTGGAATGACAAATACCATGCATTTGTCTGTTATATGCCATTTGGTAAAAGAGGTGGAAAAGCAGTGTTAATGTTTATGACGAGCCATTTGTTGGAATGACGAATGCAATTCATTTTATAACCACAAATGTTTGTGACGCACCGACTTTGGCATCAAGCGGTAACACTGGTCAGATTACTGTCTTCTTTTCTGTTATACAAGCCTAGAGGTTTTCAGAGCAAGGACCTGACGGATGACAGTCCTGCGTGGTTTTCCCTCACTCAGTTCCTCCCGCTTTGTGTGTAACCAATGCTAAAAATTCCAAAAATGAAATTCATTTCTGGACTCCTGGGTACTTGAGGTAGCCTACATTCTTCTGTGATTCACATCTCGTGTTCCTGTCAGAAGCCTACTCAGTGTCCTTGGCAGCTGGTGAACGAAGCTGGCATTTCAGTGTATTCCTCTACTAATCCGGCATCTGCGAGCCTCTCTATTACGTGGTGAGTAACAAGCGCAGTACACATGATGGCCTGTGCAACTTTTACATTTAATAACTGAATGCATCCACATCTTGTAAAAAACCTTTTCTTTTAATCTGGCTTTCCAGTAATTATATAATAACATAGTGATCTGAATTGCAAGTTTAGCTCATTGATGTGTTAATAAATACCCAGCATTAATCCATGGCTTTATTACATTATTTTTGTCTCCCGTCCTGTGTGGTGGCGCTATATGCCACCCACATCTGCTTAAAGTGCTCTATTCTGCAGTCACCTGGGCTACTGGAGGAACCGAGGAGGACTAGAAATCCTTTACTGACGACTGTATCGACGGTGCCCAGTGAAGGGCGGGCTCATTCTGGTTTGTCATTACCACCAGACCTAACTCTTTGATTTGCTCGTCTCTGTCTGACAACCGTGGCCCTTCAGAGGTTTATTTTTCTCCTATAGCCCATTGTAGTCACATTTTTTTGGTTTCCTTTCCATCGTGTCAGCCGGTTGACCAATCACATTCCGGAATCCAGAACTTCATCTACATCCTAAGTCAAATGAAACCGCTATGGACTGCCATATTTGCTTTTGTATCTTTTGGGTGCTTGAGTGGCAAAAAGATGGAAAAGGAGTTAATTAGCAGCAAAAACAGGTCACTAATGAAGAGAAGGGTTAGAATGAAAACATGCAGCCCTCCAGGACCCGAGCTGGGGACCCCCTGATCTATATGGTATATGAAAGCACAGACTGAGGCCCTGAAGGGCAAAGCAAAAGAAAAAAGTGAAAACGCAAACTAAAAATCGGCATGAAAACTGAAAACGGAAAATGACGTCACTAGAGAACGAGGTACACGGTGGATTAGTGTCGAGAAACTGGGGGGGGGGGGGGG
>JANRMT010062817.1:18863427-18878154 GCA_026402145.1 Polypterus bichir lapradei
GCCTTCTTAATGGCTTCTGAACACTGTCGGGAAGTTGATAGCTTAGAATCCACTATGACTCCTAAATCCTTCTCATAAGGTGTACTCTCGATTTTCCGACCGCCCATTGTGTATTCAAACCCAATATTTTTACTTCCTATGTGTAATACTTTACATTTACTGACATTAAATTTCATCTGCCACAAATCTGCCCAAGCCTGTATGCTATCCAAGTCCTTCTGTAATGATATAACAGATTCCAAATTATCTGCTAATCCACCTATCTTGGTATCATCTGCAAACTTAACCAGCTTGTTACTTGTATTCCTATCTAAATCATTTATATATATTAAAAATAGCAGCGGCCCTAGCACTGACCCCTGTGGAACACCACTCTTAACATCGGCCAGTTCTGATGAGGTTCCTCGCACCATCACCCTCTGCTTCCTGTGTCTGAGCCAATTCTGTACCCATCTAAAAACATCACCCTGAACTCCCACTTCTTTTAACTTGATGCCCAACCTCTCATGTGGCACCTTATCAAATGCTTTCTGAAAGTCCAGATAAATAACATCATATGCTCCACTTTGATCGTATGCTTTTGTTGCAACCTCATAGAATTCCAACATGTTAGTAAAGCACGACCTCCCTCTTCTGAACCCATGCTGACTGGTCAGAATAACTCCTGTCCTTGCCATGTGTTGCTCAATCTTATCCTTAATAATTCCTTCCATTAATTTTCCTGTGATGCATGTTAAGCTTACTGGCCTATAGTTGCTTGGATCTGCCCTGTCACCCTTTTTATATAATGGAATGATATTTGCCATTTTCCAGTCCTTCGGAATCTCTCCAGTGCTCAGTGACTTCCTAAAAATATGTGTCAAGGGTTTATATATGTACTCACTAGCCTCCTTAAGAACACGAGGATAAATATTATCTGGTCCTGGTGATTTGATTGATTTCAGCTTATTTAATCTGAGCAGCACTTCTCCCTCTTCAATTTCCAAATCCCTCAGTACCTCCTTAGTAGTTGCGTTTACCTCTGGGAGGTTATCCACTCGCTCACTTGTAAACACCTCCGAAAAATGTAAGTTTAGGGCATCTGCTATTTCATGGTCTGTATCTTTTAATTCCCCTTTACTATTCCTGATGAACTTGACCTCCTCCTTGACTGTTCTTTTACTACTAAAATACTGAAAGAATCTCTTGGGGTCTTCTTTCGCCTTATCTGCTATATTCCTCTCCAACTGTCTTTTAGCCTCCCTGATATCCTTCTTAATGGTTGCTCTCATATTTTCATACGCTCTACGATTCACTTTGCAGTCATTAGTCTTATATGCCTTATACAGCAGTTTTTTCCTTTGCAACTTCTTTTTTAAATCTTTATTAATCCAT
The DNA here is from genome assembly GCA_026402145.1 of Polypterus bichir lapradei. NCBI lineage: Eukaryota > Metazoa > Chordata > Cladistia > Polypteriformes > Polypteridae > Polypterus > Polypterus bichir. Next base: position 18,864,802 of record JANRMT010062817.1, read on the forward strand.
CGTGGAGTTTTTTTTAGTTTCCTATTAATTCCAAATTTAGGTATGTATCTGTCCTGCATTACATGCATTAGAAGTTCATGCATTAATTAATTGGATGTTTTAATATTCTTGCTTTCGCCTTTTTATACGTTCAATCATTGCCTTTATCTAATAAATTTTCTGTAATAATTTTGTTGCGTTTGCCTTTATTCGCTGCGCACAATTGAGGTCACCCTTTTGAAGCTCGCCGTTATTTATGCGCCCTTATTGAAGGATACCTCTTCGGCTGTTCAATCAGCCGTTTTTCATGAATAAGGCTTTCTTCTGCTTGATTCCATACTGATGAGCTGGGCACAGTTTCATTTATACACATTAACTTAGTAATCGGAAATCTCCACTGGGGTGCACCCTTGCAACTGTAAACTTCCACTTTAAAACAACCAACATTATACATGTGTAGCGGCTTTAAAATGGTTGCTGATGATTTCAAAGAAGACAGACACACTGTTTATTCTACAAGACAAGCAGTAAGGGGCACAGTCAGCACACGCAGGGACAGGCGCTCTCTCTGTCTCCTGCAAAAGTGTCATCCAGCTTTTGCCAGGAGTCTGCTGTACACTCCATGTGCGTCCTATGGGTGTTACATTAATTAACCCCCCCCCCCCGCTACAACAAGCAAACAGTAACTATATACAAAAGATACACTGATTGCATTCACAATCTCTATATATAATCTTCATTTGGATCTTGATCTTTGTTTGTCCGCGAATGAATTAGAAGAAGAAGCACTAGATGGCAGTAGAGAGACAGTTAAAACATAGGCATTGCATTAAGAATCTCCTCCAGGCTTATACTACTGAAGACTGTAGTACGCCAGTCACACCTCAAAACACAGACATTCAAACTAAACAAATTGTTGTGCTTTAAATTAACTAAAGAGATCTTCATTTAGATCTTGATCTTTGTTTGTCCGCAAATTCCACGCATGCATAGACCACCTTCCAGTTTAGTACGTTGTTGTTACTCACGGATGTCAACAATGTGCCAGAATAACGAAAGGGGTAGTGGACAGTGTTACGCTGGTTAGCTCCTGAGGCCTGGTTAGAGAATGAGATTGCCGAAGATAAAAGGTACGTGCCTACGTAACATATGAATGAAAGAAAGACAGTGGGTAAAATGAATGACAACGTAACAGCACGTTCCGGAAATTATTATTGTTACGTTGTAGTCGGCGAGTGCTGCGCGTCTCACAGTTGTACCGTGGCTTGCTCACATGTCAGTGAAGTGATCCCTATTTATGCTTTAAAGAGCTTAGATACCTATGTGTCCCCCTTTTATAACCATTGCTCCGTGTATATTGCCTTACTCTTTGGATTGCCACAAAGCAACCTGCGAGATTGGAGAAAGGTTGAGAAGACATCGTGAGAGGAAACAACAGCGTCGTGAAAATGAGACGGACTGTGAACGGACAGAAGCAGAAATGCTCCTACACCACCACATAATTACGATTCAGACAGTGATTCTGAGGCCGTTCCTATCGAATCAATGTCCAAAGGTTTTCTTTTGTAATTTTGTTTCCCTTATAAAAAATCATAATGCTGTGCGACGAAGGGCCCAGTTCACGACTGGCAGCCACGTTTACATAGGGAGCCCTTCACAGACAACTTTAACACGCGCAACGTAGTTGGGCGCACATGGCTAGTATACGTATAAAACAGAAGAATTTCAGTATAAAAAAAAAATAGTTTTGAGAATGTTCACAAAAATATAAAACATAATAAACAACTCAGCCACACATGCATACATATATACACATGTCAGAAGGGGACCTTGTTTTTCGATTTCCTGGATAATCCAGTTACTGATTGTGTCAGGGTTGTCTGCAGGATGTAGGTATTGCTGTCTGGCAAAGGAGTCACCGCTTTGAAGTCTAGCTGGTTGAGTGTACACACAATAGAAAGTTGTGATAATAGACCTGCTCCTCCCTTGGAGGATGTGTGCATTTACCTGACTTGGATATTACATGTCTGATGCTATTGGTTTCTAATCAACATATCTGTACTTATTCATGATTGGTAACAATACATTTTGTTAACTTGTGTTTTCATTAATTGTTAAACCCAGGAAATGTAGATGTGCCATTGTTTAATCTGATTGTCCAGAACTAATAATGGCAGGGACTGAAGGAGATTTAAAGTCCTGGGCAGGAGAAGGCAAGAGGGACGGTCCACTGAGAACGCTGCCAAGACTCGCAGAGAGCGCAGGGGCTCACTGGCAGACTGGGGTACGTGGCTGGTGTGACGTGAGGGACACGAACGGCAACACTTTCCCCGAGGGAGGAAGAGACAACTCCACAAGAAGACGGTTGTGGGTCCAGCGGGAGAGGGAAGCCACATGAAAGGACCAAGCAAAGCTGACAGACGAGAAGTGAGTCGTGCCCAGGTCACAGCAACACAAGGAGCCCAGAATGGAGAAAAAGAACGACGAGGAGACGCTGACAGGGATTCCACGATTGGACAAAACTTCTGTTGGGAAACGAGTGTCCGGTAAACAGAGTGCAGCGGTGGACAGTTGGACGACTAATTGTTGGGGTAACACAGTGTACAAACTGGACTCTGCACCACTAAAGGTTGTATCCTTCAATTCTGTTTTTGACGGACTTTTGGAGTGTGGACTGTGTGTTTTCCTTTTAAAAAAAGAAATTAGTTCTTGATATTGTTAGATTTTGTTTATGTTCATTTATCTTTTTATTGTACTTATTATTGTCTGGTGTAATAGAAATTACTGTTGTGTCTTTCATTGTGTGTTTACTCACCGCCCAATTTAAAGAAACCTGTGTGCTATTATTGGTAAATTTCAGGAGTTCCCAGTCTCTTAATAAAACTGGGTGGCGTAGTCGGATAATTAAATGGTGTCTACGTTAGATTACCTGTAAGTGTGACCAGACACCTGTCACACACACACACATACACATATACATATATATATACAGTACACTTTTTTTACAGTTTATACTTCACGCGACACGACGTCTGCTGCATTGGACTCTCCTGCTGTGCAAGCGTTATACTGTTTATACTTGCGTGTGTACTTTACGTAAATCTGGAGGAATCCAGCAGGTGGCAGTGCGAGATATTATCACGGTGAGAACAGGTTCGGCTTCTCTGTGTTGTGAACTGCCTGGAACACCCATTAAATTCCGATGACACCTTACCACAATATCTCTCAAAAGGATGTTTACTGATTAAATCCATCAATCCAGGGATGTGTCCATTCCAGCAAGCATTGGGCACGAGTGAGAAACAATCCCTGGACGAGGCCTCAGCTCATCGCAAGGTGAATACAAGCACACACATACACTAGCATCATTTTAGCGACACCAAATCCCCAAATCTGCATTTCTTTGGAAGGAAACTGGAGCACAGTGTGGAATCCAAGCAGGGAATACCAGCGACATGACTTCCTGTGAGACAGCAGTGCTCGGCGACTTTGATATGTGACAAATTCTTTTTTATTTCGGGCACTGTGCGACTTTGTGAACTTGAGCTTGTTTCTCCAACACAGTATGTCACTCGATCAGCTTCCTTTTGTTGTTTATTCCACTGTTTAAACCAACAAATAGTACGTTTTTCCTTTGCCTCCACTTGGTATTCGCTGAAATTCTTATATGTTCCCTATTGCTTTTGCCATTGCCTTTTCACAGAATGCTGAGCTTAAGGTCTATTTACATTGATTTTCATATTCAAAGAGGTGTAATTCTGGGAGGAGACGGGGCGGGACAGAAGGCGCGTGCACGTGCATTAGTTTTCACACTGATCGGGATTTATGGAGCGGAAGTTAGAGTACGCACAGATTCCTGCATCTGGAATTTTCTGTGTGTAAGCACATTTCGGCTTTTGTGCTTACGTCATGTTATAGTACGAACTCTACACACGGCGTTATAAACGGTGCGTACGCACAGAAATGTTGCGTAAGAACGTTTCCACATTCAAATCGCGATGTATAAAACCTACACTTGGCGTAAAGCCACGCACTTTTCCATGGCACCTCATACCTTGTCGTACGCAAGTTCTCCGCTCGGTTTTGCAGACTGGCGGCACCCAGCGCCAAAGCAGTGCTACTGTTCCTGTGTGGTTAACCTATTCTTAGATCCACATCCACGACGGCGGCTTTATCAAATACACTGAAATTAACCGCATATCGTTCATAAATTTCAGGCACCTGATTGTAATCAACCTGTAACAATATAACGGTGCACAGAATGGCCAAACTATTCCACTGGCATGGCTGCTTTAGCGTTGCTAGATGACCTCGCAAATAGAAGGATTAGAAGAGAATGCGTATTCCGAGATCATACTGATTTCTTAGCACATGATGATGACTGGCTTCTAAGTCGGTTTAGATTTCCAAGAGCGATCCTCTTGGCGCTGTGTGCTGTACCAGCGCCGGCTTTACAAAGGCGGACTTTGAGGAATTGTGCTCTACCTGCTCCTTTGCAAGTTTTGTCCACTCTCTGGTTTTTAGCCACAGGAGCTTTTCAGCGTGAACTGGCTGACCGATCGGGTATTTCTCAGTCATCACTAAGTCGTGCCATGCCAGCTGTACGGGATGGTATTATCCGCTTGTCAAGCAGATATATAAGATTTCCGTACACTACGGTTGAACAGGCAAACATCAAAGCGCAATTGGCAGCAATGTCCGGTTTTCCCAATGTAATTGGAGCGGTCGACTGCACACACATTGCTATAAAGGCACCGTCACAGAATGAATTTGTTTATGTAAATAGAAAGCATTTTTACTCTATTAATGTGCAAATCATCAGTGATGCGAAAATGCGCCTCACTAATGTTGTTGCGAGATGGCTGGCTCAACTCATGATTCATTCACCCTGAGACACAGTAGTGTGGGGAACAAACTTGAAAATGGAGCTGTGCGTGATGGCTGGCTTCTCGGTAAGATAAGACATTTGTTACCTTTTTGGTTACAGTTGTACGTTATCTGTACGATGAAACCATATAACACGATTATTCAGGTGACAGTGGGCACCCGCTGAAGACATGGCTCCTCACCCCTTTCTCCAACCCACTGACTGAACAAGAGCGACGTTATACTGACCTCCACTCTCGGGCTTGGGCGGTGGTAGAACGTACTATAGGGCAGCTTAAGGGCCATTGGCGCTGCCTGGGTAAGACTGGTGGAGTGCTGCTCTATAGTCCACAGAAAGTGTGTCGCATTGTGCAAGCATGTAGCATTCTGCATAATATGGCACTCATTCGTAACTTGCCGCTACCTGAAGAGATGCGGTATGATGAACCTGACCCAGGACCACCAAATGATCAGCCACACTGGACAGCATTGCAATGTCGAATGAATGTAATAAACAGAATGTAAAAACAGGTAAGTAGATTCATCATTTATTTTTTCACAAACTCATTTAATTTTTGGTTAATGCCACACAATACTGCCTTGATATTTCGTAGTTTATTAGCTACATCCCGTTGTGCATTGGCCACATCTCTCACCGCATCCACCAATGCATTTTGAGATTCTAGAACTGCATCAGTCAGCACACGGCCAGATGATCGCCCAGGCAGGGGTGTGTGAGCAGCCAGCGCCCAAAGATGAGCTCGGCACAGAAGCAGCACCATCATCGCCCGGAAACATGTCCTCAGCATTGGGTTCAGCTTTTGTACTATTGTCTAGAAGTAAATAAACAGTAATTAATACCTGATTGTTTGTCTTATTACTCATGCAAATTATTTACACGAGTATGGATCATGGCACGGTGGCGCAGTGGTAGCGCTGCTGCTTAGCAGTTAGGAGTCCCGGGTTCACTTCCCGGGTCCTCCCTGCGTGGAGTTTGCGTGTTCTCCTCTGGGCGCTCCGGTTTCCTCCCACAGTCCAAAGACATGCAGGTTAGGTGGATTGGCGATTCTAAATTGGCCCTAGTGTGTGCTTGATGTGTTTGTGTGTATCCTGCGGTGGGTTGGCAGCCCCCGTGACCCTGTGTTCGGATTCAGCGGGTTGGATGATGGATGGATCATGGTAATTAGTGATGAGCGAGTATGCTCGGCCGAACATGTGTTCGGCTCGAGCATCGCTATGCTCGGAGCATGGCGCTACTTGAACGAGCACCACATGTGCTCGTGCGCCATGCTCGAGTCTCCGTTTCGCGGGTTGGAGACAGCCAATCAAGGGGCAGGTAAGTACTGCCCTCACTGTAATGCCAGTAGCCATGTCAGGTGCTGGCATTACAGTGATTGGCTGGCCGGAACACATCATCGGGTGCTAAACAGCCTGCACTCGCATATAATGTTTTAGAGCGTCAGCTCACCTGCAGGCACTCCCATATCATGTTTTAGAGCAGTGGGGTCTGGCTGCAGCCTGCAATACCTAGGAAATTAGACACGGAACGCCCCCCAACACTAGCCACGGAATGCCCTCTGATGTCAGTTTCGATACGTCATCATTGTTTTTGTCGGAGTCCGGAGGAATGGTGGACTTAGAATAAATCTTTCTGAAAGCTTTTCGAGGAAAGAAGAAGAGTTTGAGTTGGAAATTAAGATGGCAGTGAGTTTGTTGCAAGTTTTACTAGTATTAGGTAATATTATACTTTACTGCTAGGGTACGAATTATACCACAGTGTAATAAAGATGTTGAATCAACTTTCAGGTTCCGTGCAGTACTAAGCTACTACTAGCTAATTGTTACAGGGCTAATCGGAATACTCGATTCTGAGTAGTAAATCGACGGATTCAGCAGTCAATCATTTTTATAACAATCGTTATAATATGCAATTGAGCGTTGTTGAGTATAATTAACCATAGCGAAGTGTAACGGACTGTAATCAAATATAAATGACCGTGATTAAGTACTTATAATTGCCAGAATATCATTCACCATTTGTCCTGTATATCACGTATATGCAAGTTAATCAGAAGCAAAACCTATCAGTAACTTGTTATTTTAGATATCAAAATATATTTCAGAAAGACAATACAGAGAGATTGAGCCATTATAAGGTAATGTTCCACAGAAAGCTTATTGTTTGCATAATTTTCTAAGACAAACACAGTTAATAGTGGATTATAGTGGTTTTTCAATTATAGTAATGTTGGTAGTCTGAAGTTTGAATATGCTTAGGTCACTTTAGATGATCTTTTTTCATAATTCTGTATATATATTTACAGTACATAACTGAACATTTTAATAAGTAGCTACAAACAAAGGGCAAGTGTGAATGCAATATTCAATTTCCTTCAGTTCAAGAAAGTTCAAATTAGATTGTAGACAATAATGAGGAAAAGAACAGCCAGGATAGAATCATGTTGTTGTTGTTATTATTATTATTATTTATTTTATAAAGTTATTTCAATGATAGTACAGTTTGTTTGAACTCTTAAAATAACATTAAATGTTTCATGCCCACCACTCCTGCATTCTACTGCTTTTGAAGTTTTTTTCAATTGAAATAAAGTGAAGTGATTGTTCTCATGCATGTTTGTCAGTTTTAAGAACTTTATATCTATTTTATATTCACCAGAGACACATAAGTATATTGAGGACCTCAGAGGAACCTACAGTTGTGTTTGGTGCTCAGGAGTTTGCTTGTCTGTTTTGCTGTAAAAGAACAGATTATGCAGGCATCATCAGCCACTTACAGAGCCACAAAAGGACAGTAGCTGTTCATGGAGGGATGTGAAGTGCTCTAGAATATATCTTGTAACTTGTAAAATTTGATTAATTGACAATTTTAATACACTTTAATGCAGCTAGATATTCACCTTAACAACATGATTTTATTTGACAAAATAGTATACTGTGTACTTTTTAACCTTTTGAAAAGCTAGCTTTGAATAATTTTAGATGAATTAATTCATGACTGTGTATTAACAATTTTCTCTTTTAAAATATTTAGTAGAATATGACAAAGATCATACTACAAATACTTTCATTTTTCAGAATGTAAGTGTGGAATTACATTACCTACAATTGACAGGCAACATATAGTATATTTTCATAAATTTTTAAAAGCATCATTGACAGAATCTTTAATTAGTTTGTTCTGTTTAAAAGAATAATAGGACAGGATTTGCTTGTTTTAACTCTATTAAATTTAAGGATTATCTGAATTTCTTTTGTTAAGTTTTAAATGTTTAGCAAAATAATTCTGAATATTAACCTTTTTTTTTCTTTGTACTGTTTCAGGTTTTAAAATATACAAGTGTTCACTGAACTGCCAGGGATCAGGCCATTACCATTGCTGTTATTGTCAGAAAACAGTAGTTCATAAAGATCAGTTCCTCAGGCACTTGTCAGATTGTGGCAAAGGTCCTAAAGTGCTCCCTCTGCCCTCCATGCCCATGGCACCGGTCGCCACCCAGTCTCTGCCCTCCGTGCCCACTGCACCAGTCACTGCCCAGCCTCTGCCATCTGAGTTCAAGTTCTTTGTTCCTGATCTTTGTTCAACTGTTCAGTTCCAGAGTTCAAAAGTTTTAATGTTCTTTTTTTTAATCTTTGTTCATATATTCAGTTCACTAAGTTTGAACCTCAGGCCAAATCTCCCAAAATTAGCATTTTAGCAGGACTGTTCCTTATTTACTCTGTTATTTCTGTCACCTAGTGATGGCTGCTGCCCATTTGAACTATTCTTCTTTAAAAGATTTGATCCTAATAGTTTTCACTAGGCAGCACGGTGGCGCAGTGGTAGCGCTGCTGCCTCGCAGTTAGGAGTTTGCCTCCCGGGTCCTCCCTGCATGGAGTTTGCATGTTCTCCCAGTGTCTGTGTGGGTTTCCTCCCACAGTCCAAAGACATGCAGGTGAGGTGCATTGGCGATTCTAAATTGGCCCTAGTGTGTGCTTGGTGTGTGGGTGTGTTTGTGTGTGTCCTGCGGTGGGTTGGCACCCTGCCCGGGATTGGTTCCTGCCTTGTGCCCTGTGTTGGCTGGGATTGGCTCCAGCAGACCCCCACGACCCTGTGTTCAGATTCAGCGGGTTGGAAAATGGATGGATGGATAGTTTTCACTAAGCTATTTTGGAAGAGCTGTGTAAATAATTCATAACGGCACAGTGGTAAAACATCCTCAAGGTTCTAAAAAATTTGTAATGGTGTGCTATGGTCTCGTGTGTGAAGCCAAAGTCACTCCCTTCATAAATTACTTGTTCATTTAAAAGTTGCTAGAGATTATATTATCTGATGTTCACTATTTCTCTACCTGTTCTATTACTAATAATTCTACTCTTGCAATCTGAAATGAATATCATTGTCATGAAAAGTGATGAAAGGCTCCAGCTAAATTTTGGTTAAGTAATTCTTTCTTCTGTGTGATAAAATTATTAATTGGCACATTTTCAGAATTAAATATTATTAATCCAGTTCTACAATGATATTCCATCTGCAAAGCTCATATCAACTTTGTTTTTAATATACATTAATATAATATACAGTGATCCCTCGCTATATCACGCTTCGACTTTCGCGGCTTAACTCTATCGCGATTTGTTTCTCATACACACTTACATCACTACGCATGCGCTTTCTGAGAACTTTTATTTAAGCCCTACGATGGCTCCTAAACGTGCTGCTTTTTCTAAGCCTTCTGACAATAAAACTAAGCGCCGGAGGAAGATGCTTACTATCAAAGAGAAGGTGAAACTCTTGGATATGATTACCCTACAAAAGCCTCCTCACGCATATGAAAAGACAGCGCCAGCAACTGCCTATCAAGATGTTCTTCAGCCGCGCACCCAGACACCCACTGCCTACTCCTAGTACTTCTTCAGCGGAAGAAGACAACGATGCACCTGCTGAAGATACTGCACCACCTGAAGACTCTCCTACTGCAGTTGTGCCTTCATAGGTTAGTGGTTGTGTGCAATTAAATGTACAGTACAATAATCTACTATATAAAAGCGTTCGGGATTGTCCTTCCGTCCCGTGAGTGCAAAGCGTAGCGGTATTCCGCTTATCACAGACTTACTACTTGCGGCTTGCGGTACGAAGCGACGCGATGTGAGCAGAGTTCTGGTGCTCCCATCGTTCCCTTGCTTTTGTGCGCGATGCGCTGGAAAAACACACAAAATTATGTCTCTGGAAATAATTCATGTTGATGGAGTACAAATGCCTCACCGCGTCGTAAATATCAGGGGAGATGGTGCTTGCTTATTCTCATCTCTAGCTTATTTAGTGCATGAAACTCCGTCTTTAGCGGTACAGATTCGGGCCGATATTGTATGACTTTGGACAGGCACTCGAGGGGATAAAAAAACGTAGGTTTTCGGGAGATGTTATGAATGGGCACTTTGATGTTCTCATTCCCTACACTTACATGCCTGATATACACATGGAAAGCACACAAATTGAGGATAAATGTCGGTCGCCTTAAAAGGCGAGTTCGCCTAGTAATATGATATTTGTAACGTCTAATGGTGTAATGGTGACTAAAGGGTGTTATTTCATGTCTAGAGGGCTCTAATAATGTTAAAAAATGTATTTTGAAGGTCGTAAACAGGTTTTCTATACTCTAACTGCGAAAATATTCGATTTATAAATAAAGAATCCTACTTCGCGAAAATTCATTTATCACGGTAGAGTCTGGAACGGATTAACCGTGATAAACGAGGGTTCACTGTAAATCAATTTTGACAAAACAAATTTTATCTGTAGGAAAATTGCCTCTAAAATAATGCCAGGTAGCTGGAAGGAACCGCATTATAAGGTAATGTAAATATAAATGTGTTGCTAGTATAAGACAAAAAACACACACATATCTCCTTTACTAATCACCTCTTAAATTGGTAGAATCTACCCAAACAGACGGACAGCCTGGACTGCTCATGGTAAGTGGAGGACACTTTGCCAGTAGTGAGATGTAAATGTTGATTTAAAATAATAACTTGCTTTTTTTTTTTTAGTATGCTCTCTACATCGCCACTGGAAGAGCATTTGATTTCAGTCAGGTCAGTGGTTTAAGTGTAATATTTGTTTGAATATTGTGATTTTTTTTTATTCATAGAATTTATTGTAATTTCCCGATTTACATTTTTTAGGAAGACATGCCCAAAATTAGAAGATGGGTGTGTCATCTCTTACTTCGCAAAGCCAACATTAAAGCTTTTCAAGCTTTTTTTAAGGGAAGAACAGTTATAAGAATTTGTCAGCTTACAGCATTTCTAAATTTTTTTTTATCTTCCAGCCAAGACATCGGTCTTCACTTTCCACACGAGAAGAAGGACATTCTGTGCCCCATGGGCAGTGCTTCGTAATTATCAGTTGAAAAGTTTTTCGGACACTAATTTTATATATTAGAACTTCACAAAAAGACTTTGACCAACAGGTCACACAGCAGGTCTCCGGTGAGGCTGTCACTGACTTGTGTCTCTCGTCGGCCCTGTGGTGTGTCAGTGGCGTTATGGGGGCAGAGAATGGTGGTCTTAAAAATGAGTGTTTTGTGTGCTTGTGCTCTAACTGATTTATTAAATGGCAATTATTTCTGCTTCCAGCAATTCCAGACAAGATAGGAAAGAGTAAGGATTTTTCTTCCCCACCCTTCGTTTCCATTACTGAAGAATATGAAAATGTTGACTGAATTATTTATGCCAGTACAATTAATAGTATAACATTTACTTTACAGTTCCTAAAATTTAGGCAATGAATGGCTTCATAGAGTTGCTTGTGTGGAGTGTAACTTTTTGACCGTTTTCCTTGTTCTTCAAAGATCAATTTCATCTGTGGCATTAGGCGACATTAACTGAATGTGCAGGTCAGCGTATTTATGGTTACATTTAGTTGTTAGCAAATTGTACCTCACAAAGGCACAGTCCTGTCAGGTATGTAGTGAAATGATTCTTACGGCACAGCAAATGCCTTAAAGGTGATGACTTTTCCTTTTCAGTATTATTCAGAAATCAACCAGTCTACAATGGAGTGATTGTTTGCTTCAGGTAAACACTTTCCATTATGTATAACTTTTTATATGTAGCATTTCTATTGTAATATGTTTGGGTGAATGTTTCAGCAGTTTTTAAAGCGTGCTTACTAAACTGGGAACAATTAAATTACATATTTGAAATGATGATATTTGAAATGATGAATTTGGCCTTCATATACTGTGGTAATCGGACTCTTTGTCTTTCAGGGACTCACTTCAGTACAATTCCTGTAGACGTTCAGATTGAACTGAAATGGGTCTTACAGCAATGTATTAGTAAATAAAAATGAATGCTTTTTTCACTACAGAGCACTTAGTCATTTTGAATTATTTGTGCACTTTCTGAATGGTTTCTAACTAGACATGACATTCCCTTGAAGATGAACTGCTACAGTTGTACACTGGAGTTTATTTCTTTATTTTTCACTCTACCTCATGCCTACAGGCAGTAGAGACAAAAAGCGAGAGAAACCAATTGAGCTAAGCATTCCTATGACATGCTGTGGTCATATTGGTGGGTTTATTTCATAAGCCAATTTGATTGTTCTTTGGGTAAAAGTGGAGTTAATATATTGATATTCCTAATGAAGTACTTGACAGTATTTTTATTTTTTTTTTTCTTTTTCATAAAAAAGTCTTCATTGATCCAAAAACATCCTGACTGCTTGTGACTGCCTGGATGCCAACAAAGACCAACTTGTTGGGACAGTCCTCCGGCCAAGAATTCTGGAAAAGGACGAGGATGAAGTTACATACACAATTGAAAAAATCAGAACAAAGGGGAGACGATGAAGAGACTGAAGAAGTCATGTCCACCTTCTTATTTACTTTTGAATGCCTGAAGGACATGAACTTTTTTCTTGATGAGATACGGGTTAAAAAAAAATATTCCCATCAGTTGCTGCTGTTCGACAAATTAGATTTTTGTGTTTTATTTATTTTTTTTTTTCAGCCTTCAGAATTTCAAAGGAACTACATGTGGCAAAAAACCGGCCGTGATGTCATTTTGTTCAGTGCATTTGATCAGCGATTCACTGTGAAGAAAAGTGGGGATGGACTGGCTTTCTGACCTGCTTCAATAGTTCGTTGTCTACTGAAATGACCAATGTAATGGATGGAGGACACAGATGGATGTCCTAACTGGGATTGTGTGCTTTATTTCTTTAAAATAAATTCATATTTGAACCTGGATCTTGTGTGTGTGTGTGTGGTTGTGTGAAGGGTTTGGGTGCTAAAATGCCTCCCACCGGTTACACTCCCCTATGTGGTAATTATAACAGTGTGTTTTGATACATCACTTTAATTTTCAAAACCTAGACTGTTGGCTTGCAAGTTCAAGAAGGGAGTCTAATTAAAAGCAAAAATTAGTTGGGAAAAAATGTATAGCCCCTGGGACTGAATATGAGAACTACTGTATGAAACAATGCCATGTTACAAATCAGGA
>JANRMT010062817.1:18883154-18910930 GCA_026402145.1 Polypterus bichir lapradei
AATACGTAATATCTTCGGCAGAATCCATTTCATCGGCAGTAGTAAGCATTTTTCTAATTAATTCTTGTGCTATCGATTCACCAATCAGTAACTAGAGGGCGTGTTAGAGCCCACCCTCTCAACTTTGACGAGTGAAAGTGACAGTTTTATTTCAAGTCGTATTTCATGACGGTTTGCAGGAATGTTACGGACAAAATGAAATAAATAAATAAGCAACGAAAAACATATTTCGTGACACATTTATTTATTTATGCTCTCATTTCATGATACATTTACTGTATTTATTAAGGCTTCCTTTTATGATACATTTATTTATTTATGCTCACATTTCAAAATACTTTTATTTATTTGCGCATTTATTTATTTATTTATTTAATTTTGTCCGAAATAGTCCTCCATAGTATTTCACACATGCAGCTTTTAGTAATGAAAACGTTGATGGATCAAATCAATAAATAAATGACTGTTTCCTAAAATGTTTCCTAGTCAGTTTTAAAACGAATTTTATATGTAGTGCTATTTTTGAAAACCTTCTAAAAATAATGAAGCTTATTATTGTTTCACATTTGTATAATTTGCTAGTGGAAATATGAAATACATTTATAGATTGAAAATCTATAGGTATGAGTTTCATGAGGTACATTCCGTTTGAAACACTGGATAGTAATAAGATTTGTTACTTTTACTATAATGTATAACTTCAGGGGAAAACGTAATGAACAACCATTCAAAATAGTAAAAAAAAAAAACATAAAACTGTACTTTATATCGGCGAAGTGTTAGAATCATGAAAGAGCTTAGAATGATTTGATAGCATAAGTATGAAACTGGAAGTCATTTATGTTTGACCAGATAGAAAACTGTTGTAATTTGTACAACTACAGCATCCACAGCATTCTGTACAGCGAGCGTATCAACACTGTCTCGCAGAGGGCATGATACGAGTGACGCTGGGAAAGGGCGTTATGATAAATTGCGTCATTACATGGGTGTGTACTATGATGTGCTCTGAAGGGCGTGCCGTGATTGAAGCTATGGGCATTCCGTGATATGGAGGGCGTTCCGTGAGGTATTGCAGTCTGCAGCGTGACTCTGTTGGCCTTTTTTTGAGTTGCGGCTCACCAAGTCCAAAAATTTTCTTTCGCGGCGCACCTGAGGGCTCTGCCCATTAATAAAGTCTTGACGACACAATCTATGGACAATCGCCAATAAAAACAGTTAATTTTACAAGTTTAAAAGACATTTTATTAATAAAGGAATCAAAGGATAAATCTTAAATTTAATTAATGTGAACGTTGAGATTGTTTTGAGGATCAATTTTCGAAAGACAGACGCGCATTTCCTTGTCGATCATTTGAAGTCTCTCACGTTTCTTAGACTTCATTTCCGTAAGTGTTCCGTTAGCTGTTTTTCCAACATAAATTTTTTTTAAACATTATCTTTTTAATCAACCAAAAGTTCAAAAACACTAGCAATTTTAAATATTTTACAAAAGTTTTCGCGGCGCCCTAGAAAATTCCGCGGCGCACTGCCGGTTGCCCTACAATGTTTTAGAGCGTCAGCTCACCTGCAGGCACTGGCATATAATGTTTTAAAGCGTCATTTTCAATGTAAAACTGATTTTTTGGGGTGTTTTGGGCGTGTTTTTGTCAGTCTGTAAAAGTGGCGTACAACTCGGACAAACTGGTTCCCAGCAGCGACTTGGGAGTCCAGGATGCATGAGCAGGGGGTGCCTGGTTGTCTCCTATTGACTTACATTATACTCGGGTGCTCGGTAGAGCACACGAACATCGCGATGTGTTCGGACCGAACACCCGAACACTTTGGTGCTCGCTCATCACTAATGGTAATCAAAAAAGAAATGAAAACTCACCGCCACATGTGGTGATGTCAGAATCTCCCTCTCCCGCCGGTAAAATGACGGCAATGAGTGTGTCGCCAATACTTGCTGCAACTCGCTGCTCAAACGGCGTGCGCTCCGGGAGGTCAGTACCTCCTCCAGTGGCGCTAACATGCAGACCACTTCTGTTTTAATTCGGTCACAGTACGATTTTCTGTTCCAGCACTCTTGACTGCGTCCGCCACGCTATGCCACTCCATCAAATTCCTTTTGTTACTAATGCCACTTCCTAAGTTACCAAATAAAACATTTTCCTGGCCTCTATTTCAGCTAGCAGGACCTCCATTTCATATTCGCTTAAGTTTTTTTTTTTTTTTGTTTTTTCCCGTGCTTTCGCCATTGTCTTTCTGAAGCGCTGAAGGTAAGGGGCTATTTAATATCGATTTGCATATTCAAAGAGGCGTAATTCTGGGAGGAGTTGGAGGTGGGGCAGTAAGCGCGTGCACGTGCGTTAATTTCCACGCAGAGCGGGATTTATGTAGCGGAAGAACGCGGAAGTTGGCGAATGCACAGATTCCTGCATCTGGATTTTTCTGTGCGTAAGCACATTTCGGCTTTTGTGCTTACGTCATGTTATAGTGCGAGTTCTACGCATGGCATAAACGGTGCGTACGCAAAGAAATGTTGCGTAAGAACTTTTCCACGTTCAAATCGCGATGTATATAAAACCTACACTTGGCGTAAAGCCACGCACTTTTCCACGGTACCTCACACCCTGTCGTACGCAAGTTCTCCGCTCGGTTTTGCAGACTGGTGGCACCCAGCGTCAAAGCAGTGCTACTGTTCATGTGTGGTTACTCTTTCTTTTCCTGACGCGGATTTATAAATACACTGAAACTAAACGCATATTGTTTATTAGTTTAATGCATCTGATTGTAATTAACTTGTAACAATATAATGGTCCAAGGAATAGCCATAGTATTCCAAATACCATAACTGCTTTAGCGTTGTTACTCTCACTGCACCACCTTCTTCTTCTTTTTCTTCTTTCAGCTGCTCCCGTTAGGAGTTGCCACAGCGGATCATCTTTTTCCGTATTACTGTACTCTCACTGCACCACTCGGAGTATTTATATCACTGTATCTGAGTGTGAATCACAGCAGCAGCTGATCGGAAAGAGAATTATCGGGATACAGAATCAAGCCCACGATGCCTCAGCCACGGCAAAACGTTTCAAAGCCTTTCCTGTATGGACCTCGCGGCTCAGAAACAGTTTCATCCCAAGAATTATAAACACACTCAATCAAGTGCTCCTTGTAGAACTGTTTGTACTTATAAGTACAATTACCTCACTGTAAACTTGCACTACAGTTATATTACACGCCACTTTATAAAGCACGTATTTACATATGATGACAATATCATGTTTAAGATGAAATGCAGCAAAATATGTTGATTATATTATACAGATAAAACTTTAACTTCATTTAAATAATCTGTACTGTTAATAATTAAACATGTGAGGACACGGTGCCGCAGCGCTTGCATGTTCACATATTGTTCCTGCCTCGCGCTGTATATTTACTGAGGCTGGCGCGACACTGGAAGGATAGACGGATAGAATAATTAAACATGTACTATGAAGATATTTCAATGTTCCTTAAAAGTTTAGAAGAATCGTCGTTGTAAGCTTACAGATGGCTTAACGTCTATTACAGAGCTGATTGTGTTGCGATTGGGTATTTGGAGAAAGAAAAGGAAGGACAGGAATTGGAGGTTAGTAGCCTACGTTTGAAAGAGACAGTACTGCTACAATAAATTATTTCATCGAAGGTCGCACATGGCGCAGCAGCATCTTGTGTGAGATATGAATAATCAGTGCGCCATCATGTTCCCATGTTTAATAACATGCTTTCATTCCAATCATCATGAAAATGATTTCACGTATACATCTCAGTATTTTAATTATTCAGAGAGCTGTAATATCACGAATGTAATGGATTCTGTGTCCTGTTGGAGAAAGAGAAAGAACGGAAGCACGTAGTGATTCACACACATAGTGCACATAGAAGATTAAATACTTGTACAAAACAAAGCATTTAATGTGCTACTTTAGTTACGATGGGATTTGAGAAACTAGTAAATTAAATGATTTTAAGATGAAGTTTATGATGTTCTACTTTAATGACAAAATAAACTACGTGATTAAAGTGAAAATTTCGAGATTAAAGTTGACATTTCCTGCTTTTTATCCCCACTGTGTGCCTATTTTTTTTTGTCTGTACCCTAATAAGCTCAGACGGTGGGCTACAACTCGCCTTTTCACTGCGACTTTGATATGTGACTTCTTTTTTATGTCGACACTGTGCGACTTTGTGAACTCGAGCTTTCGAGTTTCTCCGACACGCTATGTCACTCGATTAACTTCCTTTTGTTGTCTATTCCACTGTTTAAATCAACAAATAGTAAGTTTTTCCTTTGCCTCCACTTGGTATTCGCTGAAATTCTTATATTTTCCCTCATGCTTTCGGCATTGCCTTCTCACAGAACGCTGAGCTTAAGGGCTATTTGTATTGATTTGCATATTCAAAGAGGTGTAATTCTGGGAGGAGTTTGGGTGGGACAGCAGGTGCGTGCACGTGCATTACTTTTCACGCTGACCGGGATTTATGGAGCGGAAGAACATGGAAGTTGGCGAATGCACAGATTCCTGCATCTGGATTTTTCTGTGCGTACGCACATTTCGGCTTTTGTGCTTATGTCATGTTATAGTGCGAATTCTATGCACGGCCTTATGCATGAGGCCCCAGGATTGTGAGAAATTAATTCATGCATTTATTTCAAGTAGGATTGACTACTGCAATGTGGTATTCACTGGCTGTTCAAACTGCTCTTTATACAGGCTCCAGTTAATCCAAAATGTTGCTGCAAGAATTATTGCAAGAACAAGAAAATACGAACACAACTCCAGTTCTTAAACCGGCTCCCGTTTAAGTTTAGGGCAGATTTCAAAATCCTCCTTTTAACATATAAAGCATTAAATGGCCAAGGTCCAGCTTACTTGTCTGAACTTATCATGACTTACAAACCAGAGCGCACATTAGGATCTCAAGATGCTAGTCTGCTTGGGATTCCAAGGATTAATAAAATAACAGTGGGAGGTCGAGCTTTTAGGTACAGGGCCCCTAAACTGTGGAGTGGTCTGCTTGCTACTATAAGAGTTGCCACTTCGGTCTCAGCTTTTAAATGCCAGCTGAAGACTCACTACTTCAGTTTAGCACACCCTGACTAGAGCTGCTGATTAACTGTACAGACTGCATCTCTGTTAGTCATTAGCACTAAAACAGAAGTAACATGATAGTAACAAATTTTAACTAACCCTCACCTATTCTGTTTCTCTTCTCAGAACTCAAATGTTGCACTTGGTGCCACGGTCCACCTGCCAAGTCGTTTTGCCTGCCTAAAGGTAGTCATTCCTGATGGAGGATCACAGGAATTGTGGGGTAGAGGGGTCCTTTCATCGGATTAGTGCTATTTCAGCTGTGGAATGGCCAAATGGGGGAGGCAGCTTGATGGATGAGGTCTCCAGGACTCTAAACAAATCCAAATCATATTATGTGATATCATCTACTGTTAAATTCTACTCCGTACTTCTAAAATTTTTACTGTTGTACTGTATTGAGGATTTGTCCTGTTCTGTGTATTGTACTTTTATTGTATTGACCCCCTTCTTTATAACACCCACTGCACACCCAACCTACCTTGAAAGGGGTCTCTCTTTGAAATGCCTTTCCTGAGGTTTCTTCCATTTTTTTCCTACAAGGGTTTTTTTGGGAGTTTTTCCTTGTCTTCTTAGAGAGTCAAGGCTGGGGGGCCGTCAAGAGGCAGGGCCTGTTAAAGCCCATTGTGGCACTTCTTGCGCGAGTTTGGGATATACAAAAAATAAATTGTATTGTATCTCCTTGGGGTGCATTCAGCCACCCTCTTCACAACACGAGCAGCAGTGATGTGAAGTGGCTGGAGTGTAGTGCATGCTGGCTGGGGATTGGCTGTTGCTAAAAATTGCAACTTCCAAAGTAGTCACTTGGTACTTTTCTCATATAATCCTCTAAAAGGTGTTTCGCGATGGAGGTTTGCCAACATACTCACTCCACTTTCCATTATAAAATCTCTCCATTTGTGGGAAGAACCTCTTCCAATGTTCACAGACGACTGCTTTCAGGTTCCGGTAGAAATAAATGGATCGTTACAGACACATTGCACCCAAGTGCTAGGTGGGTAGAGAGAAGCTTCTGAACCATATCCTCACAGTATTTCACCTTCATATTTCTCATGTTTGCGTCCTTGAAAAGCTCTCAAATTTCAGCTCATATGAAGTCACCTTCTGTTTTTACTTCAGAGGTTTTGGAATCTTTTTTTTTTTTTTACCTTTTGATTAGTGGATCAAGATAATGGACCGATCAACCTGATCTTGCATACTTCTGTATAAACCATCTAAACAATAACTTTCTCTCTTCAGGAAAATAAAGATGTATCTTTTGAACCTGCTAAATAAGAAAGATATTATTGAAGGAATAAGATGCGGAAAAAGGAAAAAAAACAAAAAAGATCAAAAAATGTGTGTCAAATACTCAACTTGGGATTGCTTCTACCTCAACTAACTCTAATGGGCGGATTATAACGTACAAGCATGCTATCTTCATTGTCCTGTAATGTGATTATTTACAACAACAAAACGGCACACGTAAACATAAAAGAAAACAAGAGACATATGCTGGTCAACATATAATGCCCTGGGGTTTATTTTCGTGAGAGTTTTGTCACAATTTTCTTCTTCCAGGTGGGATTAGAAAACCTCAAGGATAAATTATGCCATTGGACTGGGCATTCAAATTCAGGTACTGACAAAGCACTAGTATAGTCTGTTAAGTACCATTCTCTTCACAGAAGAGAGGTCAAATATTTCCAAAGGAAGGCACCCGATATTGTGGTTCTGGCCTTGCAGCCTTTTGGAGAATCTTAAAAGGAAAAGCTGGCTTTTTTTTTGTCCTTTTGTTTTAAAGAAACTGGAATGATGATACACGTACAGCAATTACTGCATTCATCTCCCTTATCTCCTTTTTTGTATGAACAAGTAACAAAATAATGAAGTCTTTGAATACAAGGAGCATACAATCATTATCACAAAAACGTAAAAGGTACAAAAATAACTCAGCATATTTTAAACAATGTTTACACAAAAAAAAGGGGGGTCATGGGTTAGAAGGCAGGGAAGAACACAAAATAAAATTGTAAAGAGCTCTGGTATTAGGGACTCCATTTTTAAAAACACTGGGGAAAAAAATTAATATTAAAGCAGCAACAAGAAAATATATAGTGCTTAGATAACAGAAGCCATGGTTGCTTCTGAGAGAGAGACTTCACTTTCAGATTGTTACTTGTCTTGGGACAATACAAATGGAAGATCCCAATAAGTGTTACCCACTAACAAACCGATGCCTTTCTCCCACCCCCCCCCCCCCACCCCCAATTCTGTATGTATGTCACCATTAACTCCACATGATACACAGAAAACTTAGGAACCCAAAGGGTACCTAGTTATGTTCACAATATACAAAATATCAAGGAGTCCACAGCTACCTAACACATTACCTACAGCACAGGAACCTATGAAGGTACAGTGTACAAAAAAAACTGTAAACACAGCACAATAAATAGATAAAACAGCAGGTTCCGCACCATGCACATGATGTGATGACACATATCATCTCTATACAACTCTCACATCTCACACTCTTACTGGTTGCAGGTTTTTCATTTTCCCAAGTGCAAAACATCACAAATGAACATTTCTGTATTCAAGTAACATATATACAAGGGTATTACAAATATGCAGTACTGTACATATAATTGCCATATTCATAATTTACAGGTGTTGATTTGTATTAACAGTAACAAATAAAAAAAAAAATGAAAGCATGAGAGATGAGCATTGCAATGAAGTCCCAAGAGTTGCCATGGAAACACAACGTGCTGCATTCTGCCATCCCTTGCATTCACAATGCTACTGATGCATAGCACCTAAATGAGTTCCCAAAGCTGAAGATGCCTTTAGGTTCACTACGTCACTTCCATGGCCACTGTATTGTCTGCTATACTATTTAGTGCTGGTTTTTCTTTATCATGGTTTTCCCTGTAGAAAGAAGAGACATGCAATAAATAAATAAATAAATAAATAAATCTAACACATTTTGAACATGAAGTCTTAAGGAAAACGGGAAAGCAGAGAAAATGTTGGCCGAATCATTAAATCGATTCACAAAAAGTCAGACATTTACTGGAGTTGGAGAAAAATTAAGTTTATATAAGAGTAGATAAGCAAAATATTTATCTTGATGATTAAACACTAAGTCTTGGGGCTTTTACTTTTGGAAATGTTTAGACACTTTTAAAAACTTTGAGCGAAACACATAACAAAAAAAGCCAAACATTCATTTAGTTTAAGGGTATTTTTTTCATATTAAGCATTAAAAAATTCAGACATGAGCATCAGTAGGCCTTCTGCCCTGGGAACCAAGTTACCTGAACTAATCTCTAGCATTTCAGTAATTATTTACCGCACTGATGCTAATCTTTCTGAACATAAAATAGGTTATTACAATAGCAACTGATGAGAATAATTCATAATTAATTGCACAATTCTGGTATTTGAGGGTTCCTCTCAAGTGCCTCTTTCTCTTGCAATATTTGGTTAAAAACTAATTAGAACATCGTCATCTCACAACAGGCTGAAGTTTTGAGTTTGGCATTTTTCCAGATAATTTTTCAGCTGTTTTAGCTCGAGATTGTCCTCAAACTGACACACAGACACACCCCCACCCATCGAGATCCATCAAACTGCTCTCCTTGAGTTACTACACTGTTTGGAAGGCCAATTAATCAAAAAACATTACATTAACAGCTACTCCATCCAATGTATAAACTGCATCAAATATTTTTATTTTCCAGATATAATCTATGAATGTTCGGAGCTCTTACCTTGGTACTATATCCATTGATGACGAGGCTGTAACCTTAGGAATCTGACATGTTGTGGCAGCCAGCTTTAAGGCAGAGGATGGGACTGCATTTATAGTCCTAGGTATATGCCGTGCATTCAATGTGGCAATAGAGTTCACAGCAGCTACTGAGGAGGGGACACTTAATCTAATATTGTTCCCAATCAGAACCTGAGTAGTAGAGTTGGCAGGAGATCCATGGTGACTCAGTACGCTGTGGGAACTTGAAGTCTGTGTATTGTTAGAAGGTTGAAGAAAGGTGGAACCTGTTGTTGCAGTTGACTGGCTAGTATGCACAAGAGCAGCAGGTGTGGTATTGGTGAGGTGTAAGCCCTTACACACCCCTAAAAGAAAAACAAATATTGAAAGTCCAATTTAGAAGACAAGATAGACAAGCCATAAATCAAGTATAGTTTCATCCTGACACAATGATAATGTAATTTTAACAATTCCCTTGGTCAACAATCTTCAGCAGGCTATATACACTGTGGTGGTTCCCTGGTCATTTTCAAAGTGACTTCTCAAATCTGCTTTAACATTAAAATATCATAACAAAAACATTTCTACACTGCTTACTCCTGTATTAAGCCCTCAATGTAGATATGGATGTTTGGTAATACTACATGCTACAAGATGTGAAGTAACCCACACAAACCATTCTATTATTCTCTATGGCTCCCAGTTTGCTTAATTTGGTTTAGCAAACATGCCAACGTACCAAAGGAAAATAGAGTATATATTCAAACTGATATTAACATGTATTCAGGTATACAAAAAAATAGTGCCAAAAGCACTGACCTGAGGGATGAAGAATACCATTGACTCCAATTCCAAGCACCATGTCTTCTTTTGCTTTGAAAGTCACGAGCTGTTCTGTCGTTACCAAAGCAGAGGCAGCAAATTGGGCACTAACAGAATCTAACGTTTTTGACACAAAACCCTACAAAGAAAACAGAATCTGATATAAAAAAATGACTTTTTAAACAAATACATTTAAGATCACAAACATTTTTTTTTTTTAATTTGGGGAGAGAATGGTGGAATACCCATAAATCCTTCTCATAAAGTG
This sequence comes from Polypterus bichir lapradei, assembly GCA_026402145.1. NCBI lineage: Eukaryota > Metazoa > Chordata > Cladistia > Polypteriformes > Polypteridae > Polypterus > Polypterus bichir. Next base: position 18,893,122 of record JANRMT010062817.1, read on the forward strand.
AAAAAACAAAAAAAAATATTATTAGGAAGTCAGTCACCTGTGTACTGTTGGCAGCAGACACACTATTTGCTTGTTGCTGCTGAATCTGTGCAAGCTGTTGTTTCTGCATCAGTGCTAGTTGCTGTTGATGTTGCTGGTATTGTTCAGCTGTAAAAGCTAAAATGCAAGATATAAATTATCAAAATAAGAAGATGCAAAATGCCCAGAACACATTAAAAGATTTCAGCTGTACCAGTTATTGCCAGCAGATACTATTATCCTCCACAGAATCTTAGAATGGAAAAATAGCACCCCCTTGAACATTACACCTCAGCCAACAGCAGCTGGGATTAATCACCCTAACAACAAAGAACGCTTTCATGATGAACTAGGATAATGAGAAAACACAATAAAACAAATAAAATTACTGGTGAAGCGGTCCAAATTTTGGAAACTGTAAGCCAGATACCAATTGAACTATTACTATTAGTCTGACTTATCCGTGGTATATTTAAGGTTTAAACCAATAATTTCATGTCAGTAAACCTTCTTGCCCTAGATCCAAATAGTCTACGCTGTTTCAGTTGGTTAAGCCTTGGTAACACTGTTTATAACCCAAACTCATTTTTGAATTAAAGATTATTTCTTACTTATACCTTTAAGTTGTCTTTTCATTAGTCAATAATGGCTCAATTTAAAGTATCATTAACTTATAAAGACATAAGCACAAATGTTTCAGTAATTTATAAAATAGTCAGTAGAGGTAAGTCAATTAAAAAAAAAAACAAAAAAACTGTTTAATCAACTGGCAAATAGTGCCACTATCCACTTTAGTACCTGGTGATCTTAAACTTGAAATTTTCATTTTAAATAGTGTTTAGACCGGAAGTGAAATCTTTAATATCCATTGAAATATTACAGTAACTAGATTTTAGGTTTTCTATGTGACATGCAAACAAGAGCAAGACGAAAAGTCACTTGTGTTAAAGATTTATATTAAAAGATCATGGAGTCCTTAATGTGTAAAACCCATGAAAAAGTGGCAAAACACAAAACAAGTGGGATGTTTTAAGTTTCTCAGCTTGATTATCAAAGTTCATAATTAAAGTTTAAATTTGGTTAAAACTCCAACTGAGATGCCACACACTTTTTACATCTTTAAATTTTGCAAGTATGAGGTTAATCAAAATACAGAATACACTAAAAAGATAGTTTTGATAAACTGTTTATGCTTTGCTAATTGTGCTACATATTTCACCAAAAACACACTAGTCAAAGTCATGACAAAAAGGGTGCAGAACAAATACTAAAAAGGCAGAAGCCAGATCTTTCATGAACAATATATGGCACAAACAGATGTTATAAAAGGTTTGTCTAAATCATAGATAGAAAACTGCATAGATTTTGGTTAGTGGGGGATAAGTACAGATTTATACCTTGAAAAGGCTACTTTTTTGTACTGAGGGCAGGCATAAATAACGATGTGCCGGAGTAAAAAAATTTAAAGAGACCCAATTTTGACAGGGCAAGTATTCTATGTCCTAGTTTATTAGTGTAGTACTGGTTTAAATCCATTTAGAGGTTCTTGCTGTTTATTACAATACCTGTGGTTAAATTTCACCTAACAGCTTATTTTCTTTTTAGGAGAACTCTGTTAAAATTAAAGCAGTAATACACAAGATATTTAACTTGAAACAGTGGGTGAAAAGGAACAGAAACCTTAAATATTTGACTTTTAGAGGGTCACACATTACCATTGGACAAAGTCTTCAAAAGCTAATGACAACCTTCTAAGTGTTAAAGATAAAAAGCAAGACATTTATTCTATCCCCATTTTTTTTTTTTTTCAAACCTTAATAAAGCCACACATACTAGAACAGAAGCTGTGGATAAAAGAATGGAGCACTGCAAAAAGAGCAGAAACATCCATTAACACACAAAAAACAAAAAACAACAAACAAAGGCAAGTCACACATTTAACACTTCTTACGGTTATAATGAGAAACGTTAATGAAGGTTAGAGGCATGATGTTTCAAGAATGTAAATAATTATCTAATTTTCTTCTTTTTCAAATGCATGCTGACCTCTGCCCCTCACCAACAACAGATTATTCATGAAATAACTTAATCAACCACAAGATGGCATCAAACACAAATCTTTACAAGGGACAAGTTCACTTGGCAACCTCAAGACAATCAAACTGGCTCTGTGAGGAGTACTCTTTACTTTATGTAGTTATTGCGTCTCTAAATGTAAAGCATGAAATCATGACATTTTAATATCTTAGCTGCAAACCACAGCAACCTAGACCTGTATTATTTCCTTTATACTATCTACCATCCTACCCTATTATTTATCAAGTAGTCATATTCAAAGCATACATGCTATTAACTCCTTCAACAGCATTAACACGGGCTTATACTGCAGGCAAGAAATTTTAGCTGCCTCCTTACAGTATCAAAGTCACCAATCATGTCTACCAATGAAACACTTCGCCTTAACCTCCACTTGTTGCAAGGCTGTCTGTGAATTTTACATCTTGCTTCTGGTGGTTTCTTTTATAATTTGCTATTCTGTGTGGATGAAGAGGTCTACCTCAGCTTTAAGCATTTCCCACCAGACAGAAAAGATAATGTCCAACAGCTTCAAGCAAGTAGACATTACACAACAATTTGTTTACTGGTATGTATCACTTATGGGGCTGCCTTTCTTATATTAAAAAAATATATGTGTACCAATATGCTAGGGCAGTGCTATTTAAAAAGTATGAAAAGCCTTTATCTACAAGGTAAAAATGCAAAGACATAACTTTATATTATCACTCTAGTACTAAAAAGTGAGGCATTAACAGCTTTTGGTATAGAAGCAGGTTTGAACACTAATAACTGAATTGCTATTTGTTAGAAGAGAGAAGCAATTTCATGCTGCACGTAACTGGTGAGAAACAGGCATGAGTAGTTGTGTTAAACTAATTAGAAAGCTGAAAATAAAAACAAGCAGGTCTTGCATTCCTGAAGGTCTAAACTGGTGAGTCACTGAAGAAACCTAATCACATTCTGAGCGAAAAGGGAAAAGTTTGTGTCGTTCTCCTGTGCTACTACTGGACGCACAAAAGCAAGACAAAGCACAATCATGCTGATATTTAAATATACAGATGCCTAAAAGACAACCTACCAACACATCTCAATCAAAACTTGCCAGACATCTAACTTATAAACAGCAGCAGGATACTCGGCTAACTAAACTTATGCCCAAAAACAAGCACCCTGCACCAGTTCTACCTCTGTAGATTTACACATTATATTACTATCAACAAAATGTGATTTGACAAAGTACACAAAAAATGTTTAAAACTTTACATATATTTGATGTTCTGTATATGTGCCAGATATTTTTAAACACAAAATACTTTTACTGCTCAGAGTGTCGCACATTAATGTTGTCAATATCTAAATCCTGTATGCCCCCTCAAGCTCTCATTTAATGACTACAACTAGAAAATGGGGGATGGATTCCCGGTTGGGGGGAGATTTGGCTGGTTGCCATGTAATTGGCAAGACATTTTAAAAATTTACAGTGGCAGTGTAAACAAAGTGGGCAGAAATACAATAAAAATATAAACCAGTATTCACTACAGCCATTAATATAACTATATTGCCTGGAAACCAGACTCAAATTATAGGGGTGGTTATTGTCTGTGTGAGTTTGCTCAAAGCACACTGTAAAAATGTTCAGGTTAGACTGAATGCCAACACAAAACTGACCTTATGTCAGCTGCGTGTGCCCAGTGGTGGACCAACATCAAGACATGGATGAACGGACAGAAAAAATAAGTCAAAATAGGAGCATGAAACTGCCAGAGATCAGCAGGATGCCAACTGAATTTATCTTGAAGAGTGCACGGACAGGAGTGTTCCAGAAGCACAACAGAGTGAATGGGACATGGTGAGTAGAGCTTTGTTACTGCAGGCTGTATGTCTTTCAATGTTATAAACAGCTTTGAGACCCACAACTGCAGAATTCCTGACCTACAACAAACAGAACCAATAATCGAAGGTTATGGTTTTAAACTACACAGGCTGCAAGTTTTAGAAGGTTATCAGTATGCAAGTTAGACATGTAGGGAATGATGAATTAAATTAACAATAACTTCAGTTTATTAGATGGGGGTCTGGGTGAGTTCTACATATCAAAAACGTAGAGACTAGCAGTGTAAAAGTGGACTATAGTGATATTTAAGGTAGATTTTGCTTGATCTCTAAAACAACATAATAGGATCTAAACACACACACTAGGACACCAAGTAAAACACGTGGCAATACAACACAAACAAGGCCTAATGAAATTGTACAAGCAATGCAAAACAAACTAAATTAAGACAGAACTATTCCACTATGTGAGATTTCCAGTTCAGTTTACTTGAGTATTAAAAAACATTGTAACTTCATGAATGAACTATTAAGTTCCATACCCAGATATTTTAAAATTTATTTTGAAACTGCATCTAATTTACAACATAAACCTCTCTTTTTGTATCTATTTTTGTAATTCATTTCTAGGATTGTTTACAATTTACCAACAATTTGTATATACACAAAAACAGAAGTGATGTTATCACCAATATAGTCTGATTTTTCAGGAGAAAAGACTTGATCAGAGAAATAGCAAATCATGAAAAATTTTTTTTTAGCATCTGCTTTCCTAACCTTTACAGTAATTTAGTTGTAGTGCATGTGATGTATTATGGTAGTTGAGCTAGGGCAGTCTTCTTTTGGCTAAGAAACATTCTGTAAGCAGAGACCAATAAGGAAGACTTTTTACCAGAGAGAGAGACAGACAGAAGATTGCAAACTTAGTCATTAATTATCTGAGAAAAAGGAACCAGAGAGTGGTTGTCCTGTGCAATTAAAGTAATGGCAAGAAAAGCTAATTTCATTAATTCAAACCCTTTTAGGTTGTATTTTAATTAAAATGAACACTGCTTGTCCGAGTTTGAACTGAGTGAGTATGTGTTTAACACAGCATCTCACATTTAATAAGTAAAATATCAAACAATTTGAATATGCTGCTTAGTAAACAATACACTTGTTAGCTTAATAGCAAAATTTGTCTACATTTTTTTTTTGTCTGCCTATACTGTTTTCTCTATGTTCTTTCCTTCCTGATTGGTACCAGTTCTTCTTTGCTTCCTTCTTAGCCTTTATCACTTCCTGCACCTCTCTGGTCCACCATCATGTCTTTTTGTTCCCAGATAGGCTCATTCCAGTTTTTCTACCCAACATCTCTTACCTGCTCTTAATACAACTTTGCTATTCTTGTCCCACCATTCCTCCAAACTCTCAAATGACTGCACTTTTAAACTTTCTCCCTAAATCCTTCCGCATAGCTTCTACCCCAGTAGTCTTGGTGCAGCCTCCTCCGTTATTCTTCTGTCGATTCTGATCTTCTACTCCATCACTACCACTTTATGCTGCACTGTCACACTTTCCCCATTTACGACCTTACAATTCTTTCCCTTTCAAAGGAGATTTTCTACACATTAGAAAGAGTATTCGGCTTTACTTTTCTTCACTACTCTAAGTCCCAAGCAGATTTACTTTTGAAAAAAAAAAAAAACTACTACTACTGCTGCCATAAATTACTTCTCGCCTCTTCCCCTTTCTTTCCATGTACTCTAACATCTCTCTACTCTCTCTCACATGTCCATTTAAAGTGGTGTGAAAAACTATTTCCCCCCTTTCTGATTTCTTATTCTTTTGCATGTTTGTCACACAAAATGTTTCTGATCATCAAACACATGTAACCATTAGTCAAATATAACACAAGTAAACGCAAAATGCAGTTTTTAAATGATGGTTTTTATTATTTAGGGAGAAAACAAAATCCAAACCTACATGGCCCCCTGAACCTAATAACTGGTTGGGCCACCCTTAGCAGCAATAACTGCAATCAAGCGTTTGCGATAACTTGCAATGAGTCTTTTACAGCGCTCTGGAGGAATTTTGGCCCACTCATCTTTGCAGAATTGTTGTAATTCAGCTTTATTTGAGGGTTTTCTAGCATGAATCGCCTTTTTAAGGTCATGCCATAGCATCTCAATTGGATTCAGGTCAGGACTTTGACTAGGCCACTCCAAAGTCTTCATTTTGTTTTTCTTCAGCCATTCAGAGGTGGATTTGCTGGTGTGTTTTGGGTCATTGTCCTGTTGCAGCACCCAAGATCGCTTCAGCTTGAGTTGAACAGATGGCCGGACATTCTCCTTCAGGAGTTTTTGGTAGACAGTAGAATTCATGGTTCCATCTATCACAGCAAGCCTTCCAGGTCCTGAAGCAGCAAAACAACCCCAGACCATCACACTACCACCACCATATTTTACTGTTGGTATGATGTTCTTTTTCTGAAATGCTGTGTTCCTTTTACGCCAGATGTAACGGGACATTTGCCTTCCAAAAAGTTCAACTTTTGTCTCATCAGTCCACAAGGTATTTTCCCAAAAGTCTTGGCAATCATTGAGATGTTTCTTAGCAAAATTGAGACGAGCCCTAATGTTCTTTTTGCTTAACAGTGGTTTGCGTCTTGGAAATCGGCCATGCAGGCCGTTTTTGCCCAGTCTCTTTCTTATGGTGGAGTCGTGAACACTGACCTTAATTGAGGCAAGTGAGGCCTGCAGTTCTTTAGACGACGTCCTGGGGTCTTTTGTGACCTCTCGGATGAGTCGTCTCTGCGCTCTTGGGGCAATTTTGGTCGGCCAGCCACTCCTGGGAAGGTTCACCACTGTTCCATGTTTTTGCCATTTGTGGATAATGGCTCTCACTGTGGTTCGCTGGAGTTCCAAAGCTTTAGAAATGGCTTTATAACCTTTACCAGACTGATAGATCTCAATTACTTCTGTTCTCATTTGTTCCTGAATTTCTTTGGATCTTGGCATGATGTCTAGCTTTTGAGGTGCTTTTGGTCTACTTCTCTGTGTCAGGCAGCATCTATTTAAGTGATTTCTTGATTGAAACAGGTGTGGCAGTAATCAGGCCTGGGGGTGGCTACGGAAATTGAACTCAGGTGTGATACACCACAGTTAGGTTATTTTTTAACAAGGGGGCAATTACTTTTTCACACAGGGCCATGTAGGTTTGGATTTTTTTTTCTCCCTAAATAATAAAAACCATCATTTAAAAACTGCATTTTGTGTTTACTTGTGTTATATTTGACTAATGGTTACATGTGTTTGATGATCAGAAACATTTTGTGTGACAAACATGCAAAAGAATAAGAAATCAGGAAGGGGGCAAATAGTTTTTCACACCACTGTATATCACCAACACCAGTAACCAATCACCCCTCCTCCCCTCTTGTACCAAAATAAGCCCAAATCCATTTGTGCCCAGAAAATTTCATTCTCCTCTTACTCACAGCCCACTTAAAGACATAAGCACAACTGACAAAAAGTACAGTCACACCAAAGCCCAGCCTGACACTCATCACCCAATCAGTCCTCATACTCACACTGACAAGACTGTCTTTTAGTTTCTTTGGCTACTACTATACTTGCACCATTTGTCCACTGCTCATTTGCTCCACTGTACAACAGCTTAAATATCTATCTAAAAGTCTGCCACATGCAGCCCAGAAACAACCACAGTTTGGCCCAACCCGTGGTTCCGCTAGGGCTCCAGACAGCAACTAAAAATGATCGCAAATGCGACCAAAAATACGTTTGCCAATTATCTTTTCTACTTAGTTCACCACCGGCGAATGAAATCATTGAATCTATAAACTGTCACATTGTAACAAATGCAAACAGCCTTTTTTTTTTTTTCTTTCCCCAACTGTTGGATGTATGAGCCGTTAACATATGTGTTGTTGTGGGCTCCCCTTGCATATCCCCAAGCCACATAAAGGCTGGTTTATATCCCGCATCGGGTGTGAGGGAGTTGCGGCGAAAATGACGTAAGAGGGGGAGACGCACATGGGAAAACATTTCTAAGTTCACAGTACTGCAGAAGGGACGGCCGTGAATTTCAACAAGAGGCTAGTTTCTCTTGTGCCGGAATAATTAAAGAAGAACTGAACATTTAGCAATCGGTCATCAAAACAAAGGGTAGGCATTCAAAATTTTTTTTAATTCCGCTGCCCATCATATAAAGCAAGTCCCAATAGGAAAATATCTGTGCCTCTGGAATTCAGTTGTCTCTTCTGAATTCACGCAGGCACACTAAGGTGTGACCGTCACTGGTATCTTTGTGTTTGCACATCTTTGCATGTCATTTCTCTCTTGATTCAATGCACACCTCATCCAAAATGCCAGCTTTTCCATCAGTAAACATGTACGAGTAGTTACCTGCTCACTGTTTTGTCATATACAGCGATGTGATGGAAGTCTGCATTTTAAGGTTACAGGTGTATTACTGAAGCTTTACTGGGCTGCTCTGTGATTGATGGCAGACAGTAAACTTTGTTAGAAAGGTATAGAAAAATGCCACTTCATTAGTTGTTACTTTAAACATTTTTGGCGTGCGCACTATATTGTCTTACTAATAAATTATTCAATGGGAGCTCATCAAAGAAACATGGAAAGTGATTTAGTAAAAATAGTAATAATTATAATTAATGATTCATTACTTGACACCCAAGAACTATGTACTCTAAAATAAATGTACTAATCCATTTTCACGCCATACATGCACAGCCTGGCTCATAAACATTTACTCAGGTAGTTTTTTTCCAGAGGGGTGGAAGGAAATACAAGGGAAAGGTGTCAATGTGGAACTCAAATTTAACCTTTGTCAAATGAGTGATTAAAACCATGTGAATGAAACAATTTAAGTTCTAAGGGAAAAAAAAAAAAATAAAATAAAAAAAAAAAAATCACTTGCCTGTTATGACCACCCCTTTAAAATTGAGGGAGGAGCTCATATTTCAAAAGGGAAACAAATGTTACTGCTAATAATGTGCACTTTTTTATTTTTTTTTTTTTATGCACTTTGAGATGTGCCCGACTCAGATGTGACCAAATTTAAAAGGCAAACCATGAATAAACATTGCTTGTTTTTAAATATATTCATTTGTTTTGATTTAAAATGTATCATTACCTGCTGCTTACCGGCCGCTGAAAATGTCTAGCCTAGCTAAATATCTTGGTTTGTAAATCTGGCCCAACTAAATTTATAATTGAACAGCCCTGACAAAGCCTCCTTTCAATTTGCCTACCTTATTCACCTAAGTTTCCTGCACACACAATACTCAAACTTTCCTCCCTTTTTAATCCAACTGTACCAACATTCAGTGTCCTCAGTCTTTCAACTTACCCTTGTCTTCTCCCCTCCAGTCTTCTTCTGGACTAACTTCTTTAACTAGCCCCCACTCACTTCCCACAAGGTTCAGTTGAAGCCCCTATACATCTATGGGGCACACATAGCATTTTTCAAAGCAATCTCTGAGGTTTTGATTAAGTGCTCTCCTTGACACTAACACTCTTCTCTGTTTATCTGGGGTTAAGAGTGGCAACGAGTTGGGCTGGTTTGCCTGAAGGTGGCTGGCTTATACATGTCTCAAGCGTAGCTGTGCTAAATATGCTGTATTCCAAAGAAGATGTGCACATTTGTAAAAAGTAAGCCTGATACCCAGCACTATGTTTCAGCCATACTCTATAAAGTTATTCACTACAATCAAGAAGAGACAATTGTTTAACGACACTGGAGCTCAAAACCACCACTGCCAGTCCAGTTAAAAGCTTGTACACATTTCCATTTAAGACCTCTCAAAAGACACTGTAGTACGAGATGACCAGTGCAGAAAAAAAAATGCAAGTTTACAGCATCATTCAAATGCTCCTCACCCAGTCCAGCATGGTAAAAGCAACTATTGTAAGATCAAACACAATACGCATGTAACCTTTGCACAAATCAGCACTTTGTGTCAATTATTTTTGCTTCCCCTTCTTCACAAGCTGCCATTTTATTACAACAATTAGATTGAAGATGGCAATTTGGATGGGCTCCTGACATGGAGACTAGTGCTGTCAAAAAGAATTTTACTTCTTGAATATAGAAAGCATTCATAGGACTTACAGAGATTGACAAAGTGAAAAAAATGTTGAGCCTGCTTTTCAGATAAGGTGCCTCAATTCTTTTAACTTCCTGTACAAGTGAAGTTATGGTAATTCTGCATATGTTCAAACTTTAATACATTTTTGTTGCTCATTACTATGCTGTTTGATTAGAGGTTATGACATGTGAAATGTCACTGCCAGGATTGCTTTAATAAATATGAACTCAGTTTGCTGCTCCATTTCTGAAACAGGTATTAAAATATTAAATGGTAATGATCAGTGAGTCATTAACCGTTATTATTAAAGCATATACATTTATTCAATGCAACTTAACAAAAAAAAGCAGAAAGTACAAAGTAAGAGACACATGACATTTTACAGAAAAGCACAATACACTTAAGTACTGTAATATTGAGGTGTTAACTACACAGACCCAAACTGAGGATCTGTGTGTCCTTTGGATCATGGGATTTTAATCCAGGCAGAAAACTTACTACTTTGAGTTAGGAGATCATTGTTAGGCTGTCCACAGTGTGGCTACATTTATTTATTTGCTCAAAAATAAGAAGTTTGGCAATGACTTATAAATTGTTACAAATCCTCTTCTACCTGCTCAACATTGCTCTGGTGCACTTAGTACCATTGCTGCTTTGTCAAGCTACTGCTCCTGTTAATGAAATGACATTGCAATTGGCATCATTCAGAGTCAATACTGTCATTCCACCAGATCAATCTTGATTAATTTCTGTTATATTGTTTGATCACTTTACAAAATGTGTTAATATTTGCAAATAAAGTGTTTGGTGGGTCCCTATATTAGTTTTAAAGGTGCTGCAGCTGTTGTCATCTGCCTAGAGAAGAATGGAAAATACACATAGAACAGTCATTCAAAGACTTGTTGAAAGCTAACAGGCTAACTAAGTAGCAGCTGACTGATGGCTGCAAGGATCAAGATATACAGTGCATCCGGAAAGTATTCACAGCGCATCACTTTTTCCACATTTTGTTATGTTACAGCCTTATTCCAAAATGGATTAAATTCATTTTTTTCCTCAAAATTCTACACACAACACCCTATAATGACAACGTGAAAAAAGTTTACTTGAGGTTTTTGCAAATTTATTAAAAATAAAAAACTGAGAAGTCACATGTACATAAGTATTCACAGCCTTTGCTCAATACTTTGTCGATGCACTTTTGGCAGCAATTACAGTCTTTTTGAATATGATGCCACAAGCTTGGCACACCTATCCTTGGCCAGTTTCGCCCATTCCTTTTTGCAGCACCTCTCAAGCTCCATCAGGCTGGATGGGAAGCATCGGTGCACAGCCATTTTAAGATCTCTCCAAAGATGTTCAATCGGATTCAAGTCGGGTCTCTGGCTGAGCCACTCAAGGACATTCACAGAGTTGTCCTGAAGCCACTCCTTTGATATCTTGGCTGTGTGCTTAGGGTCATTGTCCTGCTGAAAGATGAACCGTCGCCCCAGTCTGAGGTCAAGAGCGCTCTGGAGCAGGTTTTCATCCAGGATGTGTCTGTACATTTCTGCAGTCATCTTTCCCTTTATCCGGACTAGTCTCCCAGTTCCTGCCGCTGAAAAACATCCCCACAGCATGATGCTGCCACCACCATGCTTCACTGTAGGGATGGTATTGGCCTGGTGATGAGCTGTGCCTGGTTTCCTCCAAACAGGACGCCTGGCATTCACACCAAAGAGTTCAATCTTTGTCTCATCAGACCAGAGAATTTTGTTTCTCATGGTCTGAGACTCCTTCAAGTGCCTTTTGGCAAACTCCAGGCGGTCTGCCATGTGCCTTTTACTAAGGAGTGGCTTCCGTCTGGCCACTCTACCATACAGGCCTGATTGGTGGATTGCTGCAGAGATGGTTGTCGTCCTGGAAGGTTCTCCTCTCTTCACAGAGGACCTCTGGAGCTCTGACAGAGTGACCATCGGGTTCTTGGTCACCTCCCTGACTAAGGCCCTTCTCTCCCGATCGCTCAGTTTAGATGGCCGGCCAGCTCTAGGAAGAGTCCTGGTGGTTTCGAACTTCTTCCACTTACAGATGATGGAGGCCACTGTGCTCATTGGGACCTTCAAAGCAGCAGAAGTTTTTCTGTAACCTTCCCCAGATTTGTGCCTCGAGACAATCCTGTCTCAGAGGTCTACAGATAATTCCTTTGACTTCATGCTTGGTTTGTGCTCTGACATGAACTGTCAACTGTGGGATCTTATATAGACAGGTGTGTGCCTTTCCAAATCATGTCCAATCAACTGAATTTACCACAGGTGAACTCCAATTAAGCTGCAGAAACATCAAGGATGATCAGGGGAAACAGGATTCCCTGAGCTCAATTTTGAGCTTCATGGCAAAGGCTGTGAATACTTATGTACATGTGCTTTCTCAATTTTTTTATTTTTAATAAATTTGCAAAAATCTCAAGTAAACTTTTTTCACGTTGTCATTATGGGGTATTGTATGTAGAATTCTGAGGAAAAAATGAATTTAATCCATTTTGGAATAAGGCTGTAACATAACAAAATGTGGAAAAAGTGATGTGCTGTGAATACTTTCCGGATGCACTGTATGTAAATCCACAAAGGACAAACAATGGGGAAGGAAGTTTGGAAGGTCAGCAGATGCTTTGTAAAGGGGAGTGTTTAAAAGGAGTATTTGTCTCATATCTCTGAGAAATGCAGCATTCACAGCTTTCATGAAAATGAGATAATGTAAAATTACAACATAAGATTTTACACAAATGTTTTATTTGCCATCATCCTAACCAAACCAAGTCTGTCCTTGCATGAAGTGTAAATCTGGCCTAAGATGCAACAACATGAATCATAATATGGGGTCTCCATCTCCAAACTGTCCCCAAAAATCTTCAATGCCTCTACCTGAACAAGTTTAACTGCATAAACACTTCAATATGCAGCTTTGAGATATTTAGTCAAGATACAAAACATACCTGAATGAATAACTATTTTAATAAAAAACAGTTCTTGTCAAGATCGGAAATAAAAGCATAAACACAGTGTCTTACAAATTTTTGCATCTATACTCTTTAATATAACACTTGTTTTTCTGAATATTACAAGTATGTGCTTTAAATTCTTTTGTACTTGCTGTAAAATAAATGTGAAATCACAGCAACCAGTACTATACAGTTAATCCATCCAGCAGTCAACTTTCTAAAGACATGTATTACATGTTTTTGGGTCAAGGGGCACTTAAAGCTGTTGGCACAGTGGCTTTCCTGCCAGCATTGCTGGAACACACCAAGTTCAAAATGTCACTTTGTGAAAATTTACAGCAGTTGGATAACTAAAAGGGCTTTCACATTACAATGTCAACAGGCAAAATAAAGCCATTATCCTAGCACACCATGCGACTTCTCACATGCCTGGCAATGCCACTCTAACCTACAGATTATACACTACAAAACATTAACAAAGAGTAAGCCCTTATGATAAGTTTAGAGTCCATGCTTAATAGGGATGAGTAGGAGAATTTACTCATGTTGGCAAGAAGGTAAAAAAAAAAAAAAAAAGGAGTAAATAAGGATTTTATTTAAAGAGGAAAAAAATATCAAATAAGGAATGGTCAGATGGGATGGTCCAATAAAGGAAAAACTGAAAGAGTGCTGTGGATTTGTGTACGATGTAAATTTGGCTTAAGATGTGTCAAGTTGAAGTGCCATTACCTTGTAAAATTGTCATTTTTGGCAAATGGATGACATCTGCAAATCCAAGACTAATTACTGCACGTTTTTAGAGGAGTATATACTTTATAACAGTACACAAAGCAATTTACCATTAAGGAATGTAGTCACTGTCCAGTTGCCAGCACCATGACAGCTAAAACCTTCAGAGGCCTATTTTAATTTAGGATGTATGCCAGATACAGAAGAGATGTTTTAAGATAAATTTTCAATTAACAAATGCTCATGCCTGACAGACAAAAGCACCTTCAATGTGTTGAGCATATTTTTTCTGTTGAAGTGGTTACAATGTATTTGCATATAATGTGAAATACATCTACTGTATTTTTGAGTAAGATTTCAATATTGATTTTAAAACTCAATCAGGTACTTTATCACAAATTATATGCTGAAATATGAACTACAATTAACAACAAATCTTCCACAATCAACAATTTAAAATGGTACAAAAACTGCAAATAAGCACCACTTAATTTGTAGTCTGGGGGTCTATGAAAACTATTTCGGCCAATAAAGCAGGTAATCCTTTTCAATCTACACAAAACTGTACAATGCTATTAAAATGTATTGTATACAACTTATGAACACATACTGGATTCAAACATTACCAATTTACACTGTATTGTTACTTCAACACATTCCCCTTTTAGTCTAGCTCAACATTAGTGTAACTGCGACCTGGCTTTACTTATGCGTTGATGTTAATAAATTACTTTTCCCTTTAATCAGTGTACTGCAATCTTGTTTGGTTTGTACAATATTTTGTGCTATTTCATAGTCTTAATTTCAACTCGATATAATAAAATGGATAACTGGATGAGTTTCATGTTGTTAACCTTCCATTACTTGCACTTCCTTTGGCTGAGACAGTTAAGAAAGTTGGTAGTGTTCGATTTCAGGGATAAGGAAATCCAAGAAACACTAATACAACATTTCTTGAAAAAATGAGAAGCTTTATAAAGTGTAAATCCAATCAGAAAGCAATAATTTGTAAATCATTTGAACACATATTGAAAATAGAACAAACATATGCTGCTATCCAGACATTTTTTTCAGGATAGGCCTTGCTTATTTCAGCAAGACAACACCAAACCAAACTTTGCAAATATTACAACAGCATGGCTAGTAAGAGAACCCCAGGTGCTAAACTGGCCTGCCTGAAGTCCAGACCTTTCACCCATTAAAAACATATGGCACATTATGAAACGAAAAATAAAACAAAATGACTCCAAACTGTTGAACAGCTGACATCCTGTATCAGGCAAAAATAGGGCATTTCACTTTCCAAACTACAGAAAACTAAAGCTATACACTGAAGGAATATTTGTGCAAAATACAGCCTTTTCCATTGTGCCTATATAGCTGAACAAAACACAGTTAATATATAGAAAAGCACCCGACTACATATTTTACACTTGCTCAACAAATAGTACGGTATGTAAACAAAATTATGAATATAATGATTTAGACAAACAAAACATTAAAAATATCAAGGAAAAGACTAAAAAAGTTTAAATGTCAATTAAAAACTTTTGGAATTTCAAATATGTATATTATTAACAAAACCTACCCCGAAATTACTGGTAAAACGGCAAATCTTTTCAATCATTTTATAATTAGTGAAAAAGAAAAATACTTGATACTGGCATAACAAAATTCGAATTACACATACCAGCAGTCTGTGCGGAGCCAGCACCACTTCTGTTTTGGGAAGAGGTACCACTTGCCTGGGTCCCAGGTTGTGCTGAGGCTATTTGATTTAATCCTCTGTACAGTTTCTTTGCAGAGTTTCCCACGTTATCATTTTGTAGGAGTAGTGTCCGAGGCCTAAAATGTCTCCATCTACATGATTTGATGTTTGATAATATCTGATTGAGGTTTCTAGAATTACTTCTGTCCGAGGTATTTGTTTCTGAGGTACTGGCAAATGTTTCATCTGGAGAGTGTTGAGAGGCAAGCATTTCCGGATCCAGCCGATGTAATAAACTGTCATAGTCCGTATGTGCTCTGTCTAACAAGACCCTATTTAAAAAACAAAAAAAAAAACAAAAAAAAACGGGGGCATCATGTAATTGCATCTGAATTTGCATACTCTGTGGCATCACTGCAATTTTTCATTAAGTACTGTAATGAATGAATGAATGTAACACAATACACAAAGCACTACATGTTCACAAAATAGGTAGACCCTCCCAATTTATCTACCTTCCACCTCTTCCAATACGTCGTCTTGCAAATCCAATGCAATGCCTGGGTACTGTTAAGGCAGTAAGGCAGTATCTGTAGCGCACATCTCCTACTCCTCCTTCATCTGGACTACACCAGGGCCAATTGCCAGTTTGGTCCGATCGAGACTATAAAAAAAAAAAAAAAAATTGTATAAGAATTTAAAATACAACAGGGGGGAAAAAAAATTAAGGATAAAAATTGTTTTTTTTTCCCACTCACAGAGTAATAGTGACAGCCTGCTTTTCTACGGAAAGCAAATGGACCATCTGGGTCATTTTCTTCCTCAGCCTCTGAGGAACCTGAATGAATCTTAAAGGGTTGTGGGTGGGGGGGGAAGAGATAGGAAAGTGCACAAAAAAAAAAATGAGATTGTGATACAGTGATTTGAAAAAATGTATATTAACAACTCAATACACCATTATTTTAAAAAGTATATTTAAAAAAAAAAAAAAATGTGCTGAAGAAGAAGAAAAAAAATCTACCTGTGAGAACGGTTCATCATCCGAGCTGGGAAAATCATACTGATTCAAGTCCTTTGCATTATAGACTGGCAGTGCAGCAGGGCTCGTTTGCTGGGGAGCAGCAGCAGCAGGTAACGGTAAGACTTTGGGCTTCTTTTCATATTTCCTTTTTGTTCTCACAGTTTCAGATTTCTCAGACTACAAATAAAACAAAATGTGTAATATTAGGCAATACTATGGTTGTCCCAGGATGACAACGTAGCTAAAAAAACGTTGGCTTGACAAATCTACCTGAAAGGAACGACACTACAGTTGTTACCATAACACAATGCTTCCAACAGACACTGTGTGCAAATTTAACATTTTCACTTTAATATCCTTTAAGTAACAGAGGTATAAACTGATATAATCTACTGTGTGAATAATCTTTATATAAAGATGCAATTCCATACATAAAGGTTTATCTAATTTAAATTCTCCTTACCAATAAGCTAGGTTCTTGCACTGTATCATAAAAACCTAGTCAGCTTAGTAATCTATTCAATTGAGTATGGAATACACAAAAGTTCTTAAAAGGCGACACCAAATGAGGAACAAAACAAACCTTGTTAGTTTTATATTCTTTAAGCTCCATGTGATCCTGGTGCTTAAACTGATTGCTGTTTGCCAGTGGAATTACAGGCATTGTGTAGGCTGGTTTCACCAGTTGCCTCTGTGCCAACACCTCTGCCATAATCTCTCCACCAAAATCAGCTATGCTGTACCTGGACAATCCGGTGTGGGAGGGAAAAAAAAAAAAAAAAAAAAAAAAAAAATCAATAAATTCAGGCCGACACAGGCAATGTAGTGCACTGAATAAGAATTGCACTTATTTAAAAAATAAAATAAAATAAAACCTCGTGTAGACACACAAATATGAAATACTCTGCTAAACTAAAACCACATTTTTACTAAATCTGTTCATTTTTTTACTTCATTATACAAAGCAATTCCAATATATCTAATATATATTCCAATATATCTGCATACGTAAAACTACACTACTTAAGCCAAGAATCTCCATTCTGTGTAAACATAAACTATGACTATTTTAACTTAAAACATGTGACAAAGGACAGCCCTCTCTAGTTTCATGATCCACACTACTTTGCCATCAAGTGGTGTTACTCCTATTAACTAAAATGAAATTTGTTAACAAAACTTCCTTTCATTAACTAAGAATTAGTCTTTGTAATTTTAACTTTCACACTATAATGCATGTCTTTGTGTATAATATACTGGCAACTGCACACTCAAATGAACATTTTATATACACACACACACACACACACACACACACACACACACACACACACACACACACACACACACACA
>JANRMT010062817.1:18911330-18935612 GCA_026402145.1 Polypterus bichir lapradei
ATTATATATATTTTTAAAAAACACGTGGTTGTAAATTTTGTTTGGAATGAGTATTGATTCCTGTGCATGTGCTGCTGGCATTTCAATCTGTGGATTTCATTGGTTTTTTTCAACCATCAGTCAGATTTCCTGTCTAGAACCAAGAGTGAATACCAAAGCTTCACCACTTGTCAATTACTTATTTTGTGGATTTCAATGGCCATAACTGACCATCTGTCCGAGATGCCCCACTGACAAGAGAATGGCAAACAATGATCACTAAATTCAATAAAAGGGCACATGACTTTGGAAAATAAAGTTAAATAGTTTGAAAATTACAGATATGGAGGATTTGTCAAGTTTGAAAAGCCAACTGCTACACATCAAATTCAGCCAGTATATAGATTAGGGAAATAAAGTTACAAACGTACATCAAAGGAGGTAGAAATTTTAGACATTTAACCTTACTTTCCAACAGATGTTGCTTGTTTACTCACGATACCTGTGCAGTGACTAATTAAAATGTGTAGCATGCTGTTAATGTTATTAACTGAGCCAACGTTACATGTTAATTTTTGCTTTAATCAGGTTAATAGTAATTTTTTTACCTCCTTGGCATTATTTTTCTTAAACCATGTAAAAAGCGTTGCATTTTTGGTTTGAAAAATTACTTTTTTTTTTTTTTTAAATCTCATCTTTTTACTGTAAAATGTGCAAAACACTAAAAAGGTACAAAGAAAGAAATGTAGGAAGTATAATAATGAAACATTTTTTTAATAATGATAAAAAATAGTAATAATACAACCCCAATTCCAATGAATTTAAGACGTTGTGTAAAACGTAAATAAAAACAGAATACAAGATATCGAATGTTCAAAATGATGAACTTTGTTGTTTTGCAAATCTTCACTCATTTTAAAATTTGATGCCTGCAACACATTCCAAAAAAGCTGGGACAGGGGCACTTTTACCACTGTGTTATATCACCTTTCCTTTTAACAACACTCAATAAGCGTTTGGGAACTGAGGACACTAATTGTTGAAGCTGTGTAGGTGGAATTCTTTCCTGATGTACAACTTCAGTTGCTCAACAGTCCGGGGTCTCCATTGTCATATTTTGCGCTTCATAATGCGCCACACATTTTCAATGGGAGACAGGTCTGGACTGCAGGCAGGCCAGTCTAATACCCGCACTCTTTTACTACGAAGCCACGCTGTTGTAACACATGCAGAATGTGGCTTCGTGTTGTCCTGCTGAAATAAGCAGGGACGTCCCTGAAAAAGACGTTGCTTGGATGGCAGCATATGTTGCTCCAAAACCTGTATATACCTTTCAGCATTAATGGTGCCTTCACAGATGTGCAAGTTACCTATGCCATGGGCACTAACACACCCCCATACCATCACAGATGCTGGCTTTTGAACTTTGTGCTGATAACAATCCGGATGGTCCTTTTCCTCTTTGGCCCGGAGGACATGACGTCCATGATTTCCAAAAACAATTTGAAATGTGGACTGGTCAGACCACAGCACACTTTTCCACTTTGCGCCAGTCCATCTCAGATGAGCTCGGGCCCAGATAAGCCAGCGGCATTTCTGGGTGGTGTTGATATATGGCTTTTGCTTTGCATGGTAGAGTTTTAACTTGCACTTGTAGATGTAGCGACGAACTGTGTTAACGGACAATGGTTTTCTGAAGTATTCCTGAGCCCACTTGGCAATATCCTTTACAGAATGATATTGGTTTTTAATGCAGTGCCGCCTGAGGGATCGAAGGTCACGGGCATCCAGTGTTGGTATTCGGCCTTGCCGCTTACGTGCAGAGATTTCTCCAGATTTTCTTAATCTTTGGAGATCATGGACAGTAGATGATGAAATCCCTAGATTCCTTGCAATTGTACGTTGAGAAACGTTCTTAAACTGCTGGACTATTTGCCCATGCAGTTGTTCACAAAGTGGTGAACCACGCCCCATCCTTGCTTGTGAACGACTGAGCCTTTTGGGGATGCTCCTGTTATACCCAATCATGACAAACACCTGTTCACCTGTGGAATGTTCAAAACAGGTGTTTTTTGAACATTCCTCAACTTTCGTAGTCTTTTGCTGCCCCTGTCCCAGCTTTTTTGGAACGTGTTGCAGGCATCAAATTCAAAATGAGTGAAGATTTGCAAAGCAACAGTAAAGTTTCAGTTTGAACATTAGATATCTTGTCTTCGTAGTGTAATCAATTGAATATAGGTTGAAAAGGATTTGCAAATCATTGTATTCTGTTTTTATGTACGTTTTACACAACGTCCCAACTTCATTGGAATTGGGGTTGTAATATGGACAGCACATTACATAAGTGGGAGTGACGTAAGCGTTACTTTGGGTTTAACCGATTGTTTCAATTCCACTGCCTGAAGACAGATTCACATCATCACTGTTGAAAAGACGCATTTATGAGATGGCACTATAAGGCTAGAAGATGACACGTTTACACCATTGCCCAGGTATTTCTCGTTTCTGATGGTTAAGCAAGGCAAGCCTATAACACTGCCTGAGTAATGCTCAACACTAATGCTGTTGGCACTTTAACAGCCCAAGTAATCCCACAATCTTTTGAGAGACTTGTCTATGTAGTTGCCCAAGTGACACTCTGGACTAATGCTTTTAACACTGTTTTTACAACCTGAATGACGCTTTGGGCTAGCGCCAAGGAGGTTAATGTTGGTGGTGTAGTGTTGCAGACCACATTCCTGTCACATTATCATGAAGAACCTCTCTAGGTGAAATGTTTTTAATAGGGGAATCTCCACCTGAATGTTACCTTTGCAGCAGGAGCAGAGGTCTAGTAAATGAATAGATATTGAGTGGTTGATGTATGTTTAGTGTATGGCTTATAAACTGATAAGGAAATCCACTGCTATTATTTTCATTGATCCTTACCCCTATCATTATGGACGATTGTAACATCAACATTTACATTCCTAGTAAGTGTACAAAAATAATTTGCTCATGGCTTTCTTTAATTCTTGCTTGTATCTTAACCAAACTAAATATTTTAACTTTCAAATATTTTTTAATTAATATGTACCCTGTGTTAATTTCATCTTTGCTTTTATTTCTATTGCATTCTTTTGACCATCTGTGAAGGACTTTGAGCATTCAAAAGGTGCTATATAAATAAAATGTATTATACTGCACAGCGCCATGAGTTCAGGTTTGAGTGGTAGCCTGATCAATGTTTGTATGGAGTTTGCATGTTCTCCTCATGTATACGAGGACCAAGTATGCAGAACTTCAGATGATATTTTTTAATATGAGAAGTGTGTCATTGAGCACTCAACTGCCACAAGCCCCTGAAAAAATATACTTTCAAAGTTCTGAAATTGGTAGATGATATATATTGTATTATGCATGAGGAGACATTAGAAAATAAATACATTACTATGAATGTATCAGTGGCGGCTGCTAGCTTTTGAAACAGGGGAAGCTCATATTAGGCCTTCATCATAAAATTCATTATGTTATTTGTACGTAAATTCTGCCCTCCATTCCTTTTACAGAAAATGGTCTGTGACCCTGTCGTACCAATTGGCCGTCTTTTACAGGGACTTAACCAGTTTCCTCTCAATGGCCAGGAGAGCAAGGTTACACAAACGATCTTGGCCCATCGTGTTGCGGGTATATGACTTGACCCGTTTTAAACAGGAGAAGCTCCTCTCTACACCTGCTGATGTAGCGCCAATTGTTGCCACTAACAACAACAGCTTGTATAGCTGAGGCATTGCACTATCCAACTCCATGTCTTTAAAAAACACCAAGAAAAATCACACAGCTTACGCCTGCTCCCCTGTAAGGGCCGATTTATACTTCACGTTCAGAACGCGTACGCGCCCGCATCATGGCTGCCACGCGTTCCCAGCGTTCATTTCACGCGTCCTCTGAGCAGGTCCTCAGAAATTAACGCGACGTGTGCGCGAGTTTCAGTACCAGCAAAAAGTCGGGGGACAGTGTGCTAAAAGTCGGAATGTGACGTCAGAGTCTCTGTTTAATATCTACATGTGACAGAAAGCCTCTATGCAGATCCTACAGGGATCGATGTGCGTGCTTCGCTGTTTGATGAATGGTTCGATGTGGTGAAGCAAAACGCCGACATACAGATGCATTCGTGGTGCTTTTATATTCAAGCGTCGCATATTCTTGATTGCAATGACACAATGCATTTTAAAAGTCTCACATAACATCTTTGTGTCGTATTTTTTTTTTTTCTTTCAACTTCACAACAGCAGCATAATGTATAGCGCTGTATTTGAGCCACTGAGAAAAAAAATAAAGGACACGGTGAATACGTGTATTTTGTGATTAAAGTGGAAATTTCAGCTTTAATCTCGAATTGTCCACTTTAACCTCGTAGTTTACTTTATCATTAAAGCAGTTTTTAATCGCTACAAGCTTCTTGGACCTGACAGCTGCGGAAAGCAGCAACAGATCACCACACAGAACAAATTAAATGTATGATATTCCAACTCTCTGCACATTTAGAATCTTTAGATTTATACTTGATATCACTTTCATGATGGAATGCATTAAAGTGTGCATGTTACACTTTACATATAATTTAGTTTAAATAATGAATACTGTTAATAATTACACACATGGGGGTGACAGAGCGGCGGAGCGATAACAGGGAGTTATGTTGCTGGTATATCCTGCTTGTATTCCACACTGTGCTCCGGTTTCCTTCCAAAGATATGCAGATTTGGGGATTTGGTGCCGCTAAAATGACGCTAGTGTATGTGTGTGCTTGTATTCACCTTGCGATGAGCTGAGACCTCGTCCAGGGATTGTTTCTCAGTCGTGCCCAATGGTTGCTGGAATGGACACATCCCTGGATTTATGGATTTAATCAATAAACATCCTTTTCAGAGATATTGCGGTAAGGTGTTATCGGAATTTAATGAGTGTTCTAGGCAATTCACTACACAGAGAAGCCGAACATATTCTCACCGTGATATCTCGCACTGACACCTGGTGGATTCCTCCAGATTCATGTAAAGTACGTGTGCAAGTATAAACACTACAACGCTTGCGTAGCAGGAGCGTCCTCTGCAGCATGCGTTGCGTCGTGTGAAGTATAACTCCGGCCTAAGTTATGATCTGAATATAGTACTTGAAGTGCAGATCTCGGTCTCCCAGAGTCAAAAAAATGGCCATAACTTTTCAGAACACTTTCAAATGCCTCCTCTAGAAACACTGGTCTCATTTCATCAAATTTCCCTGGATTGACTAATTCTAAGAAGCTCATCAGTCCGCAATAAGCAATCAGTCCGTTTATAGTGCCAACTATAATAGTGAGGATAATGTAAATAGTAAGGTGGAAAGATTTAATACTAAAGTGAGAGCTGCTGTTGACATAGTTGCACCTGAAAAGACAGTGAAAAAATCTTCTAGCATTGTTATACCATGGAAGCCCCAAAGAGTGTATGATTTAAAGAGAACATGCCGCAGAGCTGAGCGTCAATGGAGGAAGACTAAACTTACTATCCACCATGAAATATTAAGTCAAAATAACAGAATACAATAACACTGTCCGTCTTAAGAGACGCTGTTATTTCTCCAAGATTATAAACAACAATGCTAGTAATCCCAGAGTCTTATTTTCTACTATTGATCGCCTACTAAACCCAGGTAACTCAAAGGAATGCCTCCTAAGTACTTCCAGTAAAACCTGTGAGGCTATCGCTGTATTTTTCAATCAAAAAATTAATATTAGAAATAACATAGTATATCCCTCCAACACTAAGGATCCTCCTAAACCCCAGCCTCCTGTTATAAACAAATTAAACTCTTTCACTAGGATAGATTTACAAAAAATAATCTCTCAATTAAAATCCTCCACCTGCTTCCTTGACCCAATACCAACAGTGTTTTTGAAAGTAGTATCGGGCATGCTAATTGACAATATTCTTGACATAGTAAATTCGTCATTTGATACAGGGGTCTTTCCAGACTGTCTTAAGACTGCTGTAGTTAAACCCCTACTTAACATAATCTTGACCCCTCGGCTCTTGAAAATTTTAGACCCATCTCTAACCTGCCTTTCTTAAGTAAAGTTCTGGAGAAGGCAGTCATTATGCAGTTAAATGACCACCTCAATAAACATGCTATTCTTGATAAATTTCAGTCAGGTTTTAGAACAAATCACAGCACAGAAACTGCACTCATTAAAGTAGTAAATGATTTGCGAGTGAATGCAGACATAGGCCATTTATCGGTTCTCATC
Organism: Polypterus bichir lapradei; assembly: GCA_026402145.1. Taxonomy (NCBI): domain Eukaryota; kingdom Metazoa; phylum Chordata; class Cladistia; order Polypteriformes; family Polypteridae; genus Polypterus; species Polypterus bichir. The sequence goes on from JANRMT010062817.1 coordinate 18,917,578, forward strand.
CTCTTAGATCTAAGTGCTGCATTTGACACCATTGATCACAACATTCTTAGAAATTGCCTTAGTCAATGGGTGGGCCTCTCTGGCACGGTCTTAAATTGGTTTGAATCCTACCTGACAGGGAGAAAATTCTTTGTTAGTTGTGGCAATTACAACTCAAAAGACACATGATATCCAATATGGTGTTCCACAAGGCTCTATCCTGGGTCCGCTGCTCTTCTCAATCTACATGCTTCCGTTAGGTCAGATTATCTCAGGGCACAACGTGAGCTACCACAGCTATGCTGATGACACACAGCTGTATTTATCAATAACACCTGATGACCCTGATTCTATTGATTCACTAACAAAATGTCTGACTTGTATCTCAGAATGGATGAATAGTAACTTTCTCAAGTTAAATAAAGAGAAAACTGAAATCTTAGTGATTAGCAATAATGGATACAATGAGGCTATTAGAAATAAACTGGATACATTAGGATTAAAAGTCAAGACGGAGGCAAAAAGCTTAGGGGTTATTGTTGACTGTAATCTGAATTTTAAATCACATATTAATCAGATCACTAGGACAGCATTTTTTTACTTAAGAAACATAAGTAAAGTTAGACCTCTTATATCACTGAAAGATCCTGAGAAATTAGTTCACGCGTTTGTTTTCAGTCGACTAGATTACTGTAATGCACTCCTATCAGGACTACCCAAAAAAGACATAAATCGTCTGCAACTAGTGCAGAATGCAGCTGCTAGAATCCTAACTAGGAAAAGAAAATCCGAGCACATCTCTCCAGTTTTAATGTCACTACACTGGTTACCTGTGTCACTCAGGATTGACTTTAAAATTCTGCTTATGGTTTATAAAGTCTTAAATAATCTCGCCCCATCTTATATATCGGAATGTCTGACACCCTATATTCCAAATCGTAACCTCAAATGAGGGTCTCCTTAGAATTCCAAGAACAACACTTAAAAAGTGGCGAGGCGGCCTTTTGCTGCTATGCACCTAAAATCTGGAATAGCCTGCCAATAGGAATTCGCCAGGCTGATGCAGTAGAGCAGTTTAAAACACTGCTGAAAACATATTACTTTAACATGGCCATTCTATAACTTCAATTTAACTTAATCCTGATACTCTATATGTTCAATGTCCTCATAATAACTATTCATGGTGGCTCTAAAATCTGTACCGGCCCCTACTCTCTTTTCTGTTTCTTTTTCCGGTTTCTTTGTGGTGGTGGCCTGCGCCACCTCCACCTACTCAAAGCATCATGATGCTCCAACAATGATGGATGGATTAAAAGGCAGAATTCTACGTGACCATCATCATCAAGCCCTTCCGTGAGAACCCTAAATCCAAAGAGGACTGTTTCATTTATGTTAGGTAGAATGCCCAGAGGGGACTGGGCGGCCTCATGGTCTGGAATCCCTACAGATTTTATTTTTTCTCCAGCCGCCTGGAGTTTTGTTTTTTCTGTCCCCCCTGGCCATTGGACCTTACTCTTATTCGATGTTAATTAATGTTGATTTATTTTGTTTTCTTATTGTGTCTTTTATTTTTCTATTCCTTATTATGTAAAGCACTTTGAGCTACTGTTTGTATGAAAATGTGCTATATAAATAAATACATGTTGTTCATGTTTTCCAAATTTGAAAAACGCTGAGAAATCTGCTCCATGAGATTGTCTAGGATGGCCATGTACAAATTACTGTAGGGTCCTGGGAATCCTGTAATTGTGACAGACGGCGCTTTCTAATAGGTTCATCTCGAGGGTCTGATGTGAGATTTGCTGCTTTTGCATAAACTGCTTGATAAGCCTCCTCTGAACTCTTCTCCTTGACAAAAGCAAGGAGAGACCCAATTCTTTTTTTGCAGTAAAGAACATCCATAGCCCTTTGCTGGATAATATCAAAGACATCATCTGTCTCAGAGAATATTTGTTCATATGTGTACAACACAACATGAACACAAACTCAAAATCCTCCACTTTCATTATGATGCCTTTGGCAGCCTCTAATGTGTCATCATTCATGCTCTCATCCTGGGTAATCTTGTCAAAAGTCTGCAGGATGCCATCATAATTGTTTGCCACAGTGCTCACTATCCGTGATGTGAAATTCCATCGAGTAGGAGGGTTTCTGGGCAATCTTGAAGACCCTGCAGACTCAAGAAAAGACATCCTTTTTGTGGACTTTGGGAAAAAAAATGTGGTGAACCCAGAGAGAGATGCAAAAAATATTCTTGACTCAGGCAAGCATTTAGCACCCTGGGACAACACCAGGTTCAGTCTGTGTGCATAGCAATGCACAAACACTGCACTAGGGGCTATTACTTTAACTTTGGCCTGTAGGCCATTGTGAGATGAAGCAAAGACAGCAGCCCATCGTAGGTTTGTGCCACAAGTTTCTCTAAAACTGTAGCCCTGCATGTTCTCATTTAAAACTTCAAACACAGACTGAGCATCTTGACCCCCTGACACATCCAAAAATCCAATGAAGCACTCTTGAATTTTACCTGCACTATCCACATATCTAACAATGACAGACAGTTCGGCATGGCAAGTTATGTCAGTTGCTTCATCTACCTGCCATGCAAAAAATGGAGCAGTCTGAATTTCACCTTTTATAATGATCAGAAACAGTGGCTGCGAGAGCACAGATCAAGTCATTTTGGATTGAGTGGGACATACCAGAAAACACGGCTGATGACTGAAATTGTGTGGCCAAGACAGAGTCATACTTAGCTAATGTTTCTGTAAATTCCCTGTAATTCCCCTTACTTGCTGATTCACTATTCTCATCATGCCCACTGAATGCCAGCTCCTGACAGCCAAGCAAGGAAGTTGCATCAATTGGACGGTTTAGGAAGGCCCCGTTTTTTTTTTTTTACTGTTTCATTGTTTTGCCACCTGAATGCGAAGACCTTCATTGATTGCATGTTCAACCCTGACCCTGCCCAGACAACTTAACCTTGCACAACAACTTACATGTTCTTTGCACTTCTCATGCCTTTTGTATGCCCTGTCAAAGATACCCAGATCCCCAAAACCCACATTTGACCAAACACATCCCATTCCCTGAGAAAGTTTTGTCAAAAGGCATGGCCAACAGTACATTTTCTTTGTCACAGCACTTCCAGTCAGCCAGTTCACCTTGTCATACCAGGAGAGCTGAAGAGACCTGTTATTTTTTCCTGATTTTTGCACCAGATCACTCTTGGGCGTTGGTCTGCCCTGCCGTTTAAGTAAGGAAGACTACTAAATGGTTTTGCCAAAAGCAGGTCAACAATATTAGCACCGTCTGCCATTATGCACAGCTTGCTAGCTGGCTAGTTTGCCCTTCCACGATCTACTTTAATTATATGAACGAACTAACTTTACAATGCTGAAACAAGGAGCAAAGTCAAGAACGTTATTTTTTTTTTTTTTTTATCATTTAAAGAATGATTTGTACAAACAAAAATGGCTTATATCACCAGCAAACAATACAGAGTGCAGCAGTTTGTCGTACGACTTCACCTGCAAATCTGCATGGGACTGAACTCGAATCTCTGTAGTGCTGATGTATACCTAAGACATGCTGTCAATCAAAAAAGGGGTTCTGCCCTTTAAATAGCTCCTCCAATCATCATGCAGCAGCCCAGCGTCCTGGCCCGCCCACTGCTCCATTCACTCCCAGAGAAGCTGATTTTCCCTGGAAGTGACGATTTTGGTGCATTTATCCAATTACCGTCCAGCTTTTCTGCAGTGAAAAAAGCTCCTCTGTTCTTGCCCATAAACCCTCCTGAAGCCCAGCTTTACTGGAGCTCTAACACGCTGTGCTGCACGGAAATGTATGACAAGAAAATCGTGTTTCGTGATTCTGAACGAGCTAGTCATGAAGTTGAACGTGTTCTAGCGCACTTTTATTAAAACCAATATAAATATGACAGTGCATATATGCGCATTTATTTTCTGACATAGTAGAGGAAGCGGAGCTTCTCTTGTAGTCTTAGAGCAGTCGCCACTGGTGTGTATAGTGATCTTGCTGGTCACAAAGGCAATCTCAAAAATAAAGAAAATGGTTTTGAAACTGAAAAACCATTTGCTTAAACTTGTTACAGGTTAAAGTAACAAATGTTATCAGAGCTCACTTGCAGTACGATTCTTGCATTTTTTGATTATATATGGATTAAGTTGACATATATGAGTGATATACAATTTGACAACTGTTACACCATTTTACAAAATGGTGTATTTCTGTTAACAAGCAGACATGCTGGGAGTTGCAAGAGAAGGACTTCAAGATTTTCTTCCATACAATGATGGCAATTTCACCTCATCAACCAACTGATATTATTTCTGTATGGATTCTATCAAAACATTACATTAAAATTTGAGGGTTAAGTTTGCCAGCTGCTGCATGAAAGTTCGCATAGTTAATCACAATGACTCACAGACTTATTCAAATATAAATTTTGCAATCGGATGAAAAAGTGTTGGTGGTTATCAGATGGTCAGGTCTTTACCTCACATTAACTGGAAGAATTAACACTGTTAAAATAGCCTAGATACATAAAATACCAAAAAAAAAACCTTTAGACATATATGAAGTAATTATGAAGATAATTTAAAAAAAAATAAATAAAAAAAATTCCAATTTCTGCTATCTGGGAAAAATCGTCAAAAAATAAAGCTGTGTACTCTGCAACTTACAATCTCATGTTTAATAATTTTTAAATGTACAGATTTACACTTAAACTACAACTAGAATTTACCTGAAATTATCTTAACCATTTGGAAAACATGCTTAAAGGAAGACTCCACCCCAAAAAATATTCCTGCATGAAACCATGAGATTAAAAAAAAAATGTTCTCTTTCATCATTATGATATATTTGGGGTAAATAATACATTAAAAATATCATTGGGGAAATGGATTATTCCTTTAAACAAAGGTACATACAGTGCTCAGCATAAATGAGTACACCCCACTACATTTGTCAGAAAACCTTTAGTTTCCTTTCAGTGTCAACATTTTCTATGAGATACTGTACTACAAAATACTCCCACAAATGTGGGCCATTGATTGCAAACAAGATTTGTTAATTTGCACACACAAAAAAGTGATTTTCCTAACAAATTCATTCAAGCCCATGTTACAACAATGAGTACACCCCAATTATAGTCTTAGGAGAAAAGCCACACTTAAGACTACAAAATTCTAATTAACAGGCATTCAACCACAGGTGAGTCTAATGATTCATTTAAGAGGTGTCCAGCAGACAGGTGACTATAAAAGGGCATTACTTAAAGAAAAGCCCTTCCCATTTCATGCTGTCAGCAATGGCTCCACATGGAAGAGAAATGTCAAAAAATCTGAGAAAGGAAATCATTACTTTACACAAAAAAGTTGAGGGCTACAAGAAGATCAGCAAAGCTTTACATATCAGTCAAAATACTGTAGCAAAAGTGATCCAAAAATTTAAGAAAGATGGAAGTGCAACAATCTTACAGAGACGTCCAGGCCGTCCATGGAAATTAACATCTCGACAGGAGCGTCTTCTGATGAGAAGGGTTGAAGAAAATCGCCATGCAAGTTCACTGCAGTTAGCTAAAGCAGTAGAATGCCAAACTGAAGTGACCGTTTCCCATGACACCATATGGCGCACACTGCAGAGGAATGGCACGCATGGGTATCATCCATGAAGGAAGCCTCTCCTAAAGCCCATGCACAAAAAAGCACGCCTAGAACTTGCTAGGGCCCATGCTGAAAAAGATGAAGACTACTGGGACTCTATACTCTGGAGTGATGAGACAAAGATCACTGTTTTTGGAACTAATGGTTTCAAAAGTGTATGGCGTCGTAAAGGTGAGGAGTTCAAAGAAAAATGCATGGTGCCTACAGTGAAACATGGTGGTGGCAGTGTCCTTATGTGGGGCTGCATGAGTGCTGCTGGTGTTGGGGAGCTGTATTTCATTGATGGTATCATGAACTCAACAATGTACTGCTCTATACTGAAGGAGAAGATGCTGCCATCATTCCGTACACTCGGTCGTCGTGCACTTTTCCAACACGACAATGATCCAAAACACACATCTAAAGCTACTGTTGCATTTCTGAAGAACAGGGTGAAGGTGATTGAATGGCCAAGTATGTCTCCTGATCTGAACCCAATCGAACACCTGTGGGGAATTCTGAAGCGACAAGTTGAGCATCACTCTCCATCCAGCATCCAGGCTCTAAAAGAGGTTATTCTTAAAGAATGGAAAAAGATAGATGTTGCAATATGTCGCCAACTTGTTCATTCCATGCCTAGAAGACTTGGTGCTGTCCTTACAAATCACAGTGGTCATACAAAATACTAGATGTAGTAGTTTTTGATGCGGGGTGTATTCATTTTTGCTTCAACCAATTTGAGTAAAACTGAAGATTTTGTGATCTAAGTTATATTATTAACCTTAATTTCATGTTATGGAGTTAAACAAGTGTTCAATAAAACTCAGCCTTGTGAAAATTTTGGAAATTGTTCTTTTGTTCATTGAGCTACTGATTAAATTCGTACTTTTTAAAGGGGGTGTACTCATTTATGCTGAGCACTGTACCTGCTCCGATACATAATGTCTACATAAAGCGGCTTTCAATTATACTAAGGGGTTGTAGTCAGTACCTGTTCACTGCTTTGATAGAAATGAAGAATAATGGGCTGTTTGTCATGCGATTATACAGACTTTATCATCCCAACTGGGGTTATTACCTCTTTTCTATTATCTCCAGTGTCAAATGTAGCAGCTCTCTTTTACTTTTCTCCCTTCTCTTGATCATTTCTAAAATAGTTACGGCTCGGCTCAGATCTCGCCTCAGCTTCAACATTTTCTCATATGACGCTTCATCATTCTTTCGATTCTGAAAAAAAGATATGAATTATGATCAACTAAGAACACTAATGGGATCTTAAAAGCAACTATTAGTTTCCACTGTGTGAAGGTAGTTGTTATTGTTACAAAGGGGAAGAGGTTTTGGGGAATTAAAAAACAAAAAAACTCCATTCACCTTTCTTGTTTGCATCTTCTCCGTTCGTCTTCTGAATGCTACATAAGGGTCATTGGTACTTGAACCATCCCGCTTCTCCTGCTTCACACTTGGGATGAGTGAAGAGCCTTTGCAGCTTTTCCTTTTCCTAATCCAATACTCATACACTTCTCGGATCAGGTCATCATCCTCCTTCAGCAGCAGCTTTGCTTCCTGGAGAGTCACCAGCTGAAGGTTAAGAGAGTTATTTCACCAATTCTGACCTTACCAACTTACACAATACAATGATGAGTTAATGAAGTGAAATAGTATTAAAAGGAATAATGAGCATTTCTATTTCGCTGTCGTTAGGAGAGAAAACTTGCTGCAAATATCCCAATTTAAAAGGTCCTTCAAACAGTACATTAATTTAAAAAAATAATCAAATTCAACAAATGTAAAAGAGTTAAAGATATTACTCAAAACATTTTTATGCACCATCATTAACACAATGACCTTAAAAAAAAAAAACACACACAAAGTGCCTACTGTGGGTCAAACTCAGGAAGCTCCTAGAACTGATGTATCTGGCACCATATAACACAATTCTATTTTCAGAAAGAAATTATTACTGTATGTTCCAGGACATACTCATGTAAAATTATTTTATATATACTGTATGTGTTAAGATCTCTCAGTAACAAAAAAGAAAAAATACTCTTTTGGTTTCTACTGTCCTTATCTTTTGGATAAGAAGTTCTGGCTCCTGTCTACTGTCTATATTTTTGATGGTCACTTGGTGCACATAGCAGTTTGTAGTTTTGGTTCTGAATAAATGGCTTTAGCATAATTGTCATTATTAGTAAAATGCTGGTATTCATAATGAATGAAAAACACTCAATTACATATTTTCCAAAACATGTGCCTATTAGTCTTCCAATCTGAAAGTTGGTGAATTTACAAAAATGACGAAAAATGTTCTCCTATAGAAAAAAAAATGTAGCAAGAGGAGCGGAGATCCTGGAAGGCAAAAAATTGCCTGCATTTTAATGCATCATTTGATTTTCTGGCATGCTACAAAACACAGCCAACTAATGTTCAGGCGTGTGCCTGTGGCACAGTATGATGCACAAGTATAAACTGCTTTTAACGGCATAGCCTACACACATCGCTACGGCATAGGCTTGACGCAGAAGTGTAAATCAGCTTTAATGCGCACACACACACACTCTTTATAATTTATGCTAAATCTTATTTCAGTATGTTACTGCTAATCTAATGACAAAAGGTTGTTTATCATATTAATTCTGCAGAATGAAGATTAATTTTAATTTTATGCAGACATGTGGATGTGTGTTGATTGATTGGCCGAGGGTTGTAAATTGAGCCTTCTGCCGTGTTAACTATGGTTTTCCCACATTTGTCTTCCCATACTTAAGCATTTACCAATAAGGAAGTCTTTTTACTGTGGTGTAGTCATTGCAGGGAATTCTAAGAAAAATGGTTCCTGACATCTGCCAGTTTGTGAAAAAGGAATAGATGGACATTAGCAGTTTACTGCATGACTAACAAAAAAAAAAAAGAAAAAAAGTGATCAGTCCAGGAGCTGAAATTTCCACCATATTTTAAATAAAAGTACAGACTGTTTTAACAATATGAATTGTTTCATGCACTGTGAATACATTAGACATATACCTATAAATGAGAATGTCAGAGGTAAGGTTTCAAAAATAAAAGTGAACTCTACTGAGTAAAAACAATGACAACAGTAACAGGAAAAAATAGGTAATTGAATAAAACTGAATAAAGTTTTTTTTTTTTTTTTTTTAAAACTGCGCACCTCACATGTTTCAAGGAAACTAAGAAATGAAGCACTTGCCATTGTGCCACATGGCATGCCTTAAATGTTCAGTATTAATGATGGGTAAATGATCACTGCATGGACTTTACATCCTAAAGTTATTTGCTAAACTTATAAGATGATTAAATAAATACCTGCTGGCCACTGCCTTTCTCTAGTCGGTCAATCATCTCTTCAAACTGTAGAGGTGCAATATCCATCTTCTTTTTCAGCTTATTCACGAACACCTCATCTTCTGAATCCAAGTCATAATCTGGTAGCTCAGCATCCAAACTAAAAGCTAATTCAGTAAAACAGAACCATAAATCAATACATTAAGAAACTATCAAAAGAATCACACAACCATTTGTTAATTCAGCCATAACCAAAACATTCTAAAACCTGACAACATAAAAAGCTACCTATTAAACGAAAATATTTACTTGGCTTGATACATTAACATACTATATTAAGCATGGGCGGCACGGTGGCGCAGTGGTAGCGCTGCTGCCTCACAGTTAGGAGACCCGGGTTCGCTTCCCGGGTCCTCCCTGCGTGGAGTTTGCATGTTCTCCCCGTGTCTGCGTGGGTTTCCTCCCACAGTCTAAAGACATGGCGATTCTAAATTGGCCCTAGTGTGTGCTTGGTGTGTGGGTGTGTTTGTATGTGTGTCCTGCGGTGGGTTGGCACCCTGCCCAGGATTGGTTCCTGCCTTGTGCCCTGTGTTGGCTGGGATTGGCTCCAGCAGACCCCCCCCGTGACCCTGTGTTCAGATTCAGTGGGTTGGAAAATGGATGGATGGATATTAAGCATGGTATGTGTCAGTACACCACATGCTTCAGTTTCAATACTCATTCACTAAATAACTGTCCCCTAAAAATGTACAAGAGGCATTTCAAGAACCACCACAATATTCAGCACACAAAGAATGAACAATTAAGTATTAAATACTTCTTATCAAATATAAAAATATAGATGGTCATATACTGTATATGGTAACAGATAAAAGGTTTTCTGCTTAAATGTAGATAGTTACCTTTAGTAAGACCACATCAGTCTCAATAATATTCTCTTTATTCATTGACATGGTTAATTTGTCACTGAATAAGCATATCTAAAGAAAGGCAAACCCAGGTTTCAAGCAATTTCTTTGACTGACATTTGAACAGAGTTACTCAGAAACCACTAGGTTCACAAATATACTGGTTTCTAGGGTAAACGGTAATCACACAAACTTACCCCAGGTAAAGAGATGAACATTCTTAAAAGTACTTAAAAAAAAAAAAAAAATCCAGTTTAAGTGCAAATGGGTTTTCTATCCACATGCGGTGAAAAAGATGAAAGAATTGTGTTAGGTTGTGGCAGCAGTCAGTAAGATGGGATAGTTGGCCAGTCTTGACAATTGTGCAGTTTTAAAAAGTGAGCAGAATGGTGGCACCTTCAGGTTGAATCTACTTCATGAGAGTACTGCATCAATCTAAAACATTTCTTTATGGAAATGTGGTTTGTCATGTTTTCATTTTTTGTGTCATTGTGAGAAACACATTCCCATTGTAACTATAGGGTGGTCTAGATCTAATTATGCAGATCCAGATCGTCTGGATGACTTTCATTTACGCAGGGACAAATCCAGTTTGGTGCAAAGACAATTCTTCATGTCGTCGGTTCGCACACTTCTCGATGGTCCGGGATTTTTCCGGGTGATTTTCTATGTAATAAACTTAATAAGTTATAGCATAATGAAAATTGCATAATTAGATCGGGATCACCCTATACAGGTTAGTAGCTGCAGTACATGGCATCAGCTGTCACAAATGTGACAGACATTAGAGAAGCATTTTAATGTTAGGAGTAAATGTGATCCTCCTAAACATGGATACAGTTGGGGCAGATTTAAGAAAAAGATAGGAATTGAACCCAGATCAATCTCACCGCTCATCCTTTCCTATACTTATTAGTGTAAAGCAGGGATAGGAAAACTTTCGCTGGCAGGCTGAACTGTAAATAATGACTCATGTAATGGGCTATATAAAATCTAGGTGTGCATATACAGTACTAAAATAGTTTAATTATAACACTTCCTGTTAAAATCCTTTAAGAACAATGCTCAAATACCAGAGAGTAATTGCATATAATTGTTCATGATTATGAAATTGCTTACTTTTGTACAAACAGTTACTATTAAATAAGATGCTGGACACTAACAATTTATTGGTATTTGAAATTGATGTTGCTAAACTATGACGTTTTCTTTGCTACCTTGTAATTTTATTATACAGGCCTTAACCTATCACTGCATGTTACTGTGTCAGCAACATAGAATAGTCTAATACAGCCTTGACTGAAGGGGGTTCCACACATTGACAAAAGGAAACTGAAATAACTAACAATTAGATTATGTTTTAAATTTTGGTAAAATTAAAAAAAAAAAAAAAAAAAACTAAACGCATTTTTAAAGCAGCCAGAAGGGTTTGCCTACCTTTGCCTAATGGTTAAGTCTGGCCCAGATACAATCTACATATGAAACGAATGTTAAAGGAGATCTTTGAGGAAAAAGGACAGTCACTGTTCACTGTAACATATTTTGGATATTGATGAAGTGTTCTGCATTAAGTAGATAAGTTAGACACCCATGTTTTAGTGATTTGACTTTTTTGCTGCTATCAAATATTTTCAACTATTGTGCTTCACCTCTTAAGTTTACTGAGGCCCCCTAGTTGCCTGCGACTCCCCAGTTGAGAACCACTGCTTTCAATTATACATTTTTCTTTCTTTACTTCAAGTCACCCTTGTCTTAGTCTAAATAAATAAATATTCAAATACAAAGATACAAGCTTCAGGCGAGTATTAATAGCAAGCCCACATGACATTGTAAACAACAGGACCCACAACCTAGGCCCTAAAGGGAATCAGGAATAACTTTCTTAAAACACCTTTTTGGTAAGGCAATTTTTTTTCTTTCTCTGCTATGCACGAAATTCTTACACCAAAATGCTCAAAGACCAAAGGGGATTGTAAATCAAAGACAACTACCTATAACCTACCAGAGTGTTTTTTTCTACTTTCTAAATATTGTAGGACAACATACATGGTATTAATTGAATTTACTGTCATGCTGTCAATATAGCCTAGTGTTAATTACATAATAATTGGAGGAAGTCTACTGAACTAGAAAGTTTAAAGCACTTAATTATATTACAGTATAATCAAAAAATGTAACACTCCACTGGACGCGTTTGCTATAAAATTGGGTATATACGAGGGATATCCAGAAAAAAAGGTTACAAGTGCCATGGAGGGTGCAGGGAATTTTTTTTTTCCGAAGGTTGGCATACCTGTGTGTAGGGGGGTCCTAACGGTCAAAATAAGCCCAGGACCGCGTCAGTCAGTTGTGAAATGTCATCACAGCAAGCGAGTTCGTCAACCTCTGCTGTGGCCGTTTGCTCCACCTACCGCCGATGCGAGATTCGTTCTGTCATCAAGTTCCTCACTTTGCGTCGCGAATCTGCAGCCGAGATCCATCGTCAGCTTGTGGAAGAATTGTGAAAGAATTCTTGGGTGGGGAAACATTTTTCCAATGATGAGGAGGTGAAGGAGACAGTAGAGAAGTGGCTTTCGGAGGTGGAGCGGAGCGTATTCGACGAGGGTATAAGGCTGAAGAAGTGCATCGAAGTTGACGGCGATTATGTTGAGAAATAAACACATATTTTGGAACATACCCTGTAAATTTGGTTGAAATATATTAATTTTTCGATTTTTAACAGCTGTTGTAACCTTTTTTTCTGGATATCCCTCGTACTTGTATATATTTGAAAAGGTGATGGAAAGGTTGACAGACAAGATTAGACAGGAGTCCCTATGGATTATGATTTGTTGATGACATTATGATCTGTAGTGTGAGTAGGGAGCAGTTTGAGGAGACCCTGGAGATATGCTCTAGAGAGGAGAGGAATGAAGGACAGGAGGAACGAGACAGAATACATGTGTGTGAATGAGAGAGAGGTCAGAGGAATGGTGAGGATGCAAGGAGTACAGTTGGTAAGTTTGAATGAGTTTAAGTACCTGGGATCAACAGTACAGAGTAATGCGGAGTGTGGAAGAGAGGTGAGGAATTGTGCAGAAAAGGTGGAGAACAGTATCGGCAAAATTTGAAAGGGAAGACCTACAGGACAGTAGTGACCCCAGCTATGTTATTATGGGTTAGAGATGATGGCACAGACCAAAAAACGGGAGATAGAGCTGGAGATGGCAGAGTTAAAGATGTTAAGATTTGCATTGGTTGTGACGAGGATGGATACCTCAAGTTGGATGGTTTGGAGATCAAGTCAGAGAGGCGAGATTGCATTGGTTTGGACATGTGCAGCGGAGAGATGCTGGATATATTGGGAAAAGGATGCCAAGGATGGAACTGCCAGGTAAAAAGGAAACGAGGAAGGCCTAAGAGGAGGTTTATGGATGTGGTGAGAGGACATGCAGGTGGTGGGTGTGACAAAACAAGATGCTGAGAACAGGAGGATATGAAACACAATGATCGGGTATGGCGATCCGTAATGCAAGCAGCCAAACGAAGAAGTAGAAGTAGTAGTTTTGTAAATAAGATGGTATAGACAGAGTAACTTTTGCGGAGTCACAAAATGCTTTAATTTTTATTTTTTCCCCCACCTATTTTAATTTATTATGTACCCTGTGTTTTTACAATGCGTTATTTCTATTTTTGTCTTACTGTGAACAATTTTATATTACAAAGTACCACTGATAGCTTAAGTAGAAGGCTGAAATTGTGCTGATAGGATATAAAGGATATAAAAACTTGATGCAGCTTAATATTACTAATTTAAGTTATAAATATAGTTTATAAATAAAGGCACCCAGGGAGATTTTTGTGGTTTAGCTTAAAAAGGGTTACGTATTTTTTTCTGATCTTACAATATCATAGCAAAATGTTGGCTTGGTTTTAGGAAACCCGTTAAAGGAAAATTAAGTCTCTGAAACTTCTTGTTGATTAAAGTAAAACTTAAATGTTTTCATAGTTATTGCTGTCAGATCCAACAAATTAGTGGATACAAATTCATTACAATGTTGGCTCCACTTCCCAAAGCCCTAAAATAGTTTAAGCAGCTTCAACAATGTTGCTTTTGACAGTGGAGAATTCTAAAAACGTGAGCAGAAAGAAATTTGAAGTGGCACCTAATACTAAACTGATAACTTATGGAAAGCACAAAAAAGGGGATGGTTTAAAGATGATACAAAAATAACCCAAATAGTTTTGGATTAAAACTTCCTCTTATGTACAAGATGAGTTATAGTACACTGCAAACAAATGTAATTTGACAGATCCATATATAAGGGGAAAGGAAGTAAAGATTTCAAAATCATAATAAAAACACCCAACACAATGGAGTACTTGACAGAAAAATCACTTGAGTGACTAAACTGCAAATACCTAGTACAGAGTGGAGTGTAACAGAATTATATACAGTTAATATTCCTACTCATTATTGTAAGATTCTGGATAATAAGATTTGAAATACTGCTTGGAATTCACTCCCTTCCAAACTCAAGTAATGACTTTTAAAACCATTCCATTATATTACACTTAAAGTAAAACCACAAATATATAGCTAGGTGGAAATCCCTTTAAGATTTAAAAGCTCATTAAAGTTTCTGACTCACTTTACTGCTTAACAGCTCACAACACCATCCCCAAAACTAGCAGAAGTTTAAATCCATTACCTTAGAGTACTTACGCTGTATGTGAATAAGCTGCTTTGGCATCTTGAACTCCCCAGGGTAGAGAGATTCATAGTAGGCAATGTTACTTTCTGCCTCAGGGACTGGAATAACCATATTATCCCTCTTCTCACCATAAACCTGCTGTGCTGAAATTGCTCGCTGGAGATGGTGTTCCTGAAAGAAAGGGAGGGAAAAAAAAAAATGTATAAACTTGGAATCACAAGATACTATCACAAGCATGACTCCTATGAAGACTGAATGATTGTTTGACATACAAACTTATCACAAAACACTCAATATGGTAAAGTCACTAATCAATTCAGTTTAACATTCATTTTATTAACACAGTATTATATCCCAATATCAACAATTCTTTGGTAAAATCAAAAGACAACAGAATAGGAAAACACTATGATGCATGACTAAAACTAATAGATATTTTGGTAATCAATGAGTAGTCAATAATTTTAATAAAATGGGCTTGACAAAAAAACCCTTTACAGTTAGGATCAACATTTGTTACTGCTAGATGTCTAGATTAACATTTTCAAAGCTTTTATCAACAAAACTTGACATCATGTGGTAGAAGGCTGCAACCACTGTTAAGTGGTAACAAAAGTTGCCTACAGTGTATAGCTTAACTTTAATCACTAGATGGCAGCAGAGACTGCAACATGAACTGTGTGTGTGTGTGTGTGTATGTAAAATAAAAAACAAACAGGCAAAAGAAATACTCTGCAAAAGCTTTTCACATCATTTGTTGATTCTGTACATAAGGAACAGGATAATTCTGCTGGATTATCCTCAGATGTAAGTGAGAGAGAAATAAAATCATTTGTTTTTTTTGCCCCAGGTGGTCCTACATGAAGGTTGTGTTCTGTATTACAGATCTTGCAAGACATGGAGTTATCATTAGGTGTAAGGTTGAAATGGTCTGCCAAATGTATCATATCTCATAATGGTATTAAGATTAGTTTAAGTCAAATATGTGATATATAGATATATATCTATAGCTATCTATCTGTATCTATATATAAAATAAGTAAAAAGCATCTCAATCAATAAATTGTGCTGGCAATTATTTTCAGTTATTACTGATATTAGTTGCTGCAGCCCTTCTATGATGTTTAACACCAGCAATGCTATGTAATGTGTATTATGATGTTGTCTACTAGTAAATGTAAACATACATTTATTCATTCATTCATTATGGGGTTGAGTGATTAAAAGAATTTGTTTGTAATAGATCAATATTTAACCATGTTATTAATGCCACCTGAACAATTATAAGGCAGTTTTAATACTACTCCTTGGGAAAGTCTGCAATTATTAAAATTTCGAAACAGAAGTGGGAGATACAGCTACTTCAAAAAGATCAAAGATGGAATAACAGAGGTTCTTATTAAATCAAATACTGGAAAATTTACTTCTAAAATGTCACTTTCAGAAATGGATCAAAGGTCAAAATACTGAACCACTGTTAAACACCACCACTGATACTTTTAATCAACACCAGTTGTACTAGGTTATAAGGAAATTGATCAACGGACCAGTATGCATGTTGGTCTCCCTAGACTGCATAAGGAAACCTCCAATAATGTTTTAACACCATCACCGCTTATGTACATAGAACATTAACACTTCCAAGGCAGGTGTTGACAATAGTCAACACAAAGAATTGAAGGGGTAACCGCCAAGAAAAATCACCTAGAATGTATTATATAGTTTTATCCACTGAATGGCAGCAAAAACCACAATATAAAGATGAGTCGCCATTAACTTTCATTATAGCATGGTGTCATATGTCTTCAGCCGCTTATGTCAAAAGAAATCCTCTGCCAGAGATGTGTTGTGTATTGTCGATGACTGATTCTACACTGTCGGACGAGGATTTTGAGGTGAAGGAAAGTGACAATGAGAGTACTGCTGAAAAAACATTTTCTTAGTTATTTTTCCCCCCACAATCGGGGGAATAAAAAGGAGTTTGATGAAACAACAAAGTCCTCCAAAAAGTTAACACAGTATAGCTTAATGCGATTAAAAAACGGCACAAAAGATCTGCAAACCATTATTACGAAACACAACTAGGGAGATTATTGGGGAGTTTATTTTTGAATAAAGCACAAGGTAGATGTCACTTACTAATGTCAAAAACAAACCATAAAAAAAACTCCATGCAAACAACCAAAAGAAACACCCACTTTGGTATGTTAAACAAAAAGTATATACATAAAAAAAAAGTTTAAAGACACAAACAAAGCTCATTTGCAATTCTATGCAGCCTCAATCAGCAAAACAAGTTACCTGTCAGCAGTAGTGTTAAAAACTGAAATATTTTACTTGCGCTAAGTGTGCCTTTGTAACTTCTGCTTGTGTGCCCACTACTGTTTGTATTTTTTTGGTCAAATAATAAAGGTGACAGAAGTTTGAGATATGGTGATTAAAAATTACTGACAAGGGAAAGGGCAAAAAGAAAAACACCTGAGAGCTATCAGCTGAATAAACAAGAAATCAAAAATGCAGTGCACTGTACCTTCCTGACAATGCCTAGATCAAGGCAACTCATTCAAGCAAGAAGACTTAAATTAATGGCTCTTAAAATTATTTTCAATAGGAGGAGTTTAAATACTTTCCAATTATAAACATTTGAAGAAAAGGGACTTGCTTTAGTGCAAATCTGAGCTTTTTCCAAAAAACTTTTCAGATCACCATCTAGTGCAGGGGTGCCCAATGCGTCGATCGCGTTGCATTCCAAAAAAAAAAAATTTTTTTTTAAACGTTAGTCTATCATATATCCTCCCTATGGCATTTGCCGCTTGAATGACATACAGGGCAGCCAGTCTGAGATCTCCTTTCTTCTAACACGCTGATCATCCCGCACCCACGATGAAACACGCAAGCTACTGCAAAACTCCGGCTGTGATCTAGTTAGCCTTCCAATTTATATAGACTAAAGAAGGGATTTAAAAAAAATTGTTTGGGGAGGGTATGGGCTTTATGTGGAATTAGAAGAGGATTTCCTTCTCTCATAGTGTCACAATCGAAGTGCGTTTGTCTGATCTGTCAATCTATCATTGCTATTCCAAAGAAGGAAAATGTGGAAAGGCACTTTCGAACTGTTCATAAAAACTACGAAACTGACTTCCTTTCGAAAAGCGATCTGAGAAAGAGAGGGAACTAAAATTGTAGTTAATCTGACAGCTGTCATTTTTCACTCGGCTGAATTCAAAAGCTCCTTGACTGCATTATTCGGCTCTACTTATTTATGCAAGTCAGCCTTTTCCCCCACATGATTATTAAATCCAAATACTGTAGTGTCTATAACTGTATTGAATTGTTATTGTGCCATAAAGGTTATTCAATTATACAAGGTACGACAACACATAAACATATATATATACTGAGTATACTTTATACATAAAAGGTGTTGTCGTACCTTGCATAATTGAATAACCTTTATGGCACAATAACAATTCAATACA
>JANRMT010062817.1:18955612-18980791 GCA_026402145.1 Polypterus bichir lapradei
AATGGTTACATGTGTTTGATGATCAGAAACATTTTGTGTGACAAACAAGCAAAAAAATAAGAAATCAGGAAGGGGGCAAATAATTTTTCACACCACTGTAAATTGTAGCTTGTGACAGAATTATAGCATGAACAATTCTAAAACTCCAAAACACCACCATCAAGGAAAATTATGTATAAATTTTCCTTGTAGCGGTATAAGTTCAGGAATATTTGAAATTATAAAAATGTCCTGGTGAGGAAAAACTACATCAAGAGACTAAATAAAATAAATGCATACATAAATAAATAGTCACCCTCTCAATAATAAAACTGTTTACAATTCAAAAATAACGTTTTATGAAACTGATTAAGAGTTTTACCTCTGGGCAAAAACTTGTGATTTATTTATAGATACTTATACACATACACAAATATTCATATATAATTTCACAGGTTTCATATTTGTAGAAGTTATGAGCTTGGAATAATAAAAATGTATATATACAAAACAGTATAAAAACAAAAACCCACATACACTTAACTATAAAATATGACAAAAGCCAGCACATCTCATCACATAGTGGAAGAAAGCAGAAACTCACCTACAGGTGCCGGTCATAAAATTAGAATATCATGACAAAGTTGATTTATTTCAGTAATTCCATTCAAAAAGTGAAACTTGTATATTAGATTCATTCATTCATTACACACAGACTGATGTATTTCAAATGTTTATTTCTTTTAATTTTGATGATTATAACTGACAACTAATGAAAGACCCAAATTCAGTATCTCGGAAAATTAGAATATTGTGAAAAGGTTCAATAGTGAAGACACCTGGTGCCACACTCTAATCAGCTAATTAACTCAAAACACCTGCAAAAGCCTTTAAATGGTCTCTCAGTCTAGTTCTGTAGGCTACACAATCATGGGGAAGACTGCTGACCTTACAGTTGTCCAAAAGACGACCATTGACACCTTGCACAAGGAGGGCAAGACACAAAAGGTCATTGCTAAAGAGGCTGGCTGTTCACAGAGCTCTGTGCCCAAGCACATTAATAGAGAGGCAAAGAGAAGGACAAGATGTGGTAGAAAAAAAAGTGTACAAGCAATACGGATAACCGCACCCTGGAGAGGATTGTGAAACAAAACCCATTCAAAACTGTGGGGGAGATTCACAAAGAGTGGACTGCAGCTGGAGTCAGTGCTTCAAAAACCACCACGCACAGATGTATGCAAGACATGGGATTCAGCTGTCGCATTCCTTGTGTCAAGCCACTCTTGAACAAGAAACAGCGTCAGAAGCATCTCGCCTGGGCTAAAGACAAAAAGGACTGGACTGCTGCCGAGTGGTCCAAAGTTATGTTCTCTGATGAAAGTAAATTTTGGATTTCCTTTGGAAATCAAGGTCCCAGAGTCTGGAGGAAGAGAGGACAGGCACAGAATCCACATTGCTTGAGGTCCAGTGTAAAGTTTCCACAGTCAGTGATGGTTTGGGGTGCCATGTCATCTGCTGGTGTTGGTCCATTGTGTTTTCTGAGGTCCAAGGTCAACGCAGCCGTTTACCAGGAAGTTTTAGTGCACTTCATGCTTCCTGCTGCTGATGAACTTTAAGGAGATGCAGATTTCATTTTCCAACAGGACCTGGAACCTGCACAAAGTGCCAAAACTACCAGTACCTGATTTAAGGACCATGGTATCCCTGTTCTTGATTGGCCAGCAAACTCGCCTGACCTTAACCCCATAGAAAGTCTAAGGGGTATTGTGAAGAGGAAGATGCAATATGCCAGACCCAACAATTCAGAAGAGCTGAAGGCCACCACCAGAGCAACATGGGCTCTCATAACACCTGAGCAGTGCCACAGACTGATCAACTCCATGCCACGCCGCATTGCTGCAGTAATCCGGCCCAAAGGAGCCCCAACTAAATATTGAGTGCTGTACATGCTCATACTTTTCATGTTCATACCTTTCAGTTGGCCAACATTTCTAAAAATCCTTTTTTTGCATTGGTCTTAATTGATATTCTAGTTTTCTGAGATACTGAATTTGGGACTTTCATTAGTTGTCAGTTATAATCATCAAAATTAAAAGAAATAAACATTTGAAATACATCAGTCTATGTGTAATGAATGAATCTAATATACAAGTTTCATTTTTTGAATGGAATTACTGAAATAAATCAACTTTGTCATGAGATTCTAATATGACCGGCACCTGTATACTATGCACTTAGCCCCCACAACATCATCCTGGATACAAGAGCTAAAAGAATCTACATCAGATCCATTACTTTCACTATCCTCGTTCATAATAATTAAAGCTTCTTAGCTTATGGGCTTTATCTTTTCTTGCATGGGTCATTCTTCTCAAAATACTGCCACTAATATGTGAAGATGCGCCTTTCCTCGTGTGCCTGGAATTTTGTAAACACATGCGTTTCCCTACTTATGGTTCTCAGTTTCTTGTAATCAGAAGGTGGTACAAAGGGCAAGCTGTACCTTGTCTGAAAATACAGAACCTGGACAATTTAGAGATCTAATTAGAGAAAAAAAGTCAGTCATTTTGAATCCAAATTGGCAATCCAACAAGCAAAGGCAGACCTCAAGGCAATTTCAATATGATTGCTTCATCTCAACATTCACTGGACAATGGAAAGAATAACTGGCAGCATCAAAAGACCTAATACTATTTATTTATTTTTAATCTACAGTAATGTAAAAAGGGAGTGGGGGCTGCTGACTGAGTCATAAGCTTGGGCCTCTTAACAGGCAGATAGAGAAAAAACAACACAGATGTACATAAACATGCAATACACCGTTTTTGATGGCAAACTATTTAATTTTGTGTATAGCTCTTTGAATTTAAATGATCTCTTTATAAGTTTAAAAAAAAAAAAAAAAAGTTCTATCTGTGCATACCCAGCGGCTATGAGAGGTAGGGGGGAATGCATCAGGAATTGACATGAAGAAAAAAAATAAATGACTTGGATTTAATAAAAACACTGACTCTTCCTGAATATTAAGAAAGCTCTCCCACTAAAATTATAAGCACCACACTTGTTTAAAGTTCATTATAGTAAAGTCAAGGAAGAGGTTGGAAAAATACCAAATAACTTTATAAACCAATGGTATATGTTAGACCATTTTCACTAAAAGGAGAAACAAACTACAAAAATACAAAAGAATTTATAGACAACTGAAATATTTTAAAAATGGCATAAATGACTTAATTTATCTTAAGATGTAGATATAAAGTTACAAGAAAAAGTTTAGGAACCCTTTGGAATTACCTTAATTTCTGTACCTTTTATTCAAAAACCATGTGCTCAATCTTCAACTAACAGTAACAAATACAGAATCAATTTCAAATAATAAATACACAATTGTCCTCATCAGTACAGAACACAAATTATATGCAACTCAGAAAGTACATGGGTTATGACTATTACATTGGTTGCAACAGTAAAGAAACATTAATCATTCACACATCAGAAGCATACCTGCTGTCATTCTAGTTGTGACTAGTGATACATTACACAAGCATGGAGACTATTTTCTTGCAAAACTAAGAATGATAAGATTTTAGTGTAAAGATGATAAGCAATAAACAAAACTCCATTTCCCTCAAAGAAATCACAGATTCTTCATCATTACAAAAATTACTAACACCCCGTTTTTTTTTTTTTGTTTGTTTGTTTTGTTTTTTTTTTTTTTTTTTTTTAAAAAGTGTTGTTTAGTACACAAACTGTCCCATTGGTTTAACAACCAGTGCGAAAAGGGCAACTGTAGCCTGTACTGAAATATCCATGAAACACAAAGTAAATGCAAGCATATTCTAACAAAAATGTTTTGTGGCAATTTTATATTTTTTTTTAAACCACAAAAGTCTGAAATCAATAAACTTTCCACTACAAACTGAAGAGCCATATGCTGCCCATCTTGAAATTTGATGCCACAAAAAAAAACAAAAAAAAAACAAACAAAAAAAAAAAACATACATAGGCAAATTTATTTTTTTTGCCAATCCTCAAACCTCATTGTACTTCCTGGCTTCAAGACTCCAGAAAAAACTAGGAAGAAAAACACACACATACACTGTGAAAGCAATATTAATACAAACAAGTCACCTCAAGAGCAGTGCAACTACTTTATCCCACAGATGGTATCTTACACTTCTTGTGCTATAATGATCTAGCAAAAATCTCTTCATATCAACAAGCATCTTTGTGAAAGATTTCTTAATACATTAACTGACCCAAGTGTAGGTGCGTATCCCATTTCAAGATATACAAAACAAATATACAAACTCTTCATGGTTCAACAGTCAAAATAGTGCTTTCACCTTTTTCCATTTTACAATAGTGAATTAACTTTCAAAAATGTTAATCCTCCAGAAGATGTTATCAAGTCTAATTCTGGCACCATTAAACATACATCACAATATTTGCACGACTCAATGGCAACTCTGGTCTGTACCGGGAACGGAGAAGGACGGCTGCGAGGGCAGATAAACAGGAGTTTGTTAGAGGAATCTTGTGAGAAAGTGACACACCATCTGTGGTCTAGAGACCCATGTCCTGCTTACAGAGTAATCAAAGCATTACGCACATCTGAATCTGTTCCTCTGAGAGTGGCAGTCAGGGCAGCTGATGAAATGGTCCTTACGGATGACACTGCAGTTGTGAGCCACTGGGCTGGCTACTTTGAGCAGTTTTTCAAAGCTGATCCTCTGGCTAGGATGTTGGATATCTCTGGGTCCATGGTTCTTGAGGCTGATTCTCCGATTAGCTGTGAAACACCCAATCTCACTGAGATTGCACAGGTGGTGAACCAGCTGAGAGAGGGAAAGGCTGCAGGGATCTGTGATATCTGGGGTGAACATCTCCAGGCTGGTGGTAAGGCTGTCGTCCTGGCATTGCAAGCAATCTTTGCTTCCATTTGGGAGACTGGCATCATCCCAACTGACTGGAAAATGGGACTTCTTGTCCCAATCTGGAAAGGGAAGGATGATCGTCTGGATTGCAGCAACTACAGGAGGATAACACTGCTCTCGGTGTCGGGTAAGGTCCTTGCTAGGGTCGTCCTCAAGAGGATCCGTGATCACTTGCTCACCTACCAGCGACCGGTACAGTCTGGTTTTACGCCCACGAAGTCTACCATCGGCCGCATCATGGCACTGAGGGTTCTCAGAGTGCAAACACAAATATTGGCAGAGTTTCTTTGCAGCCTTTGTTGATTTTCGCAAAGCGTTGATCATGCTGCCCTGTGGGACCATCCTGAGGGTTCATGGGATCCCCTTGATGTTGCTGGATATCATGGCCAGCCTGTACTCTGGTACTGTGAGTGCTGTGCAGAGTGTTGACCTTGTTGAGAGGTTTACTTACGTTGGCAGTGACATTCATGTCTTTGGTGACTCTTCCTATGTAGTCAGGAGACAGATTGGGAGAGAGGGGGGGGGTGGGGGTAGGGTTCATGAGGTCGCTTGAAAGGGGTGTGTGATGCTCCCGATATCTATGCAAAAGGACGAAGGTCCAAGTTTTTAGAGACCTGGTGCTTCCGGTCTTGCTATATGGTTGCGAGACATGGACGATATCCAGTGACCTTAGACGAAGACTGGACTCCTTTGGTACTGTGTCTCTCCGGAAAATCCTTGGGTACCATTGGTTTGACTTTGTGTTGAATGAGCAGTTGCTCATGGAGTCCTGAATGAGGCACATTACCTGCATTGTGAGGGAGCGTCAGTTACGTCACTACGGCCATGTGGTGCGTTTCCCGGAGGGTAATCCGGCTCGTAAGATCCTCATTATTGGACAAGGCCAAGATGTCACCCACGTAACACCTGGCTGCGGTAGATAGAGGGTCATTTCTGGAGGGTGGGACATGGACCGTGCGTCTGCCTGGGGGATTGCAAACCGGGATCCCAAGTTATTTTATCATGTAGTGGGTGTGGCAATGCACTGTATCAGTGCATGATCCCCAACTTGAACTTCAACAATATTTTGTGAAAAAACATTTTGAAAACAAAGGTTAACAACATGTCCCAATTCTCAAGTCTTTCAATCAAATCTCCATCAGTAAATGTCCATGTGATGTCTGAAGTTTCTTCTGGTAAAATGATCAAAACAAACTAAATTAACAAATTTCACAGTGAAAAATCTCTTTACATATGCTAAATTTAATCAGCAACTGCTGAATTACTAATACTCATTTAAACCTATCAGCACAATCAGATGGCACTGGCAATATAAACCACACTGTTAAATTTTCTTGGACAACAGAGCACTGAAAGATTTGTCACTTTTTCAAGCAAATCAGACAACTCATTAAAGTGTTATATTTTTAAAGTCAGTTATTTTTTCTCACAATTGTGGCATACACTCATTTGCCAAATAGTTAAGTGAAGTATTTATACATTTTCAAAAACAGTCTTCCACAGTGGCACTCAAACAAAAAAATCCTTAAAACTTGCAGAATACATCCAGTTTGTAGCATCAAAACTAATGATAAAAAAACAACATACCTCTTAGATTACATAAAAGATGGAAGTAACTGTAAAAAATTAATAGGTCTCCTGCTTCTCTGTTCAGTGATTACTATAGCCAGTTCTCACCTAAACAGGCAGATGGCCAAAGTCATGATTTGATTTAAAAAGTACTGAAGTAGGAAATGACAAAAATAAAAACACACCTTTAACAGTCTATCACAACAATGCCTTTCAGCTAAACAATTTGAAAATGCACATACCCGAGATGTAAAAATACACTGAATAATGTAGCACCTATGATTTAACTGACCCTCTTACTGCAGTGCTTAGATTAACTGCAAACATGATTTTTGTTACACCACCCCAGGGCTTTTAAGTTTCAGCAATCAGCAATGTGCTACTGCTGCAGCTAACAAGATAAATAAAAGTCAACTTGTTTAAAAGTTGGCCATTTGATACTTTTGGCTTTGATTGCTTCTCTCAGTTAAATTTCATAAAATAGAAATGAATAATAGCCTGGCAGGTAAAAAAACTGGTTGTTCCTGAACACCTAAATGTGCTCCAGTGATGGCAGCACCAAGCCCCTCTCTCTACAGCAAAAGCATTTGTCCTTGGTAGGTATTACTTGAACCCCAAATGTCTTCACCAATTGCCGATTATCCTGAGCTTAAATTACGCCTTTTTCTCTCTCATCTTTATCCTGTTCCTGCTCTTCTGTGTATACTAGTTCACACAGATTAAGTTAACCAAAAGAGGCTAAAAGCTTCCTCGTGTTCATCATTGAACACATCAATGGTATAATGCATAACAAAATGGAAAACTTTAATTTCACTTCAAGTATAGAAAGAGGGATTCAAACTTTTTCAGAGTACAAGGTCATCTGTGATATTTGTGAAGGAAGCTCAAACTGACTGAACATGGTGATCCTTCATTCCAGTAGACACCAGGAATGTAGTGCAACCAGATTTCTTTAAAAGTAGAGTTTCAAGGGGAAAAAACCCATAGGGATATACAGGTTTTGTAATGTGTGTGTGGCATCTCAAGATGCTACTATAATATTATAATTCTTAATTCTTCATTACATTTATATAGCACTTTTCTTACTACTCAAAGCACTAACACACAGGGAGGACCTGGGACATGAACCCATAATCATCTTACTGCGAGGCAGCTGTACTAAGCCCATGATTGTGAAAAAATTAACTTACTGAACTTACCCTGAATTTACCACACAGGATTGATGATTTTTTGAAAGGCTGAAAAAAATCTTTATAAAGCTGCTTATTATTTAGCTAACACAAACTAAAATGCTATTATGTTTAAGCAAGGTCTATATTCTCACAGGAATGCACTGCTCACTTTTTTTTTTTTTTTAAAACTATAAAGTTTGCTGCTTCCTTGGAGCTTTCTTATTTCTATACAGGCATAAAGTGCAATTAGAAACTGAGTGTACGGATTTCCCGTTCACATTTTTTAATTTCAGACAAGGCTTCTACAGCTTTAAAATGTTATTTAAGCCTTGCACATGCTATATTATTTACAAAATAAAAATGAATATATTCCAAAGAATTTGTTTTTCATGTAAGCAAAAATGCTTAGAAACAAAGACAGAATATTTTTAATATGTTCCGAAGGAAACAAACAATTTTTTCTGGACTAGCAAAAGAGCCTGCACAAAATATAGAATTCTTCTGCCTCAAAACACCCTTCATACAACAGAATACTGCAAAACACTGGTATACCAAGTAGCAGCAAATATGAAACATTTAAAAATATTAAAGCCGCAAATCAAAAGGAGGAACAGTAATATCCAATTTTGGGTACAATTATAATCTTTGTTTCTGAAAAATCAAGACAAACGGAGAAATCAGATTCAGAAAACAAACACCACAATGTTTTCAAATAAAAATTAAAGAAAAGGGTAAAAAGGGAAATATCAGGTCTGCCAAATATGCCGGAAAACCGTATACAGTAAGAAGCTACCCACTGGGTATCTGTCTGGAAGAATGGCCCAATATCTTTCACTAGTGGTGGCAAAACCTTTTTATAAAAGAGTAAAAGCCATTAAAAATATAATCTAACTTCTTAATATTCAAAGATGCATGTAGTGGAACACAGCATACATTTATACCCTTACAGTGCAAAAATAAAGCATAACAGTGAAAATAAAACATTTGTTACAGCTGTGGAAAAAACTTTTTTCATTGCCATCTTTAAATACATGACGATAGTATTCTTTATACAAAACTTTGCTTGTTACATGGTGAGAAGATAAGTACGTCACTTATGTGTGAACTGGCATGGCAAGTAATTGTTAAAATTAACAATATGCCATTCTCAGAGGACCCAATTTATTACAAGAGCAGCCTGAAGTATCTTTACAGAGTATTTCAACCACAGTGACGAGGATAATGATTCTGAATAATAAAATTTAGCTATAACAAACTAAAATTCTATTACATTTAAGCAAGGTCTATATTCTCATAGGAATGCACTGCTCACTTTTTTTATATATATTATATTATATATTATATACATAAAGTTTGTTGCTTCCTTGGAGATTTCATATTTCTATACAGGCATAAAGTGCAATTAGATACTGAATGTACAGATTTCCAGTTCACATTTTTTAATTTCAGACAAGGCTTCTACAGCTTTAACAATGTTATTTAAGCCTTATACATGTTATATTACTTACTAAATAAAAACGAATATATTCCAAAGAATGTTTTTCATGTAAGCAAAAATGCTTACAAAGACATGTAGCAAATTAATTTAGTGCAATTGTTTTTTCCTGCTTTTTCAAACTCTTGCTTGAGGCTTCCTTCTCCTTATTTATGTTGGCAGTCCTTTTCTGCCACCTTCTTCCTATTCATCCTTGAACAATGCCCTTAGTTACAGATTAAAGATTACAATTCACTCTGAGGACTGAATCGAGTGTTATGGTTTGACATAGTTGTCATTTGACTTACGCAAACTGAACATTGCACAAAACAAATCTAAACAATTAAAGAAAGTAAATAAAAACAGTGTGGAGAGAAAGAGCTTTGAATGCAGACTTGTCAGCCACATAACGACAGGCTGTGTAACCTAACAATGACCGCAATGTAAGTACAGGTTCACTAATCCATTACCGCAGAATTATAGGTTTCTACAACGTGCAAAAATTTCATGGTTGGCTTTAAAAAAAGAAGAAACTGCAAGGGAAACAAAAGGACCTAGAAACAAAAATGTTTTTCCCCCAAGATAGTTAATAATTACCAAAGTTACTATTTTTGACAGAATGAGCTGTGATTGTATTTACATATTGAAAGCTGGACTCTGCATGATAAGGTCCTAGGCACTATATATAATTCTACACTTTGATTCAATTAACAGTGACAGTTAAACACCACATATTTTTTATCATACATACACACATACATGATTATTAGGAACACCATACTAATACGGTGTTTGACTCCCTTTCGCCTTCAGAACTGCCTTAATTCTACGTGGCATTGATTGAACAAGGTGCTGAAAGCATTCTTTAGAAATGTTGGCCCATATTGATAGGATAGCATCTTGCAGTTGGAGATTTGTGGGATGCACATCCAGGGCACGAAGCTCCCGTTCCACCACATCCCAAAGATGCTCTATTGGGTTGAGATCTGGTGACTGTAGGGGCCATTTTAGTACAGTGAACTCATTGTCATGTTCAAGAAACCAATTTGAAATGATTCGAGCTTTGTGACATGGTGCATTATCCTGCTGGAAGTAGCCATCAGAGGATGGGTACATGGTGGTCATGAAGGGATGGACATGGTCAGAAACAATGCTCAGGTGGCACTAAGGGGCCTAAAGTGTGCCAAGAAAACATCCCCCACACCATTACACCACCACCACCACCAGCCTGCACAGTGGTAACAAGGCATGATGGATCCATATTCTCATTCTGTTTACGCCAAATTCTGACTCTACCATTTGAATGTCTCAACAGAAATCGAGACTCATCAGACCAGACAACATTTTTCCAGTCTTCAACTGTCCAATTTTGGTGAGCTTGTGCAAATTTTAGCCTCTTTTTCCTATTTGTAGTGGAGATGAGTGGTACCCGGTGGGGTCTTCTGCTGTTGTAGCCCATCCGCCTCAAGGTTGTGCGTGTTGTGGCTTCACAAATGCTTTGCTGCATACCTCGGTTGTAACGAGTGGTTATTTCAGTCAAAGTTGTTCTTCTATCAGCTTGAATCAGTCGGCCCATTCTCCTCTGACCTCTAGCATCAACAAGGCATTTTCGCCCACAGGACTCTGCCGCATACTGGATGTTTTTCCCTTTTCACACCATTCTTTGTAAACCCTAGAAATGGTTGTGCGTGAAAATCCCAGTAACTGAGCAGACTGTGAAATACTCAGACTGGACCGTCTGGCACCAAAAACCATGCCACGCTCAAAATTGCTTAAATCACCTTTCTTTCCCATTCTGACATTCAGTTTGGAGTTCAGGAGATTGTCTTGACCAGGACCACACCCCTAAATGCATTGAAGCAACTGCCATGTGATTGGTTGATTAGATAATTGCATTAATGAGAAACCGAACAATTTGCATCTGTTCACGACCACACACTCGGTATACGAACAAGCCAGTTTTCCTTTCAGTTTGTGCGCGCACCGATGATTTCCGCACATGTTCAGTCTCTCCCTGTGCAGAGAGAGAAAGAGAGAGAGAGAGAGAGAGAGAGAGCGAGCGAGCAAGCTAGAGACACAGGGACACGCACGCGAGAGAGTGTGAGAGAGAGAGAGGCTGGCTGCATAAGGCCGAGAAGGCAGTTAAAGAATGTACCATGCTTGTTTTTAAAGAGACGGATTTGAGCATTGTTTTAATCTCGTTATTTAATGAAGACTTTTTTCTATTGGATTTTAGCCTCCACTTGACTTCTGTTTACAGTGATCGGTTCGTAGCGCTATAGCGCAAACTCTTGCAGTGTTAGTTTTCTCTGTTGTTCAAGGTTTTCTCAGTGTTATTCAATGTTTTTACATTTAGTTTACTATTACGCTGTGCATTCCATGGTATGCTTAACTATATTTGTGCTTAAAAATCTTTAAAAAAACTTTACATACAGTTCGTTCGGTCTGGAACGGATTAATTGTATTTACATACAATCTTTTGGGGGAAATTACTTCAGGTCACGACCAAATAGGGTTACGACCAGAGTTTTGGAACGAATTACGGTCGTGACCCGAGGTTCCACTGTCTGTCTGTCTATATATCACATACATACACACACTTATAGGTTTTAACACCACACACACAGGTTTTAATAATTAATTGCACTATAGCTTTTTGCTGTTTAAACTGTGTACCAGGCTAGAAATTCCTGAGGTGTAATTATAAAACACAGATTACAATTTTAATTATGCAGTATTTGTTCTTACCAAAACTTATACTGTACAACACACTCAAATGCACAATAGTACAAAACTTCAAAACCTGCATACCTATCACATATCCGTAAGATGTTTATCAAGAAGATACAAGGCTAACATTCTTAAGTAAAACAGACATTTTTGCTGTTTTTCTAATAATGCTATTTTTACTAAGCAGCAATTTCAAATTCTTGTTTATTTGGCTGCAAATGTGAGCTGCTGTACTTAACACAACTCACGCACCATAAAAACTTAATAAAAAAACGACAAAAAAGGTCTGAATTCATTACCGTAGCTCTTCATGTGATTTGTCTAACTACACAACTCCAATTCCATTCTCTCAAGTTTATTACTCAACTTTCTTAAATGTAAAGGTTAGTAAATGGAGCCAAAAAAAGCAGATGCTGACAAAAAAGAGCTTTGTGACTGGTCAATTTACTGATAACCAAACAAGTCTTTTGTTAAGAAAATTGGCTGGTTTAGAATAGGGACTGACTGATCAGAGCATCATTAAGGGAAAGGAAATCATGCATTAGTAAATTTTTCAAAATTCTAAAACAAATATTAGAACACTAAACACAAATTCATGTAGTGTTATAAGCAGCTGGATCACATTTGACTGGCCAGTTTAGCCAACGAGCACCATTTGCACAGTACAGCTTGTGTTTGAGCTTTTGTAGATGCCTGGCATTTAATCCTGCTTCTACAGAATTGCTTGGTTGTACTTTGACTCTGTGATGAGCAGATGTAGCTTGCCTTTTTATCTGACCACCATGACTGCTTTGTGCTGGTTCCCTGGCAAACAACAAAAATCAGCAAGCTTTCATTCAAAATGCATACATTTTCAGCTGAGTCTGTGCAGCTACAAAATATACAAATGATAATAAAGCTTTAGTATCTAGTAATCTCACTAAAAAAAAAAATATGACATTACAATAAAATAACTCTGAATATACTCTCATTTTTTGTGTGTCAGGGAAGGGGGTAATTTAAACTTGAAACTTTCTCCAACATCCTTTTAAACCTTTGGGATGGCTTCACTGAGGTTGTCCACTGGAACTTTCAGTCAGTAGATTTCCACTCCAGCAATGTATGAATCTTATCAAAAGTGTTTATATACATTAAAAAATCCAATTTTGACAGTATCTTAATACAGGGAGTGCAGAATTATTAGGCAAATGAGTATTTTGTCCACATCATCCTCTTTATGCATGTTGTCTTACTCCAAGCTGTATAGGCTCGAAAGCCTACTACCAATTAAGCATATTAGGTGATGTGCATCTCTGTAATGAGAAGGGGTGTGGTCTAATGACATCAACACCCTATATCAGGTGTGCATAATTATTAGGCAACTTCCTTTCCTTTGGCAAAATGGGTCAAAAGAAGGACTTGACAGGCTCAGAAAAGTCAAAAATAGTAAGATATCTTGCAGAGGGATGCAGCACTCTTAAAATTGCAAAGCTTCTGAAGCGTGATCATCGAACAATCAAGCGTTTCATTCAAAATAGTCAACAGGGTCGCAAGAAGCGTGTGGAAAAACCAAGGCGCAAAATAACTGCCCATGAACTGAGAAAAGTCAAGCGTGCAGCTGCCAAGATGCCACTTGCCACCAGTTTGGCCATATTTCAGAGCTGCAACATCACTGGAGTGCCCAAAAGCACAAGTTGTGCAATACTCAGAGACACGGCCAAGGTAAGAAAGGCTGAAAGACGACCACCACTGAACAAGACACACAAGCTGAAACGTCAAGACTGGGCCAAGAAATATCTCAAGACTGATTTTTCTAAGGTTTTATGGACTGATGAAATGAGAGTGAGTCTTGATGGGCCAGATAGATGGGCCCGTGGCTGGATTGGTAAAGGGCAGAGAGCTCCAGTCCGACTCAGACGCCAGCAAGGTGGAGGTGGAGTACTGGTTTGGGCTGGTATCATCAAAGATGAGCTTGTGGGGCCTTTTCGGGTTGAGGATGGAGTCAAGCTCAACTCCCAGTCCTACTGCCAGTTTCTGGAAGACACCTTCTTCAAGCAGTGGTACAGGAAGAAGTCTGCATCCTTCAAGAAAAACATGATTTTCATGCAGGACAATGCTCCATCACACGCGTCCAAGTACTCCACAGCGTGGCTGGCAAGAAAGGGTATAAAAGAAGAAAAACTAATGACATGGCCTCCTCGTTCACCTGATCTGAACCCCATTGAGAACCTGTGGTCCATCATCAAATGTGAGATTTACAAGGAGGGAAAACAGTACACCTCTCTGAACAGTGTCTGGGAGGCTGTGGTTGCTGCTGCACGCAATGTTGATGGTGAACAGATCAAAACACTGACAGAATCCATGGATGGCAGGCTTTTGAGTGTCCTTGCAAAGAAAGGTGGCTATATTGGTCACTGATTTGTTTTTGTTTTGTTTTTGAATGTCAGAAATGTATATTTGTGAATGTGGAGATGTTATATTGGTTTCACTGGTAAAAATAAATAATTGAAATGGGTATATATTTGTTTTTTGTTAAGTTGCCTAATAATTATGAACAGTAATAGTCACCTGCACACACAGATATCCCCCTAAAATAGCTAAAACTAAAAACAAACTAAAAACTACTTCCAAAAATATATAGCTTTGATATTAATGAGTTTTTTGGGTTCATTGAGAACATGGTTGTTGTTCAATAATAAAATTATTCCTCAAAAATACAACTTGCCTAATAATTCTGCACTCCCTGTAGTATCTCAAGAGCTTAAGAAAAAAGTGCTCATCACTTGAGAAAATCGTGCCAATTGTTACTAGAGCTTTACGCAAAATAGTTTAATTTAGTTCAGCACTGCAAGGTAGACTATATGAGTAAAATTATGTTGGTTCATCACTTCCAACTTTAGTTTGATATTTTCAAACCGTGCATCTTCACAAAAACTACAACCCAATTCCAAAAAAGTTGGGATGCTGTGTAAAATGTAAATAAAGACAGAATTCAATTATCTGCAGACCTCAAACCCATATTTTACTCACAAAAGAACAAAGAAAACCTATGTAATGTTTAAACTGAGAAAATAAAATACCATTTTAAGAAAAAATAAAGGTCACTTTGAATTTGATGACCTCTGACTCCCGCAAGGCTTCACGTGAGTTGGATAAAGTAGGGGTGCTACAATGGCTGCTGAGCCCTGGAGAACAGCTCTTTCCCCACACCCAGAAGTGTTACTGGAAGTAGGGCAAATGAGCACATGGAGCACTTCCTGTTCCCTTATAAAAGGAGACAGCAGACACCATTCCAGGAGAGTCAGAAGGAGGGAGACCAGGCTTGCCAGGAGGATTGAAGGAAAAAAGGAAAGGAAGGAAAGAGTATCGTGTTATGCTTGGGACTGCGTTGAGCTTGTGGGAACAGGGAAGGCATTGCGCATAAGGTAAAAAAGAAAGTAAGTTTGCCTATACTTGTGTCCTACGCCTGTCGGTGTCAGGGTTGGCCTTTACAATACACAAACACACACACACACAAGTATACATATAATACATATATACATATGTAATACTGTACATATATACTCATACATACATATCAAGTATACCATTCAATCTGGACAGAACATATATAAGCAGTGATGAAGCATGTTCAATACCGTTTTACTGTGCAGTAAATAGCCCAGTCACATGCAATGTTAACGTGTTTTAGAAAAAATATGTTTATTGTATTTAAAAAAAAAAAAAAAAAAAAAATCTTAAACTGTAGCAATTCTCTTTTTTTATATAGTTACACAGTACCATAAAGGTGAATAGAATTAATGATTACAATATTTTATTACAGTATATACAAGTAACACGTGACTGGATTTTTGTGCGGAACTGATCTGGCCCCTAGTTTAATTAATTTATTTTTTAAAAACTAAAATGTGGCCATTCAGAATAACATCAAGTTGAGTTTTGAAGATACCTTAAGTTCTACACATTAACACACTACTTAGTAATTCATTCCATGAGCCTATGGTTTTTTGCATGGGGGATGGGTGAATTTGTGTGAAATCTGACCTTAAAAGTCTAATCGTGTCCCTGTGTTTGTTGATACAGAATTAAGCTTGAAGTGACAGCTTAAATCCAATGAACTAATTCCAATCATTATTGTCAACACTTAACTTTTGTTCAAACAAAAAAAAGGTTCAACTACTCCAAACTCTCCTCGTATCTCACACCTTTCAGCCTCAGAATCATCCTAGCTGTTCGTCACTAGCATCCAAGACATCTACATGGGGCGATGGTTTCAAAAGGTCCTCATGGTGAGTTGAGACTTAACAAAAGACTTAACGAAAAAACATTTTGAAAATCCAGATTTTTTTTTAAAATGGTAAACGAAAACATCCAGTCAAAGTCATAAAAAATAAATTTAAACTTAATATTGATCCAAGACATACAATTTAAATTTCCAGGGATTACTCATACAATCAAATGAGCATGCCATAATTTTGTTAAAATCTGTGACGAGGTACAAAAGTGTAATGATTTTACATGGAATTATCCCATTATTAAGCATAGTTTGAGGAGTTTTGCTTTCCCTTCAAACCTCCACAACAACAAAATAAACCGAAGGAAGCAATCAACACACACACACACACACACACACACACAAAAAAAAAAAAAAAAAAACAAACACAAACCACTGTTTTTGGATTAAATTGTACTAACGAACTTGTTCAGCTCCAGGATTACACAGCAAGCTACTGGCTGTGAACTGACCCACTGGACTTAAAATCCTGCTCATTTCACAAAACCCTTTTCTGAATGAATCTGGTGTACAGCTACAAAGAATTAAGAGGTAAAAATGCATTCAGAGAACCTCCTGACATAGCTTCAAACATCAAGATTAATGAAGGGGTTCATGGAAGTATAAGCACATTATTTTTCACTTTGCTTTCATTTCCTGGGTTTGCACATTAACAAGAGTATTTTAGTTTTGAAGCAGTTTTGTGCTAAACAGTTACAGGTGCACATTTTACTTCCAGATTGCAATTTTTCCATCACTATATGGCTTCAACTGGCACAGTTGCATATTTGTTTGACTTCATACATAAATGACAGTACCAAAATGTTACAAATATAAAGCTGAAGAATTATGGCTTTTATTTCATATTTGGACTTGTGCCCAATTTGATGCAAAGATGGATACACTTGAAAAAAACCAACAAAATATGATTTAATAATGCAAGTGTCTTTGGTATACAACCTGACAACTTTTAAACAAACGTCTCCAGGGATATTGTATACGGATTACTTCTTCCACAAAAATTCCAAAATATTCTGTGTTTATAATATTAATAGAAATTGATTCATAATCATTACTGTTTTCAGACATTTTACATTGGTTTCCTGTATCAGTAGCCGCTAAAAAACTCTTGTCTAAACGACCATTAAAGCTATTCAAAGGGAATACTATAAAGACCTACAGGGTGTTTGAAAAAAGTTACTAAGATAAGAGCACTTTCATTCTGACAAAACTCAGAACAAGCTGACAAAACAATGCTTGTATTCTTTTTAAAGCTTTCTTACATGGTAGATTAGAGTGACGTCGGAGGTATGCATAAATATATTCTTCTAAACAATTCACCATACTTTCATTTTTGAACAGACTGTCTGAGCAAAAAGATAAATGCTAAACACTTTATCCTCCCTTAAAACATCACAATACGTAATTATACTACTGCAGCACAAAAGCTATCCAAAGATATACAGTAGATTAAATAAGCAAAAGACATCCGACAACAACAAATGTGCATTACTACTATGACTAGTTTAAACAATTTATCTGAACAAATTCATGTAGAAGTTTCAAAAACCGTGGTAAGTAAAACATGCTTGATAATCATTCTGTAATGTGAGCCCTAACACAGTGTTTCCCAAGTACCAACTGTCATCCAAATATGCTCAATTAGCTTTCATAAATGTACAGATTCTGAAGCTCTCTCAATACATAATACCATACTCTGTGTACATCAGTGTCTACTGCACCAACAGAAAAACTAAAACAATTACTCCTTGCAACCATGACAATTTCTTCAACTGATTCCTGGTAGAGAACTGAATTTTGGCCCAGACCTATCAACTGAATATTCTTCTTTGTTTTAGATAATCAAAATATTGGCTTGAATTAAAAACAAACAAACAAGAGAGTGACTTTTAGAAATTAGAAGTAAAGGATGTAATTTTGATTGAATAGTACACTGAATGCTGGAAAACAATCTCACGCATGCACAAGAAAAAAAAATTCCATGATGAGATAAAAGCAACGTTCTCTCTGTAACCAGGTGCACAGGATGATGTGGGTATCAAATTGTTGTTTGTTCAGAATTTTCTTGTAGCATTTTATTGTTTTTGTATTATTCAGATGTATTGCCTTATATTTAATTCCAAGTTTTGCTTTTCTTGTATTTATCTTTATTTAGTACTTTATATTGATATTTTGCACCCAATGTTGTGTCTGTTTTGCCGCAAACTCTCTGTAAACAGAAAGGCGCAGAGACAGGAATATTAGCCTTCACGTTAAAGAAAGTGGAGTAATAAACTGAGAAGAACTAAATCAGGGGAGATGTCCTGTGCAATTAGACAAATAGCAAGAAAAGTGACTAATGAAAATTTACTCTGCTTGTATGAGTTTAGATGGTGAGCAAGCTTGTTTAGTAAAGCAGCTCTCATTTTCAATTGGAAAAAGAGAACATTAGGCTTGGTAGCTTAAAAGCAAAAATTGACAATTTCACTTGTAAATTTGTTGACACATTAACATTGTACCTTCTTGATAAATGTCTTCTGAACATCTGAAAGATGTGCCATTTAAAGAGTTGTATTGTGTTTATTTGTATCATTGTTTGTTTTTTGGCGATAATCAAGTACTGCATAATTAAAATGGTGACTCATTTATAATTGCACTGCAAGAGTTAGAATTGTCTAGTTGGTACATTGTTTAAAAAACCAAAAACTACATATAACGTACAACTTTTTCAAAATTGTTTGTGTGTGTGTGTGTGTGTGTATGTGTATGCGACAACCGAACAATTCAGTGGCAGCCATCAACTCACATGCAGAACCATAGGTGAAGGGCTTAAGCATTTCACTCTTATAGTGCTCCTGTGTAGTATAATTATCTCCTGTACCGTCATCAGTCCACACCTTGAACCTGTCCCAGTCATTCAATACATATGACACAATGTTCCTCCGGATATCAAGAGTGAGCCTGATATGGCCGTGCAATATGTAACAAAGAGAATGGAAAAGGTAGGTGCCATCTCCGGGCATGGAAACCACTCAGTAAGTGACAGTTCATTGATCGATAGTGATCACCTCGACAGACATGGTAATGGGCGTTGGAATGATAAAGGAAATGGGTACCTGAGCAATGTAAAGTAAGTCTAAAATACCTATACAATAACTATAATTGTAATAAACAATAAAACAGCGGAGAAGCCGTGGACTAAACAAAAAGGCTGTAGTTATCAGTAGGGAGACGTGAATCCCGTGACGAAGCAAGGAAGGGAATGTAGAGATCGGAGCGACGGACGGTCTGATATAGGCAGGCAGCCAACAACGTGGGAGGCGTTGGGATGGGGGAACAAACGCCACCTCACACGGTGACCGAGCTGCAGGCTATGGACGTATATATGTACGTAAGTAGGATTCAGTTAGCATTGGGAACCCGTGTACCAAATTTCTTGAAGATGGGCCCATAAGTAACAAAGACTGTTGAAAAGTTCAATATGGCGGCAGACAGTGGCATCATACCACCGAAATAAGTATGTACATCGGTTTCCGTTAAAAGTTTAATATGGCGGCCGACAGTGGCATCATACCACTGAAATAAGTACCAAATTTCAGCCTTCTACCTACACGGGAAGTTGGAGAATTAGTGACGTTGGAAAGTTCAATATGGCGGCTGACAGTGGCATCGTACCACCAAAATAAGTATGTACATTGGTTTCGGTTAGCGGAGGGAAGCTGCCTACCAAATTTCGTGAAGATGGGGCCATGAATAAGAAAGTTCAATATGGCGGACGTTGTTGACCGTTATGCATAGAATTTCGAAATGAAACCTGCTTAACTTTTGTAAGTAAGCTGTAAGGAATGGGCCTGCCAAATTTCAGCCTTCTACCTACACGGGAAGTTCGAGAATTTGTGACGTTTGGAAAATTCAATATGGCGGCCGACAGTGGCGTCGTACCACCGAAGTAAGTATGTACATCGGTTTTAGTTAGCGCAGGGAAGCCACCTACCAAATTTAGTGAAGACGGGGTCAGCCTTCTACCTACACGGGAAGTTGGAAAATTGGCGACGTTGGAAAGTTCAATATGGCGGCCGAGAGTGGCGTCATACCACCGAAATAAGTACGTACATCGGTTTCAGTTAGCGCAGGGAAGCCGCCTACCAAATTTCGTGAAGATGGGGCCATAAATAAGAAAGTTCGACATGGCGGACGTTGTGGACCGTTATCAACCGTTACGTGTAGAATTTCGAAATGAAACCTGCTTAACTTTTGTAAGTAAGCTGTAAGGAATAAGCCTGCCAAATTTCAGCCTTCTACCTACACGGGACGTTTGAGAATTAGTGATGAGTGAGTGAGTGAGTGAATGAATGAATGAGTGAGTGAGTGAATGAGTGAGTCAGTGAGTGAGGGCTTTGCCTTTTATTAGTATAGATATACAGTGGAACCTCGGTTCACGACCATAATTCGTTCCAGAACTTTGGCCGTAAACCGAGTTGGTCGTGAACCGAAGCAGTTTCACCCATAGGATTGTATGTAAATACAATTAATCCGTTCCAGACCGTACAAACTGTATGTAAATATGTAAATATATGTAAAGATTAAGCACAAATATAGTTAATTACACCATAGAATGCACAGTGTAATAGTAAACTAATGTAAAAACATTGAATAACATTGACACAACACACCCAGGCTCCCTGCTTAGCTACACGAGCTGGCTCGCTCGCTCTCTCTCTGTAGCGCGCACACACACATACACCACCCACCCACTATCCTGAAATACCAGATGTGGACTACTGCAGACTGCAAGAAAGTCCTATGAAGTGATGAATCAATTTTGAAATATTTGGTTCATCACACAATGTGTTTGTATGCCGTCGAGTTGGTAAAAGTATGTACATCAGTGTGTGATATCAACTGTCAAACATGGAGAAAAGGTGATGGTCTGGGGTACTTTTGCTGGAGGCAGAGTTGGCAACTTGCACAGTATGACTGGCATTCTGAATCACAAGTATTATCAAAGTCTGACTGTTATATAAACAAAAGGTGCAGGCTACTTTGAAGAATCAAAAACACTTAATGCAAATAAAAAAAATTTAAGGAATCATTGTTTTATGCACTGATTTAATGAAAAATTAAGTTGAATTAATTTTAATAAAAAAAAAAAAAAAAAACTTCTGAGGCTTTCTAAAACATTTGAACGATAGTGTGTGTGTAAAAAAAAATATATATATATATATATATATATATATACACACACACACACACATATATACACACACACACACACATTAACTACACAGTGATTTCAGTTCAGTTCAGAGTTCATTCACTGTTTTAAAACATGCTTTAGGCTTTAATACAATTACTGGATTTATTTAAAAAATAGGTCTAATGAATATAATCATAAATCAAATCATGTTAAAAATGTAAAGATTCTTGCTTACATTTAAAAACAAAACCAAAAGAAAAAAGCTACTACCAGAAAAATGCTTACACTCTAGCAAGTACTTTTTCTTGGTAGGTCAGGGGTCCCCAACCTCCAGTCCGCGGCTGTCCGACAGCCAGGCCGCAAGAGAGCTGCCGGCTACGGAGACTCGCTCAGTGAAGGGTTACAGAAAAATGGATGCCCCCTACACGGAGGATACTTTTCAGAATGTTAGGTGGGCAGGGCTTTACAGCCGCACAGCGAGAGGAGAAAGATCGAGCGGAGATAGACACGAGAACATACTACAGGTAAAATTCTGTTACGAATATCTTTACAACAAAATTTTCATTACAACAAAGTATTTTTATGGTCCCGACAGTTTCCCCATATGACATGGGTCTATAGAAATCTTGTTATGACGAAGTACATTCAGCAGATACTTTCATTACAATTAAGTGACCTAGAAATGCGTGAATCAATCATCCACAGAGCAGTTAGTTTTGTGGCCGCAGCTCAGTTGTGCACAACGATCCCCAAACAGAAACCTTGTAAAAAAAAAAAAATTCTTTCTTCGAACTTTCCATGTACTGTTTTTTTGCTGTTTTTGTTTTCGGTGGTTTTCAGTGATACCTTTTGCTTATTGCTTGTCATCATTTGAAAACCATCCATTAGAATTTAACTTATTGCCACCCTCCTATGGAAACAGCAGACACAAAAAAACGACAACAGCTCATATTTGGGGGGGGGGACGGTGGGTGGTGGGGGGTGTACTTCACATTTTTGCAGCTCACGACTGCGGCAAAAAGAAAAAAAGACGTTGCCAGTGAATTTGGAATTTCACCATCAACTTTCTTAAAAGACCGAGCAAAAAAAAGAAAAATCACGGGTTGCAAATGTATGCAAACTGCTGCATTTGAAGACGCTGAAAAAGCAGTTCTTATGTGGTTCAGTGATGCTCGTTCAAGAAACATTCCTATTAATTCGGCACTCATTCAAGAAAGTGGAGGTTTGTAAACTCTCTTGGGACCTCTCCCAACTGGACAACTGTCCATGAGGTTGTGGAAGACTATTTATTTGTTGCCGGGGCAACAGTAGGCTCAGAGCTCTGCTGCAGCTCTTCACCGAAGCAAACAGAAAAGATCTCAATGGGTGATGCAAGGAACATTGTAAATGCAGGGAACAAGATCACTTGGCCACTAGCCTGGTTACATTCCTGCCCGACTGCTGTGTCTGTTTATAGGAGAGTGGAAGATCCCGCTACAATAAATAACTGTGCTGTTCCTGTTTCAACCTGGATAAAGATGGTTTTGCTAAAGTACTGAGACTCAGCCTGATGTTTTGGGGTGCAAGACAGGGATTTATAGCGTAACCCCGATCTTTTAGGATTCGCTTCTGTGGTGCTTCACGGCAGCGCTGTGACCCCGCTGTTGCCCTGCCCTAGCAACAGAAAAACAATCTGTCACAGAAGTAGCAATCGTGCTTGGGGACACACTTCAGCGTGACGTTCCTGTTAGGTAGGTGGGGGGGGGGGGGAGCCCAAAAGGATTAAAAAAAAAAAAAAATAAAAGAGGGGGGGTTGGCTTTTGGGTGGAGAAAGATGTTCCCCCACCATCTTTCTGCATTTAGATAATGTTCACGTTGAATTTTCCCCACCCATCTGCACAGCAGCCATTGGGTGTGGGCATCATTCGCACCTTGAAAGTGTTTTATTGCAAGGAAATGCTGAGAAAAACTAGACAGGAGACAATTAAAATTTACATGAAAGAAGCTATTGAAATGACTGCAAACGCCTGGACACAAGTTAAAGAAAGCACTACAGCAACAAATACAGAATCTCATTACAATGAAATTTTTTTTTAGGTCCCTGGCAGTTAACTGTAACAGGATTTTACGTGCATTTGCACTACAGGCATATAAGCACTATTGGGCACTCCACCTTTACCCACTCTGCAGAGTCAGTATCCAGCCAGGCTGGAGGAATGCTGGAGGAGCCGGAGGAGGAAAATCTGAGGCAGCAGTGGAGGAGAAACACGTGGGACAGAGGCAGATACCAGTTGTTCAAGTTGGCAGATAAAGTGGCTGCATTCAAAGCCAAACTTGATTTATGGGGCCGACAAGTGAACATTGGGTTTTTTTGATATGTTTCAAACATTAGTAGAGGTTGTTAAATATACCAAGCCAGGGACGTCTTTCTCCCAGTTGGTGTATGATCACCTATCTCAGCTTTCAATAGAGTTTGAGCATTATTCCCAACCACAAAAGACCCCCGAAATGGGAAGGAATGGATCCATGACCCCTTTGTGAATAAGGCAGGTGAATCAACCTTGTCTATGCTTGAAGAGGATCAACTGCTTGAGGCTGCAAATG
Organism: Polypterus bichir lapradei; assembly: GCA_026402145.1. Lineage (NCBI taxonomy): Eukaryota > Metazoa > Chordata > Cladistia > Polypteriformes > Polypteridae > Polypterus > Polypterus bichir. Next base: position 18,979,506 of record JANRMT010062817.1, read on the forward strand.
GTGACCTTAAAAGTATGCTTAAGACAACTTCAAATCTCCATACATTTTGGATTAAAGTCAAGGCGGAATATCCCTAGGTTGCCACAAAAACACTGAAAAGTCTGCTTCCATTTCCAACATCCTATCTTTGTGAGGCAGCATTTTCTGCAGTGACAGCAACCAAAACGAGATTACGGAGTAGACTGAACATAACCAACACACTTTGCGTGTCACTGTCTTCCATCGTTCCCAGATGGGATTGTCTGGTTGCAGGGTTCCCACTGATTCTGCATTATGGTAAGTTGTATAATTTCTATTACGATATTATAAGTTAATAATAATAGAAACGTAATATAAAAATTGTGTATAAAACTGCCCAGCGAACCCACCCCAAACCCCCTCCCCCACCGGTCCCTGGAAAAATCTGCTTCTATAAAAGCAGTTCTTGGTGTCAAAAAGGTTGGGGACCACTGTGGTAGGTGACTTTACTAGTAATATGAATTTTTTGCTTGTAAAAGAAAAAGAAAATGTCAATGTGAAGTGTTCACATTTAGAATCATTAAACTAAGCTTCATATTACCAAAAGTGTATTTTGTAGAATAAGACAAAACATGGCACCCTCTCCCTTGTCAAAGTCACAAAGAACTGAAGCCTATCCTTTTCAGCTGCACAAGACATGACTCCATCCAGTATGGGAGAGTAAACAGAAAAATCCTTCACCTAAAATAAATCATTCCCAAAGTATACTATAACGGTGTCAAGTGCCTATGCAGTAAACACAGTATTTTAATGTTTACATTTTGGCGCAGAGATCTCTTACTTTTAATCTACCTGCTCATTTGTTTTTTTACAATACCAAGGGATTTCCTTGTAAACTTACATGAACAACTATTGGCTCCTTCAATCTACAATTATAAAACTTGAAACTTACAACCTATGCTCAAGCGCAGGATGGAAACACAGTATTTGTTTCCACTCAGCAAACAATTATGTATGGAAATTTCTACAAATGGCTCATATCTTTCAAAAGCAAATACTGTAACACTCTAAACAAATTCCAGCAAGATGACAAGTAATCTTTCATGCCATCTGCAAACTGCTTTCAGTAGGTTTTAACTAAATACACAGTGTGTTCGGGGTCTTTTTAAAACTGAAAATGTATTTTTCCCCAGTAAGGTGGTACAACATGAATCAAAGACTGCTTGTACTTCTAAACAACCATCACTCCATTGATTTTGACCAGATGACCCACTGTACAGTGGTGTGAAAAACTATTTGCCCCCTTCCTGATTTCTTATTCTTTTGCA
>JANRMT010062817.1:18981191-19061963 GCA_026402145.1 Polypterus bichir lapradei
ATGATCAGAAACATTTTGTGTGACAAACATGCAAAAGAATAAGAAATTAGGAAGGGGGCAAATAGTTTTTCACACCACTGTACATATGCATTATATACATCTGTTGCATTCTAGGTATACCTGTGTGTGTGTGTGTGTGTGTTTCTGTTAGTATTCTTTCTCTTGTACTTTTCTGAGGAGACATACAAGTATGAATCTCAGTGTAGTACTACAGTATATACACAAGAATAAACATTAATCTCATTGGGTGAAAGACACTAGACCCTGAACAATTACCCACACCTCTTGTAATAACACAGACTTCACTGGACTCTACAATTCCTCTTCTGACATACTGGAGTCTTTGTGAAGAAAAATAAATCTATGGGAGTTGGGAAAATGTTGAAATTTACTGTGTCACGGATGACATTATTGGTTACAATAGAAGTTAAAGCTGTTTCAATAGTGAAAATGGGTCAAAGACCAAAATTAAATATTCAAAGACAAGTTCCACATTGCAGTTTTCTCTCAAAACGCTAAGTTTGTGTGTGTCACATTGCAGAGTGCAATGACATTTGCTCAATTGTTAAGCTTTTGAATTAATTTAAACTTCGCCATAATGCCACAGTGATTGCTAGATATTACACTTTCATTTTGAGAGTTTGCAGAGGAGTACAGATGTCACAAGAACTGATACCTTGGTACTAATTTGGTATCCAAAGTCGAAAAGGTAAATGGTACCAGCTTATTTATAGTATTGGTAGTACCATGAAAGTCTTGTGAGACTGCAAGTAGACAAATTAATTTGGAAGGCACAATAACGAGAAAAACAGGAGTAAAAAGTACATAACACACAAACACACACAGTGTGTGTCCTACACATTTCCAATACATGAATTAAGGCATTGCACTCATTATCCAATTGTAACAAACACTTACAAATGTCCCTTCAGTTCAAGAAACTATCCTGATTGCATACAGTTAAATGCCATGGTTGAACATGGGGGACCTTAAACGAATCCACATTTACGTGTGTAGGTCACTACAGCGGCAGTTCCAGAAAGTAAACATTGATGCAAGACTCAAACAATGTAGATATTTGGCTTGTCCATACTGGTGATATCACAAGTTGCTCTGTTTAATACCACAATAAAATATATTTAGTGTTTCAATACTTCAAAAGAACAAGGCACTTCTCCATATCAATGTGTTTGGCTGTTAAAGGCATTTATTACTATAAGCCATAAATGAAAGCACATGTCATGCATACAAACAATACACTGTAGAATGTAATGTTGCCTAACATTTCTACATTTGGCTGTCGTTAACCTGTAGTCATGGCAATTTTCTAATTCTGAATTTGTACAGAGGCTAAGTGATAATAAAATATGATCACTCACATAAGAAACCTTAAACATCAAGACAAAGCCTGTTTAAAAGGAGTTCTGACAAAGGATTCACATAAACTGACAAATTTGATTTCACACACAAAGCTTTAAAGTTAAGGCAAATGTAAAGGGGGGGGGGGGGGGATTAAAGCATCAGGTGTTTGACATTTAAAATTTAAATTAATTTGACTCATCTCTTAAACTTTACTTTTCAGTGACGTAATGATGCAAATATAGAATCTTACAATAGAAAACATTAGTGCTTCACTGCCAAAACAGACTTTAAAACCATGTTGTTCCAACATCAGCTTTTAAGAGTTTAAATAGAAATCTCTCGAATTTATCCTGGAATTTACTAACAATACATACAACAACAATGTGCACATCCTAAGATACATCAGGGAGCTTGTGATGGTACCATTCTTCATAAACCCCATGCTAAAATCCCCTGAAGATAACATGTGCAGTCACACAGGGGGGCTTTGGGTTCATAATTATCCAGACATAAAAATTGTTAAAGATATGTAAATATTCTGAAAGAGAAATGACTACCTTTTAATTTGTCATTAATATTGAATGAAGTATGAGAATGTTATGTCCAGTTCAAGTAGCAGAAAATTAAACTTAATGAATGGAGGCATAACAATGCAACTGAGGATATCATTTATATAAATAAAAAACACACACAACATTGCTGGGCATGCCTACTTTACTGACAAGCTTAATTACTTTCCAGCACAGCCATGCTCACCACATTTTCTTACAGCCATTATCTTGCTGCCCCGACAGGGGGCGGACATCGTGTGAAGGTTCAACAGCTGTGATCTCTATCCCTGCCTCCCATTTTGTCATGGTACTTAAATTACAAAACATTCCAAAACCAACAAGCTATTCTTCTGTTTGTAAAGTCCAAAGCGCTCATTCTGCCTGACTGAGCCAACACAGTACCGGCACTCCACGAATGGTTAACAGCTGCCCTTTCATTCCCTTCCGTTTTAATATTTAAAATGTGAGACATCAGAAAGATGGGTGTTTTGAACCTTGAAAACGGAAGAGACAAATGTTCCTTTTTACTCGTCACTACATACAATGCATTGAATTTCCTGATGAGCATTTCTGCGAGTCCTCCTGTAAAACATAGTCCACACCTCTAACTAAATAGAAAAATCAAACCGGTTTAAAATTTTTTTTATTGTAGCCAGTCGCAGACTAGCTGATCTCAGTCTTAGGTATGTCACATTAGACAACTGGCTTCATGGGAGCACACCAACAACTCTCAGCCTCACTAAGATTATGTAAATGAAGGCTATGACTAAAAATCACTGGAAAAGTCATCCAATGTGACATGGGCTTTAGCTGCAGGTACTTGTAGACGCAACTGTTATCTGTAGAAAATAAAGTATGAACTGCCCACCAACTCCAAAAAGAAGTACGAATCACTATGAAGTCACATACTGATTCGCCAAAGGTGACAGCTACAGCATATGAAGAAAGGCAAGATTGTTGCAACTGCAATCATTAAATGCAACAGGTCTTCCATAGAAAACATGTGGCAAGTTGTTTCTAAATGCAGCTTTGACACTTCCTTTAGGCTCTATCACAATCCCTCTTTCACTCTGATCCTGAAGGGAAAAAAGGAGTTTCTCCTCTATAACAGGCTGACTTTTATACAATTACAGAAAAATAAAGGGGAGGACTTGGCTAAGCTTAGCTTTAAGGTACAAGTAAAATCACTGTACTTGTGATTACAACTAGATACAAATCAGCTTTCCCCCCCCCCCATATTTAACTGCTAGTATCAGGCATCATTCTCCAATGGGATATATTAAATACATGCTAGCGTTAAGTTACTGACACACATCTAGACATTGTCTTTGCCTTACAAGACTGCACAGACATTTAAATTTTCTAAGCTATTCCATGAGAGGAGTGTGAAAGTGCATGACCCACTAAGTTTTCAAACACAAGTATGAACCCTGCATAGTACAACTTAAAACATCTGCTATCGCAACAGGTAATCAGAAACGTAATGCACAGTTGAACAAAGGGGAGCATGAATTGAGAAAAGGCAATAAACTATAAAAGTTCACTTTTTTACATGTATACAATTCTCATACACCCACCAAAAACACAAAATTGGAAGGAGAACCTAAAGAATTAATATTTTATATTCCAAATGCAGTTCTTAAAATGTCTTTACTTCCAGACCTGTGCAGGTACATATTAAACATATCTGTCTTTAACCAGGTTAACCAACCACTGAACAAACTCCAGATAAATGCATGGTTTGGTGACTGGCTTCAGAAATCAAGAAAAGGCTTTAAAACAAACGTTGCTACAAATTAGTAATATGCCAAAAAATACTTTTCAGCTAAAGGAAATTCAGTCTATGTTTATTGTCCCAAGAAGAAAAATATGGGGTGTTCCTACTTTTTACTGAGATACCACAAGATCAAACATACAAATATTTTCACCATGAAATATAACCTATGAACAATAAAACATAGCAGTGAACAGAATATTTATAGTATAATGCAAGACCTTACATATTGCATAGGAAAAAAAAATGAAACCAACATCAAGACATGACTAATAACCAAGAACAAAGATAACTAACAGCCATAATTTATGCTTTTTAGACTTGGGGCCTTGAACCTGTGACATTATAGGAAGGGAATGACTGGAATTGTAAACATAATGGGCAAGTTATGTCCAAGAGCGCACCATGCTTTTCAGAATATATATGTTTAATATTCCTGTCAAATTTAATTGTTCCGTTTCACAATTTAACTTATTCCGTTTCAGTTGCAGACATTAAAATTTCCAAACCAAGCCATAAGAATATAAGACAAACGAAATACAAAGATTTAATGCTAGAATTCACAGTATAAAGACTTGACTCACTAAAACATTACATGACTTATGGTTGTAGAGGACAAACTTTCTGTAGCTGCTGAATCACGTAGCATTGAGGATGTCAGATTACATGACTTCCTCATGACATCTCAGCACAGCAAACATGAGTCATTGGACAGAAAATTATCTTTTCCATTTTTCCTGCTCAAAAGCACTCGCTTCCCACAGATGTTTATAGCTTTCAACAATCTACACTGCTTGGTGTGTTATATAGTTCTTGAAGGTGAATAATGTTTCTTCTAAAATAAAATTCTTAGTTCCTTAGTTTTTATAATATGAAGATCTAGGAAAGGAACCAATAATTAAAAAAAAAAAAAAAAAAAATATCACGTACCACTGCACCATGACTGGTTTCATTCTAATTAGGTAGGTTTACTATCACCTCATCATTAGTCAATTTTAATTTGAACTTGCTCTCTAATTATTGAAGGAAATATAAAAAAGAAATTAAATAAACATATCCCAGAGAAGACAATGGGTGACATGCCATCCTCAGTCACAGACATCCATTCACTTTCACTTAAAAGTTCAATTTGCCTCCATGCCAAACTAACGTCCAAATTAAAATCTTTAACAAGAGTATCAGCAAAAACACAGGGCTGGACAGTATTAAAAGTTGATAAGTCTACAAACAGAAGCTTTGCACGGGTCTTCACATCTTTGAAATGGTTATAGAAGAGATGATAAAAGCAACTATGGCATCTTGTGTCCCTCTATTAGACTAGCAGGCAAATAGAAATGGACAAAATACAGCTTTAACTTTTCTGTCAGCCTTCTCTTTATAAAGTTTTCAGAGGATTTCATATCCAATTATATCAGGGTCAATGGTCAGAAGTCATATATAGTTTGGGGGATTTTCTTTTAAGTTACCGGAAATAATCTGTTTCCAAAGTTTTGGAATCTGCTTTTCGAACACCACCCTGAAATTTACTTTATTCTAATTTGACCCAGAATGGGCTTTCTGAAAAATATACACATTCTCTTTTGAGGAAGGGAATAATCTCTCTCTCTAATATATATATTTTATACACACATATATCTATATATATATCTATATATACACTGTGTGTGTGTGTGTGTGTGTGTGTGTGCGTGCGTGTGTGTGTGTGTGTGTGTGTGTGTGTGTGTGTGTGTATAATTCCTCCCCCTCTACCTTCTGTTTAAAAAGCCCTCTGTTTTAAGCATTGCACTTGCTCAGTAAAATCAAATCAAATGATCAAATCTTAAATAGAATTCACTAAACCTATTAACTAAATCAAAGCTGGTGTTAAAATCAAACTCCCTTATGTGGTTATTTGTTGAGCCAAAGTAAAATGGTTATGACTGAGCAGGCAGAACTCAAATTATCTTTGAACAATTTCTCTTTAAATCCCTTTGTGGGCCATGTGCTCATTAGCATTACCTTGACTAAAAGCAATTTTCTTTTTAAGACAATAATGAAAATATACATTTGTTAACACAGAGATAATCGTTAAGATGGACCTTAATGAGTTTAGATGGGATAAACAGGACTTCACAATATACAACTACAAGGGATATCCAGAAAAAAAGATTACAACAGCTGTTAAAAATCGAAAAATGAATATATTTCAACCAAATTTACAGGGTATGTTCCAAAATGTGTTTATTTCTCAACATAATCACCATCAACTTCGATGCACTTCTTCAGCCTGGGCACCAGCCTTTTTATACCCTTGTCGAATACGCTCCGCTCCACCTCTGAAAGCCACTTCTCCACTGTCTCCTTCACCTCCTCATCGTTGGAAAAATGTTTCCCACCCAAGAATTCTTTCACAATTCTTCCACAAGCTGACGATGGATCTCGGCCGCGGATTCGCGACGCAAAATGAGGAACTTGATGACCAAATCTTGCATCGGCGGTAGGTGGAGCAAACGGCCACAGCAGAGGTTGACGAACTCGCTTGCTGCGATGACATTTCACAACTGACTGACGCGGTCCCGGGCTTATTTTGACCGTTAGGACCCCCCTACACGCAGGTATGCCAACCTTCGAAAAAAAAAAATTCCCTGCACCCTCCAGGGCACTTGTAATCTTTTTTTCTGGATATCCCTCGTACTTAGAACATCAGAAAGTTAATCTAAACCTATGCTTATATCCTTAAAAAGATGCCAATCTATACAATGAAAGCACCATTGAAGGTTCTGTACAGTAGGTTTACTCCAGAGATTTAAAAGCCATATCGTACTATGGGACTTTTCCAACAATTTTCAATTGTAGTGTTCATTTACTTAAACATTAGCATGTCAGGGACAGTGAAAGCACACTCCCATGACCATCAGTCACGTAGTAATAAATACACAAGAACATTTTGTTTTTAGTCATGCAGTGGTCTCTGTGTGGATGAAAGCAGACAACCACTGGGCACTTGCCCAGAAAAACAAAAGCAGAGATTGCAACCCAACTCACCATGCCTTTAAACCCTTTCATGGCCACCAACTTTGTCATGCAGCATATTACTGGATGACAGAAAAAGAGTCAAGCTTGCAATACTTGCAATAAAAAAAAAAACCTGTAATGGGAAGTCAACACACAGTTGCCTAACTTGACATACAATGTGATTTCTAGTCATGCAATATGCAATTTTCAGGCGACAAGACCAACAACTGCAGATTTCAAGATTGACGTCCCCTCAGACTAGAAGTTGTGTAATGGGATAACGGCTTCAATCTTTTCGGTATACCTTTTGGTTCTTTTCAGATCCACTTTCAACAAAAAGAAAATAGATAAATATGGTCATCAGCAGTGCCTAGTGATAGTATTGATCTTCATATTACCTTAAAATATCCTGCAGCTAAAAATCAAGTGTTTTACTGTTCCTTTTTAGGTAGGCTACATAATTTTTCAGAAATGTCTTGAGGTTGCATCAATTCAAGTTTCCAAGAACAAAAGAAAAAAAAAAAAACATAATGCAGGTTTCTTTGTAGTACCACTGAAATTGAGCATCAATTTGCAATTCAACCAATTTGTCACATGAAGATTACATATTTGTCAAGATTAACTAGGAGGAGGAATGCAGTGGGTAACCTGTTGCCTCCTCAACATCAAACGAACACCCTTGTATCTGCCCCCGTTTACATGTCCTGCACTTGATGCCTTGAGAACAGTTATCCTACTACTTATAAAGAGAGAAAGGTCTAGAAGTAACTTTGTTTGTAGTTTCACCATAACCAGAACTCTTGACTGTACTGATTTTTTTCTAGCTGAATGCAAGACAATCCACATGGATGAAACAGTACACCAAAAACAATAAAACACAAACAACATTAGCCACTCTGCAACAAATGCAAGGACAAATATCTTCCTTCATACCTATTTAATATATGTATATATAAAATCCTATGATTAAAATCAAAATCAGGAAAACTATAAAGTACTTCAAACCTTAGACAAAGACAGAGACAGACAGGATTTTTCTGTTAATGTGCAAAACTTTTTGCTTAGTTTTTCCTTTTTTTTTTTTTTTTGAAGCAAGAAGTTGCACTTTAAACACTTATTTGTAAACAGCACAAAACCAGTCACAAAAGTCACTTGGTTCGAGTATTACAACACTTTTAAATGGTCCCACCAGACCACTCAGTAAGAAATACAGCTTCACATGCACCATCTACTTAGTCATTTTAGACACAAAGCTGATATGATTAAATACTACTATGTTTCTGCAGTTGTTAAACTAGAGTAATAGGTTATCAACAGAAATTCAATATGCATATCCTTTTCTTAACTGAAATATTGCTCAACCAACCAGCTCTTACCCAAATGAAAATTATGTTAATTACCACAAAGCTAATGAAACAAACAATATTGGTTTAAAATCTTGAAGTTTACTGAAAAGAGATATGTACTTTATGTAAAAATTCAGTCAGTAAAACAGTAAACTAAATAAAGAAAATATTCTTAACTCAGCAGATAGGGTGAAAACTTCCACGGTCTTTTGACACAGATCCTACAGAACAGTTTTGTTTCCAAAATGCCATTTAGCACATCATTACAACAGATTCATCTTCAGCTACAGCTCCCCCAGCCACCACCCCAAAATTAAAATCTACAGAAAACACAACCATGGCAGCTCAAGGAGTATTCTACCCAAAAATAAATAAATAAATAAAAAAAATACAGGTCTGCCACACATTAATCTTCATGCACTAACCCTGGGTAACTACTCAAAAAAAAAGATTACAGAAATTAAAAGCACAGAAAGTACTGTAAGACAGTCACTTTAAAGATGTATCCAGATATATTTTAACCCAGGCTTATGCATACCGATAGTCAGGACCAGATAAATACTTGGTATACTTTGTACAATTAAAATATGCCTTTTTATTTTTTGCCAAGTAACTAAATGGAACTGAAAAATTCTGCTAGTCTTGTTGGGGACAATAAAATGAATTTGAATCAAGTATACAATAACAGTTAAAAATAAAAGAATAATGTGGATAATTGAAACCTTGAAACCTGCCACATAATGCAGAGAAGCTAAAGATATAGCAGTAATCAAAACAGCTACAAGTACTCACTCATGATCCAGTGTGCAGTCCCAAGACATCTAAACCTGGCCCCTAGCTAAAAACTACAAAAGATGCACATTAACAGAAAACATTTCTGAACATCTAACTCAATTAATGCTTCATTGATACTTAACATTTACTTAGAGCCTTTTACAGTGGAAAAAACCATCTAATACAATCAGATCTGCACTAATAAACACATACATCTATTGTTTTTCCATTTCTTATTACTATAAGCACGCAGCTGTGGTCAACATATTTACACCAAGAAAATTAATGTTTACATTAACAAAGAGCACATGAAGATGCAAGATGCAATGTAAGGGCACATTGCTTACACTCTTAAAGGTTTCAAACAAAATGTAATCAGTACTGCAAAGCTCTTTATAGACACAGTTTACTCAGGAATGTCACCTGACAGTACAAAGAACTGAAAAAACATTTATGCAAACAGTCACTCATGGGATGGTTAGGATCAACAGAAGTGCTACATAAAACCTTCAATAATGCAAAAGTGTGCACTGGGTACTGTGTGTCCATTCCCTAAAGTCATATGCAACTGGCTCTAAAAAACAAAGATGCTGATGTCTAACAACATCTACAAGAGAACCAAAGACAAAGTGTGTGTGAAAGGCTCTACATTGATAGAATTAAATATTCATCAGGCAGTGAGGCACAGTGGTTAAGACTTTTAGATAATCAACACCAGGTGATAAGCCAAGTTTCTTAGAGGTGTTGACTGGTTCAGTGCAATTACTGGCTTGCAAAGTGGCGTAGTCGTTAAGTCGTAGGCATTCAAAACCAGAGGCTGCAGGTTTAAATCCCAGAGACTAATTATGAGCAACTCACATCTCCTACTTGTATTTCATTTTGAGGGAAAAAATAAATGCAGTCAATCATGTATAAAATGTTAAGTCTCCTTGGGTAAATATGTTAACCAAATAATAACTAAAACAAAGCAATACAGATTCTGTCAAGGTCAGCTGTGTTAAACTCTGGGTTAAGTATACAGGTACTGTACAGGCTGCTGGAGGGAACACTTCAGATGTTGGAACCTACTTTTATCATGTCTGTATGGGCAGGTTTCCTTTACATTAGATGTATTATGGCATAGTGGTTAAGGCTTTGGACTTCAAACACTGGAGTTTTGGTGCCGAAATCAGGCTACTGACACTGTGACCCTGAGCATGTCACTTCACCTGCCTGTACTCCAAAGGGAAAAACAAAAGAAATGTAACCAACTGCATTTCAAATGTGGCAAGATGCCTTGGATAAAGGCATTAGTCAAAAAATAAAAATATCTATACGAGTCTTAATCATACCATACTATGCAGTCTATCCTAAGCTCACATAGGTTGACAAAGTAATACACCTAATTGAACAATTTGGAATTGCAAATTAAACTTGCATGCAAGTCATTGGAATGTTTGAAGAATAACAGTTATTCTTAACTAACAAACTTTACATACTAGAAGTGGCCAGGAATTTGAACAGTCTCCAGCAACTGGAAGGCAGCAGCAGTGCAGAAAATCCACAACCACGCTGCTGCTCAATAAAAAAGTACAAATTAACACTTCATATCACTAACAAGCAACTATGTAGAGAGAATTTTTCACGAAAGATTCTATACCAGACACAAACACCTGCACATCTAGCAATTAATAACATCTCTAGATGGGACAGGAAAATTACTATATTTAAAACACTATAAAGGTCTAGGTCCCTGTTCCTACCAGGGCACCTGCGAGCATGTAGAACAAATTGTCTCCATGAGTGATGCCAAAAAACACTATGCCAACGGCAATACACCTGTATAATGCTTCACTCGGACTGTAACTGCCAAGTCAGATTTCCTTTCTTCAATAGTAATCATTCTGGTGTATATCTGGGAGGGGTTTGTTGTACATCATAACATAAAACTCAATGAGCTTCTATAAAATGCTAAAAATCACCCTGGGGAAAAATAAAGTTCTACCCAAAACTATCTAGTCTATTGATCTACACGTGTATTGATCAGTTTTGTATTACTAGAGAGCAGCCACCCTAACATGACATTCATCAAAAAAAAAAAAAGTAAACAGGCATGTCATCTTTGAGTTTTGGTTCCAAGTGCATTGAAATGCTGTTCCTTTAAAGAAATTCAGTTTTAAAAACACACTGTTATTCATGGTTATCAATAATAAAAAACAGAAAATCAGAAATACAGTACTTGGAAAAAAGTACCACCAACAGTGCCACATGCGTACTCATCACACAGCGTAATCGGCTGGCTTAAATACGCCGCTGAACCGCGAATGTACTATCCCAGGTACCGATTCCTGTCAAGTGTCATTCTCAACAACTTGGATATTTAATTTTATTAAGAACGTTATTCTCAGTCCACTTGTCATCGAACATGGTCACATACCCAAACACACCTACAGCAAAAAGCATTCCTGAAAATGATTAACTTCTGAGGAGTTAATCAAAAATAGATCTGGTGCTTCGCTAATACCGTTAACTCCAATTTACCCAACAGATAGTGGAAACGTGTTACGCAGCGCGGACTGCAGCATAAACCATTTGTAAAGTCACAAAACTCCACAGTTCCACAGACTTAAGCCACTTGAGTGCGGTTAAATCACGATCTTCACTCTACCCCTATGCGTTTGCCTGCGTGGTTTATCAAACACTAGAGCTTCCCATTCCGCAATTTACTGTACTGAAACGAACATGACCTGCGTCAGCCAGCAGAAAAGACCTACATATACACGGGGATCACAAAGCCTATAGCCTATCATTACATCACAAGCCCAGAGTTCCAAGTCAACTATGCATTTCTGAAGATGTTTGACAGTAGTGAATTGCGTACAACTCTGTCGGCTCATCGGCTCCCTCTTCATGTAGAAGCTGGAAACTGCACCAACACGAGGCCCAACCCAGAAAAAGACAGGCAACAAAATGGCGGACACAGATGCGGTCACGTGACCCCTTTGTACCCTGCAAGCCCCTTCTGCCCCAGATCCGCCAACGACAACCGACCTCCCGTGCACGTTTCCCACATAGCATGTATCCATTTTCCAAATGGCGATACCGGAGAGCGAGTGGAGCGTGAACAGGCGGCGGATTAGCAGCGCGTCTTTCTCGGCATAGGGCGCTGCGGCGGCCATTTTGTGCAAGCTTGCGCAGACAAGATAGGGGCGCCCCGGTACACTCAAAAAGCCTGGTTATACTGCAAAGGCTTAGGTTTACTTAAACTTTAAAACATACCGATTCCTCCTCCTTTTCCATCCCCGTCGGCATCTGCGGCACGGCCCGGTTAATAGAGGCATATTCGTGCAGGTCAGGTAAGTCCTCGCAGCGGAAGACGGGTAATGGCTTTGAAGCGTCCAGCGCCCGTGCCCGAAATGACAATTTACTCATTTTTTAGATTTCGAGATACAGCATAAATCTATCCGATCCCCTAAAATGCAAAACTGTCTCAGTTTGAGTTCTCATGGAGGAGTCCGTGGGTATCTCCAAGTAATCTAGTGCTGGATAGGATGGGAAAAAATATGGCGATGCAAGCGGAGCCGGGAAGGCCCGGATCTTGATCGCTGCCTCACGTTCTCTTTTTTTTCCGTCGCTCCGCTCTCTCTCTGCTTGGTTCAATACGCCATGGCCAACATGGCGGACATTAAAAACTCTTTAACTCTCCGCTCGCTCCTCGCGGCCCAACCCCCCGATCAGAAAACAGCCATTCCCACGCGGCCCGGCGCGCGTGCGCGCGTTCGCGGTGCTCGGGGAAGGGAGGGAGGGGCCAGCGCTCCACACTAGAGAGAGCTCGAAATAAACAGCCGGGCGTGCCCCTCCCCCTCCCAGACGAGGGCGCCGCAGACAACAACAACAATAATAAGAAGGGGGCGGGGCGGGCCGAGTGAAAGAGGAGCGTGCGCGCAACCAGCGCAGCTACCCGGCTTGGGTACGCGCGCGTGGCCACAGACTGTGCCTGCTGGCTGAGCGAGCGGGCGGCAGCGTGTATGACGATACACGAGAAACTCAGAAATCGCGGGAGGACTACGTCAGACTTAAGCCAGGATATTTTAACTGCTTAATCAACCTTCACATATTTTGGGTATTGACAGTTACATTTTGTTTGGGTATATTACAATACCGCACATCGATAATGCACAACAGACGCAATCGGTTGTGGTTGGTTGTGATATAGTGAAACAATGTGATTTACATTGACTTATTTGGCTAACGTCTTTATCCAAGGCGACTTGCAATATCTGAAGTACAACTGGTTATATTTATTTTGAGTTTTCCTAATTGCTACACAGGCAGGTGAAGCGATTTTTCCTGGTCACGCTGTCAGCAGCGGGATTTGAACCCACAACCTCAAGATTTGAGGTTCAAATACCTGACCACTATTCCAATAATATAAACGAAACCTGCCCACCCAAAACACGAGAAAGATAGGCTCCTACAACTGAAAGTATCGTTACCCCCAGCAGTCTATACTACTACTACTACTATACTATACTTTTTTTCCTCAAATTGGAACACAGGCAGGTGAGGTGACTTACTCATGGTCAGTGTCTGTAATGGGATTTGAACCCACAGCCTCCGGGCTTGAATATCAAAGCCTTAACCACTACGCTGGACCAAGTCAATTGCCTAGCATTGAACGTCTGCATTCAAAAATGTAACCGAAGAGTAATACAAAGTCAGACTGATATTCGTAGCTCCATACCGCTACCATCTTTTATTTTGAAGTAAACCGAAGCAGCAACGAGGTAAAACCGTCTCGTCTACCTTTTCCGCAAGATTAGTAAAATGTCGCCCTCTTGTGACCAATACACGCGGAGATCGCTTCTAAAAGGAAACAGTTACGTAACTATCCCGACCCCTTTTTTTGCTTGAAAACGCTTAAGAATAATTGTCGTTTTACATCCTCAAGATCCTAACACGTGTGCATACTTTCAATTCAATACATCTCGCATTAACATCCAACTCCTAGAAATGTTTTACTCAAGCATGAAGCACTTGTGCAAAGTCCAAGTGGACACAAAAATGAATCTGAGGGCCTACAATGCAAGAAATGGTAGTGAATGCAATGCATGTTCAATGCCTTGCACTAATACTCAAATACATGCATGCATGCTATCCAAGAATTTGGATACTCTAGATTTAAAATCTAGAGTAACTAACCTGATTACCACTGGATTAGCAGGGCAGATTAAGAAGCAATGGGGAGACCATGGGGCAGCACAGTGACATAATGGTAATGCTGCCTTGCAGCAAGGTGACAAAGGTTCAAGTCTCGGGTCCTCTCTGTGCGGAGTTTGCATGTTCTTCTTGTGTTGGCACGGATTTCATCCACAATCCAAGGGCATACAGGTTAGACTGGCGATGCTAAATTGGTCCTTGTGTGTATGTGTGTGCGTTTTCACCCTGTAATGGAATGTATGTACAGGGATGCTTTCAATTAGATACCAACTTTATCTTGATTGATTTAGTGTGTGCTGATATTTGAGATGGTGCCTTTTTTTTTTTTAGAGATTACTTAATCATGAATAGAGAACATTAATATAAATGTGACAAATTTCAGTAACATTTTATTTGAAGGGTATCTACATAGTGACTTCATAACAGTCATCAGCATGGAATGACATTTAAAAAGCAACACTGGATTAGTAATGAACAGTTAACATCAGTATTTGCAAAATGTGGAACAAAATATTATTGCTCTTTTAAATAATAAAATTAAAAAAAAAAAAAAAAAAATCACTGCACTCATTCAGACTTCACCATAATTTAACAGATATTACCACACATATATTATAGGGGAGCTCCTTGTTTTAATACAATACAATGACATTTACTTTATACAACATCTCTATCATTTTGTGAATAATATTACTATAAAAAAATCAAATAGTGCTTAAATAATAAATGTTATTCAGTAACTTATGAATCTCCATGTAGACACCCTGCAACTAAACTTATCTAAATTTACTTCCCTACTGGACATTTAATTTCAACTAATTTTAAGATTTTCAAAGATACAGTAGAAGTGTCTTTAATTGTATAGGTTATACACATTTTCAGTTGCTTATGTGTAACAGTCACATTAATCAGTCTTGAAAATGTGTCCTAATAATTCCTCCTCAAACAAAACGAAAGCATTTTAAAAGGGATCTAGATCTGATGTATGTTGACTGTGGCGTTGGATGAATGGAACATAAAGACAAAGAACTAGCCATCGTGACTGACAACGCCACTAATATGATCCACACAGTACAGCTGATGGAGCTACTTCAGGTCAACTGCTTTACGCACATGCTCACTGTTGGACTTTTCACAGTAGCCTGCAATACCAAAATTACCAGTTTGTGCATCTGGGTGAGGCACATTGCAAACTTTTTCCACTGTAGCAGTACAGCTAGCCACATGCTTAAAGAGAAGCAACATACAAATTTGGGATTGATGCAGTCCCGTGATGGAACAGTGCATTGGAAATGCTAGAAAGGTTTTTGGAACAGCCAGCCATCTCACCAGTGAGGCTGCTCCCGGTGTGATTGTCACTCAGCGCTCTGGTCTGCAACACATCTGCCACAGGTGCCCAGTCATTTTTAATGTGGTGACATGAGAGCAGCTTCAGTGCTTTCCTTAAGATCTTCATAAAGCCTAAGTAACTAGAACATAACTCATTTTCTTTCTGGGTGGTACAGCATACCGCAGTTCCAAAACCTGTATCATTTGTGAAAAGCCCTCGTTTTCAACAACAGTGTAGGGTCTCACATCTTTATAGATAGAAATTGCTATAGATTGTTATTTTTTGGGCACAAGGTGAATTAAATGAAGTATGAAGCTAAATGCCATTTCCAATGCAGACTGTTTAGGCACTACTCATTTGGATGTTGACCGAGATTACGTTTATGGTTGATATCGGGATAAAACATTTTTTAAATCTGTTGTGTTGCAATACTTCTGAGCTGCACTGCTTACATTTGGCTTTGCTTTAATCCAGTTGTTCTTTACCAACTCACTGTTCGAGTCCGTAGTAAGTCCACACATTTGACTTAACTATAGGCACTAATTACAGTTGAGGAGGACTCATCGTTTTATGTGAGGCAGTAAAGTGCTTTTTCCGTAGAAAGCCAACAGGCGCATTAGCGACATTTACTGGATCAAATGCCAGAAATGAAGATGAGCAAAATATCTAGTAATTTAGCAGGCTAAAGATTCACAAGATCGATATTGAAACTTTAAGAATCAATATTGAATTGTTAAAATGAAAAACAATAAAATCGAATAAAATAGATATTTTTACCCAGGCCTAATGCTTTGCACGCAATGCTTACTAGGATGGGATCCAACTCTGCCATGACCTTGCTCAGGATAAAGTAGGATTAGGAAATGGATGGATGGGGAGACCACTTTTCAAACTCAAACTGGGAAAAGTCCCATCATAAAAAACAACACTGTCACATCAAAAGGGACATTGTTACATGTACGTACATTAGTCAGTAGGCCTAAACCTAGAAAACCACACACAAATACAATTAAATATTTTTTTTACATTACAAATGCTATGCCTATAAAATAGTGCATTGCAAAACTGCACTTCAAGTTAGATAAAAAAAATACAAAAATACAACCAAGATTACAGAGAATAAAAATATATACAATAGCACCTTTCTAATAATCAAAGCACTTCAAATTTTATAAGGAATAGGAGTAAAAGCTAAGATGACATTAACAATACAGGATACAAAATATCAGACACTAAATGATACATAAATACTGTACATGAAACTCTGGGATATACAATTAGAGTAAAACAACAACAAACAGGAAAAAAATCACATGAAGAAACACCACAATCTGTGCATGCTTACATGTAGGAATATAAAGACTGATATTACAATCACCAAACAACACACACACCTCGGTTTATCTTTCACAGGGAAAATTCCCACACCCCGTGACCATAACAGGACAAAGCTAGTACAGAAAATGGATGGATGGGTGGATATTCCGAATGGTGAATAATGCTATGACGGTAGTCAGTTGCGGAATCCCCCAAGGGTCCATTCTGGGTCCCATGTTATTTTCATTGTTAGGGTCTATCTTTAAATAAAATACATCTCTTTCCACTGTTACATTGATGACAAATATCTATTTACCTCTGAAACATGGTCATCTCCCTTAAATCCTTATTGAATTGTGTGGAACATATCAAATATTTTGGATGTCCTTAAATTTTCTTCGTCTATATATATATATATAAAATTCTTTTTGCATTTGAAACGGAAATTACGTATGACCACGCAAAACGGAAATTACATATGACCACAGAACATATTATAATACAGGAACTAATCACTTCGTTTGTAGACGCCATTTTTATATCATCTTTATGAATTATTATTTGTGCAAGAGTTACTTTACTAATATTGAAAAGAAGTAAAACACAAACATGCTGATCTATCCCATAGAAGTGTGCCCCACGTCGCCCTCTCCCAGCCCTCCTCTCTGGACTCCAGCACTGAGCCGTTCGCTGCCAGGCGCGTTCTGACAGAGATGTTTTATTTATTTGTCCACGTGACTGTCGCGGAAACTGCAACATTATAACTTTTTTAAATTGGCAGTACTTGATAGTAGAAGAGATGAGGAAAACAGCTTTGCGTCTTTCTACTTTTTAACTGTGGCTAGCTGTAAACAATGTGAAGACGACACCGCCTTCAGCGGTGAGGGGTCGTGAGAACAAAGTGGACCCTTGGAGGTGCAGAATGTTGGGCTGCTCTGCCAGGTTGAGAGTTTCGCCGTTTCAAGCGGCGTCCTCTCTTCTTGCACTTTTTGTGACACTTAGAGTGCTCCGTCGGCTCCTGGGAGAGTGGAAATTATTGCGAATGAGTGCACCATCGAAGCAAAACTCTCTTTGTAAATTGCGCTTCACGACTACTTACTGCCCCTTAAGGTGAGTTCAGGTCAATAAAACCCCGCAACATTCAAGGTTGCTTTTGTGATAAATTCTTTTAAGAAGATGGAGGGTTTACATCTAAGAAGATGTACCAACCTCTTCATGTTAAGTTTTGGACTTGGAAATCGTTTGGACCTTCTGCCCGTTAAGCACTGAATGGCAGCATCCACATTTCTCAGAATAATTTTTCTCTTAAATCACAGGCACGTAGTACAAGGTTGTCAGGCAGAAATTTGTTGGATCGCATAGAAAATGCAATTTCTATACCACAACAATCAAGTAGCGCCTTTCATAAGGGATCTGCTACTGAGAGATGATCCAAATACATTTAAGCTGCTGTTAGTGCTACTTACCTGTGGTGTTATAGTGCCTTTAAAATGTACTTTACCCGAAAGCACTCCAGTACTGCTCAATATATCTTTACTTCTTACATGTTAATGTTTTTACTGTTTAATAATTTATATACTACATTTTATTTTTTTCCCCCTTGCACTTAGTGAGCGAAGCCACTGGGTAATCAGCTAGTTTTATTATAAAGAAAACAGAGATTGTGATGTTTGAGGCCTCTGACCTCCACAGTGCCTACAATTGTAATCTCGGTCTACTAACACCATACATTAAACCCTGTGTTAGGAACTTGGATGTGATATTTGATAGCAATCTCAAGTTGGATAAACATACAAAATTCTGTAGTTAAAGCCTGTTCCCCACTATGAGTGTTAGCTAAGATCAAGCTCTTTATGTCTGTTGCTGATTTTGAGAAGGTGACTCATGCTTTATTTGTTTATGATTGGGCTACTGTAACTCATTATATACTGGAGTTATCCAGCAATCCCCTTCTTGGCTACAACTGGTCCAAAATTCTGCTGCTAGACATTTGACAGGCACACATAGGTGTGACCATGATCCTCCTGTTTTAGCCTCCGTTTATGGTTGATTTTAAAAGGTCCTATAGTTTGCTTTTAAGTGTCAAAATAGCTTAGCACCTTCTCATCTCTCCAACCCTTTACATCTTTACTTGCCAACTTAGGTCATCTGATCAGATGCTCTTATTAGTGCAGAGGGCTCACCTAACACTTAAAAAGGAGCATGGTTTAGCAACAGCTGCTCAAAGATTTGGAACAATCTACCTGTTTGTCAGGTCTGCTATAACAGAAAATACATCTTTTTTCTTTGGTTTTTAATTACAATTGGTTCCTTTTTATATTTTTACTCTGTTTTTTTTTATTCTGTCATTTACTCTATTGTGCAGCACTTTGGTCAACATTGTTTGTTGTAAATGTGGATCATAAATAAACTCAACTTAAATAAAAGCCAGAATCCCTATGGTTAATTTGTTGTTTGCTTTCAACAACATTTTTCTATATTCATGGTTAGGAAACATCCGTCCATTTGTAAACCCACTTATCCTGCCCAAGGTCACAGGGAAGCTGGAGCCCATCCTAGCAAGCACAGAGTGCAAAGCAGGAACAGCCCTTACTAAGAGACCAGTCCACCAGAGG
Source organism: Polypterus bichir lapradei (assembly GCA_026402145.1). Taxonomy (NCBI): domain Eukaryota; kingdom Metazoa; phylum Chordata; class Cladistia; order Polypteriformes; family Polypteridae; genus Polypterus; species Polypterus bichir. The sequence goes on from JANRMT010062817.1 coordinate 19,000,454, forward strand.
GTGAACACAATCCCACACAAATATGCCGGGGCCAATTTAGCATTGTCGATTCACCTAATCTGCATGTGTGGGAGGAACCCTGAGCACCAAGTTTTTCAAATCAAATTACAGATGCAATTTCTTTGTGAAACCAGCATGGGCTATAGTAGCACCCCTTTATCTATGCTCATGAACAAACATTACACATGCCTTTTACAAAAACACACACAACCCACTTCCTTTTATCAGTAATCTTTATATATGTGTACAGATAAGCACACACATCCCACACCAAGGCAAAGAAAACTAGACATGCACTTTAATTTTTTGTACTCCAATTATATATTAAATGATTTGTATTGGTAACAGTGATATATTAATTCACTAATTGTCAAGTCCTATGTTTTTCTGACCCACTTCCAACAGGTACCAGTTCTTGAAAGGGTGTTAAACCACTGTACAGTTGTGCTTGAAAGTTTGTGAACCCTTTAGCATTTTCTACATTTTTGCATAAATATGACCTAAAACATCATCAGATTTTCACTCAAGTCCTAAAAGTAAATACAGTCATCCCTCGCTATATCACGCTTAGACTTTTGCGGCTTCACTCTATCGCGATTTTTTCTCATACACACTTACATCACTACGCATGCGCTTTCTGAGAACTTTTATCTAAGCCCCACGATGGCTCCTAAACGTGCTGCTTTTTCTAAGCCTTCTGACATTAAAACTAAGCGCCGGAGGAAGATGCTTACTATCCAGGAGAAGGTGAAACTCTTGGATATGATCAAAGATGGCAATACCCTACAAAAGCCTCCTCACGCATATGAAAAGGCAGCGCCAGCAACTGCCTATCAAGATGTTCTTCAGCCGCGCACCCAGACACCCACTGCCTACTCCTAGTACTCCTTCAGCGGAAGAAGACAACGACGCACCTGCTGAAGATACTGCACCACCTGAAGACTCTCCTACTGAGGTCGTGCCTTCATAGGTTAGTGGTTGTGTGTAAGAACTGTGTGTGTGTAATTAAATGTACAGTACAATAATCTACTATATAAAAGCGGTCGGGGATGTCCTTCCGTCCCGTGAGTGCAAAGCGTAGCGGTATTCCGCTTATCACAGACTTACTACTTGCGGCACGAAGCGACGCGATGTGAGCAGAGTTCTGGTGCTCCCATCGTTCCCTTGCTTTTGTGCGCAATGCGCTGGAAAAATAGACAAAATTATGTCTCTGGAAATAATTAATGTTGATGGAGTACAAATGCCTCACCGCGTAGTAAATATCAGGGGAGATGGTGCTTGCTTATTCTCATCTATAGCTTATTTAGTGCATGAAACTCAGTCTTTAGCGTTACAGATTCGGGCCGATATTGTACGACTTTGGACAGGCACTCGAGGGGATAAAAAAACGTAGGTTTTCGGGAGATATTATGAATGGGCACTTTGATGTTCTCATTCCCTACACTTACATGCCTGATGTACACATGGAACGCACACAAATTGAGGATAAAAGTCGGTCGCCTTAAAAGGCGGGTGAGCCTAGTAATAATATATTTGTAACGTCTAATATGTCTTATTTTCTCTTATTTTGTCTAATATATTGGGCAATACGAGTGTAATGGTGACTAAAGGGTGTTATTTCATGTCTAGAGGGCTCTAATGTTAAAAAACGTATTTAGAAGGTCGTAAACAGGTTTTCTATACTCTTAACTGTGAAAATATTCGATTTATAAATAAAGAATCCTACTTCGCGAAAATTCATTTATCACGGTAGAGTCTGGAACGGTGATAAACGAGGGTTCACTGTAAAGAGAAACCAGTTAAACAAATGAGACACAAATATTATACTTGGTCATTTATTTATTGAGGAAAATGATAGAATATTACATATTTGTGAGTGGCAAAAGTATGTGAACCTCTAGGATTAGCAGTTAGTATGAAGGTGAAATTAGAGTCTGGTGTTTTCAATCAATGGGATGACATTCAGGTGTGAGTGGGCACCCTGTGTTATTTAAAGAACAGGGATCTATCAAAGTCTGCCCTTCACAACACATGTTTATTGAAGTGTAACATGGCACAAACAAAGGAGATTTCGGAGGACCTCAGAAAAAGAGTTGTTGATGCTAATCAGGCTGCTCTCCAAAAAAAAACATCGCTGGTCGTCTACAGTTTGCTAAAGATCACATGGACAAACCAGAAGGCTATTGGAAGAATGTTTTGTGGATGGATGAGACCAAAATAGAACTGTTTGGCTTAAATGAAAAAAGTGTTGTTTGGAGAAAGGAAAACACTGCATTCCAGCATAAGAACCTCATCCCATCTGTGAAACACGGTGGTGGTAGTATCATGGTTTGGGCCTGTTTTGCTGCATCTGGGCCAGGACGGCTTGCCTTCAGTGATGGAACAATGAATTCTGAATTATATCAGAGAATTCTAAAGGAAAATGTCAGGACATCTGTCCATGAACTGAATCTCAAGAGAAGGTGGGTCATGCAGCAAGACAACGACCCTAAGCACACAAGTCGTTCTACCAAAGAATGGTTAAAGAATAAAGTTAATGTTTTGTTATGGCCAAGTCAAAGTCCAGACCTTAATCCAATCGAAATGTTGTGGAAGGACCTGAAGCGAGCAGTTAATGTGAGGAAACCCACCAATATCCCAGAGTTGAAGCTGTTTTTTCACGGAGGAATGGGCTAAAATTCCTCCAAGCCAGTGTGCATGAATGATCAAAAGTTACTGGAAACGTTTAGTTGCAGTTATTGCTGCAAATGGGGGTCACACCAGATACTGAAAGTAAAGGTTCACATACTTTTTGCCACTCACAAATATGTAATAGTCAATCATTTTCCTCAATAAATAAATGACCAAGTATAATATTTTTGTCTATTTGTTTAACTGGTTTCTCTTTATCTACTTTTAGGACTTGAGTGAAAATCTGATGTTGTTTTAGGTCATATTTATGCAGAAATATAGAAAATTCTAAAGGGTTCACAAACTTTCAAGCACAACTGTATACCAAACTGTAAACTTGATTTTGGACTGTGTAAAGGTTAAATGTTAGGTATGATGAAGTACACACAGACCCCTTAACTAAATGTATTATTACAGTGATGCGAGAAAGAATTTATCCCTTTTAAGTAGTCTTTACAACAGCACAGCATAAACAACTCTTAATCATCAGCTGGCGATCAGTAATCCTCAGCTTAGGTCAGTGCCAGTAGTGTAACAAGTTAAGAGTCTAATGGGGCAAATTCTGTAATTTTTCAAATAAAACACGGAGTGTTGCAAAGCAATTTAGTAATTCAACTTTTTTTTTTTTTTTTTAAGCATTTTTTTGACCTAATAATTGGTCTTGGTGGAGGACCTGATATCACTTAATATGAAAAAAATATGCCATAATGCAGAGAATAAAGGGAAATTTTTTTCACTATAATACCACTGAGTAATTTACGATAGCTTTCTTTTGACACATTTAATTGAGTAATAGAAAACACAATATTACAAATAATCATATCTGTTTTTAGGAAAAAAAAAAAAAAAAAAAAAAAGAATTTCACTCAAAAGTTAAAAATGTCATTGAGTTAACTCTAAAGCTGAAAAACTGATACAGAAAGTTATTGGAGTGTCTAAGGTTGGATAAAATGCTTGTACGATATCCACAGAGCTTCAGCACAAGTTTCAAGAGTTGACATGGCAACTTGAAAATACTGAGAAAACAACCTGTTAATCTATTTAAAAAGCTGTACTACAATTTATGCAGCGGTATTTACTCCATTAGTTCTATAGATAAGTACGGTATATCTTCTGAAGCTGCTCAAATATATGGCATATAAAGCAACTAATAAATTCAGACTGGCACAAATACGGACTAGTATTTAACCAGGTTGAATTAAAGAATCTCTTTTAGGAATTGTACCTGTTTTTGTCTATGAACTGTGCATATCTTAATTAGGCGCAATTTATCTATGCAAACTTGCCAATTTTACCATCAACAATGGGGATTTTTGGTAAAAGGCTTTTTTTTCCTTCACCTTCAGATATGTTCTTAACTGGATTTCTGTTCAACCTTTAAACAGATGTACACTAGAACAATGAGATTTTTGTATTTAGTTTGCTCCACATTTTCTCCTGAAATACAAGTCTCCCAAGCCCCAGCTCTCTGGCAGAAAACACGAGTCTGTAGCAAATACCTGCCATCACTGTATCTTTAGCCTTCACATGCCTGTTGGGCACCAGTGCACTACTGGCTCCGAGTACTGTGATAAAGAAATTACCCTCACAAGGATATGCAATTTGGATTTAATTTAGAACAGCCAATTGTGGTTTCAGCAAATCAGAAAAGCCTCTTACCCTTGCTGTAGTATTTTTTCCCCCAGTAAAGTTTTGACACAATACCAGGAAATACCTCATTTTGTAAATCACAAATCTGTAATTGTCACACGTAACGCCTTCCTCCTCAAACATAAAATGCCCAGTTCCTTTAAAACTGCCATAAACTTCTTGCTGACCCTTCTTGATCTGGACACTCAATTTGAGAGAATGCCTTTTCAGTAATTTTATATTGTCTCCATTTTATTATAATAGGACAATTTGTTTTGGTAGATTTTCATTAAATTGTCTGAATTTGTGCAATTATTTGCAAGATCTAGACCAGTGTTTCCCAAACTCGATCCTGGGGACCCCTGTGGCAGCAGGTTTTTGTTCCAACCAGCTTCTGGTTTTAATTTGACTCCTGGGCTAATTAAGTGATGTGTGCAAACGGCACAGAGAAAGGGCAAAATATAATGAAATCAAAAGAGAGTTAAGCATTTAAATCTATAGCAAAATTAGAAATATTTCTAAATGTCTTATAAATATAAAAATCATGCTGTTGTGCTTTTCTGAATGTAGAAGAATAAAAATACCAGCTAATTAAATGAGATCAGTGTTATCAGGTGTTGCCACTGATTAGGAATCTGAAACAGGATTTTGCTATAACTTGACATTGAAATAACATTGGTAGTCGGTCCTGGATGGTAATCGTGGTTGCAGGTTTCTGTTCCAACCCACTTAATTAGAAACCAATCCTTATCAATAACAGGCCATATTTAATTTTATGGCTTGTTAGTGTTTTTATTTGCCCATGTTAATGTTCCAATATCATACATATTTTTCCTTTACAAGGATATCATTCAAAGGATTTTTAGCAAGAAGCAGATGAGTACTTCTCAGTCCTTCACTTTTTTGTCTTGAGAGTTTCCTTCCAAATATTTTACTAAGCCAGATCTTTCACAATTAAAACACATTTCAAATTACATGACTGTTCCAGTGACTTTCAGCCGCAGCCTTCATTTACCTAATCTTTAGCCAGTCGGAGGGAGTCGGCAGTGCGCTCCCATGAAACCAATCATCTAATTTGACATACCCAACAACTGACAGCAACTAGTCTGCGACTGGCTAGGATAAAATCAAAACAGTTTGATTTCTTGGTAGTTGGAGATGCAGGTTGTGTATGCAGGTCTGCCGACAACCAAATGAACCAATGAATGCATTCTGGAAGTACAATGCATAGAATGTAGCAACGAGGAATAAGGAACACGCATGTTGGTTGTGAAAGTCACAAATAAAAGTCTGATGTGTTGTATTTTGCACACCATAACAGAATGGAAAAAAAAATTAAAAGGGCAAAGATTGCTGCCAAACTCACTGATGCTTTTAACCCTTCTTAAAGCACCACCATCTGAAAAAGGGACAAACATGACTGCACTGAAAGATCGCCACTCAGTTAGTAAATGAGATCAGCAAATCTGATATGCCCAACACCAAAAAGTTGCATAATGTGACATTGGCTTAAAAACAAAAAAAAAAAGATGCTTGAGCAATAAGTGTTTCAGCAACAATTAATGATTTCTCATTAAAAACTGTATTGTAACAGAAACCAGCAGCCACTATGGCCCTCCAGGACAGACTTTGCATATTCCTGCTCTACATGAAGATTTTGCATATTCTGATTCAGCATGAGTTGAACAAAGAAAAGCTGCAATACATGTAAAGGCCTAAAGCTTGTTTATGTACAAAATACAAAAAACTACCAACAGCATTCATAAAAACATATTAGGACTATTGATCTTCTTATAGTACGCGGGAACATTTCTTATCATCAGGAAAGCAAGCAATATTTTATCAGCTCAACATGCTGCACTACAATAGCCTGCACATTCAGCTGGTCACATGTGCGGTACTTTTAAATGCAAGGAATTGCTGCTGCAGCTTCGTAAGTCTGCATTAATCATATTTTGGAAATGCTGACTTGGATAGATATGTACAATAATAAGGCATTACAGGGATAATTGTGAAAACAAGGCAAAACTTATTTTGCCTGCAGGTTGCAAGGCATGTGCCTTAGCTTTCATATTTCTTTCTGAAATAAAAAAAAATATCTGTTTTAGCCAACTTATCAGTGAAGGTCACTGATAATGTAAAATAGACAAATTTGATCTCGTCTCCTTTCAGCCAAACATGCAATTTCATTTTTATTATAAGTAATACACTTTCACCTGCAAAAAATCTTACATTATATTAATGTAGAGCAACTGCCAATATCTAATTGCATGAACACTCAAACATAGTATTTAAAATAAGGTAAAGTAAGCTGCACAAAGTGATTACAGAAGATAAAATATGGTTTAAAACATAGAAAACTGGTATTTACTACAAACATGCTACATTTGAATTCATTCTTGGGACATGGGGTTAGTGGTATTTGGGGTGAGACCAAAATGCAAATAGGATTTATGCTTTTGATTTAACAAAAAAAAAAAAAGGCAGGAAATGCAATTCTTTTTCAGGATATAATAACTTAATAAAAAGTAATGTTGCTATATTAAAAAAAAATTGCTTACCCAGTAACATCTGCCAACAGCATATTCAAATATAGGTTCAGGTATAGTCTGGGGTACCAGGTAATTCCAATGTATGCCTGAATATCCATTTTTAAGTGGCCTGAAATTAAAAAGAAAGTGGCCAAAATAAGGAAGAAGTAAAAGAACATAATGTCAAGATTAGGTTTTAAAGTCAATTAACAAATGTAATCTTGTAACCATTTTAACCAAACAGGCAATTTCAAAAACATACTTCATACTGCCAGATGGCAACATTCCTGACATAAACCCCTCTAACTCAAGCTGGCATAGCTGAGTATATAGATAGTCAGTACTGTACCTGAAGCAGCCATATCTAGCTGTGTAGCATTCTTATTAGATCACACCGACCCTGAATATTCTCAGTGGCTACAAACTCCTGCTGTCTGTCCACGGGTTGCAAATCCTTCAGCAACTGGGAGTTTACCTGCCTGCCAGTCATCTAGCTGAGATGTGCACTTGCCCATGCGGCAAAGAAGAAATTTGTCAGCCGACTCCCCTTTGCGGAAAAGCAAGCAGCTGGCATTCATGCAGCTGCGAAGCAGAAGCAAAGAGGAGCCGATAGCACAGTCGATCTTGCCTGACCACAGCACTAACTGTCAAAACTTCAAAACGCAAGCAGAACCATTGCTGCTGTGAATACACTGATGCAGTAAGCCTTCCTTAGAGATTAAAAGTCTTTTCTCATTTACAATTTAGAACATGTACACGCTCCAACAGTACAGAAAAGGCACCTTTCTGGTTTTGCATTCTGACTTAACACTCTGATAGAGGCAGACTTAAATATCATTTACCGACTACAGTCCACTCTCCATTTATTCCTTTTCAAAATTATGCAATGTGTAGAACAATAAGACTACTGAAAATAACACATTTAAAACATAACAGGATTTTTTTTTTTAATATATAAAGCATAATTCTATACTGAACGGCATTATATGGCACTCTGTAAACAACTGTATAGCTCATTCTTGTATATATTTTTTTTTTTTTTTAAATACCTGGTTCACAAGCAGGCAAAGTGATTTTCACAGAACCACACAGATACTGTATATTGGTAAAGATGGAAGCTATTGATCTGCAAAGGAGGGAGTCTGCATTGTTGCTCTGAAGTGAAGATCCTGTGTGGCTGCTTTCTTTCATGAAATTATTAAATAGGTTAATGCAGAAAGAAGAAACCGGTAGTCAGGACAAAAAAAAAAAAACAACAAAAAGAACACCACAACACCCTGTACTTTTGTTGCACTTAACATTGGTTTACCAAGATTCTACAATAAAAAAAAAAATCAATATGAGACAATTATTTTTTTGTTTGCCAAATACATGCATTAAAATTGGACCAAATATTTTTCCCTTCAACTTGTGGAGGCCCCTGTTTCAGGCTCTTTCAATGCCATGTGGCTTGTTCTCTTCTGTTTTCACAATTACAGGCAGTTAATACGTAAAAATAGTTATACTGCCTGCACAACTGCTGTTATAAAATTGATCAATAAAATCACCAACAGCTATAAACTGGGAAAATTATTGGAATTTCATCTTTCATTCAAAAGAAAAGCATAGGATTCACTTTTACACAGAAGTTTAGTAATTATAGCTTTCTAACTTCAAATGTATAACACAATTAAGATAGTACATATAGAAACAGAAATTTCTAGAATACTAAAATTATTTACTTAATGAACTTAAGTAATCGCTTAAAATTCCCAGCTAAGCAATCATGCAGGAGCAAGTCATGTGAACTAATAAAAAATAATACAAGATAAATGGAGACAGCAACGGTTCACATTTTTTAAGGGTTATTGGTAATGTAATAAAGTGAATTTAGAGAACAGAAAAGATGGTAATGGAAAATTTAAAGAAACAAAAAATGTTATGCTTCCAGTCAATACAATAAAACAAGTCTCAAGAAAAAGGTTATTTTGGATATGGAATGAAAATGTTTCAGAAAATGGTAGCAGTTCTTTAAAAACTGAAAATATTCAAAACAATTATAAAATAGTTCAATGTCCTTTAAATCATTTTTTTGTAAATTAATTTAATAGTATATTATTAGAAATGTATGTAATTCCTAAAATTTCTAAGGCAAAGTGGTAGCTCTGAGGCTAGGGATCTGTGCTGGTAATTGGGAGGTTGCTGGTTCGAATCCCACAAATACCAGAAGTGATTCCACTCTGTTGGACTCTTGAGCAAGGACCTTAACCTGCAATTGCTCCATCCTGGGCATGACGTTAATTTGCATCCAGCACTGTAAGCAAGTCCTCCAATTTACAGGAAAAACTTAGGAGTTGGTTGGCAGGATTGGCACTCCAGCCACTTAAACAAAACAAAAAAAAAAAAACAAAAACCCAACAAATCGAACTAGTGGGGGTGCCGAGTTGTCATCCATTGCAAGGTTGCATTTGGGTCCTAACTGGGATACTGAAATGTTTTGTCATGTGGTGGGTGTGGTAATGTGCTGTATCAGTGCACGTGCCAAACCTCCTCTCTCTAAAATTGTATTCTTTGTAAACATGGTGGAGGAATGTACATTAATTTTTGACCTCTGATTTCACTTATGTGGTGTTGAAAATTATTCGTCCCTCATTTTTTACAAAAAAGTAAAACATGGCAACACTGAATGGCACAACTGACATTCCCAAAGGCACTCTGGTTAAAGAAGTAAAAAAAAACCAAAAAAAAAAAAAACCAAATACTATATGTAAGAGGAAGTGTTTAGCATTATTCTTCATCTCTATAGGCATACTTAAAAGAATAAAATGTTTACTTCTTACAAAATATGCATACATCTTTCTTCAAAAAAAATACTTAATAAAAAAAAGTTTCCTTAAAAAAAAAAAATCAAACCAGCAGCCTATTGAGGTAATTAATCATCAATGCTAACTTCAGCACAGCAAGTGTAGATTAGAGGCATCAAAAGGCAGGGTCAATGTGTGGATTTTATACGTTTTTAGAGGCCACATGCATTTTTTTGGGGCAATGCTTTTTCCTCCACATCTCAAAGTTGTACACATTAAGGGAACTGGCAATTGCAAATGCCCTCTGCCCAACTGTGTGTGCCCTTTGATGGATTTGTATCCCATCCAGTGTTTTTCTTGCTTTGCACAAAACGCAATCAGGATAGAATCAAATGGCCTGTGAAAATGTTCAGGATTAAGAGGGTTTAGAAAAGGAGTAAGGAAAACCATGTTATTTTGTGACACATTTGTTTTTCGGTTAGACCACCTTTGTAGTTTTTAGTGTACCAGTGGCAAAACCTTCACAAATTTTATTTCTTTTTCTTATAAATGTAGCGAACTTGATTCACTGATTCTGATAAGGGCATGAATGAAGAAGTTCTTTCAGACTAATCTGCCAGTAGCGAGGGGTGATTATATATCTGTATATAAAACATAATTAAGATCACAGGGAGGGGAGAGAAATACATTCAGCAGTCACACCAAAATGCCACCAATGATTATTAGAACTATATGTGCCGTTCTGCATCTGCTGTAAACTGAACTATGATGGCGACTTCCAACTATTAAATGCAAACTACTGTAGTATTCTCTGGGTTTTATCATAATTATATTAACTTTTCAGTGAGGCTAGTTGTTTCAGGGCCTCATGGCCAAGAATTTGATCCATTAGTGAAAACCAGTTTTCCTTAATTTATGGGGCAAATAGCCAAAAAATGTTTGGCCTGTCAATCTTAAGTGAATCAGGGACATGAACATTTAGATACAGGTGCACACAGACACAAAATGGTCGCTTCACTACTTACATCTACCTAAGAGAATGAAGGAAAGCCATTTGCTATAATAGTCTGAATTCATCAGGATATGGGGTCAGCAAGATGTCAGAAATAATACAAAATGATGCATTCCCCATGTTGTGACATTTGCTATTGGAGTGGTGTACAAAACTGTTCATAAAGCATGCATTTTAGGTCACCCAGCACATACACAGCATATTCAACAGTGAATGAATTCTTAGACAGACAATAACTCTTAAAGAGGGTGGCATTTGGTGCTTTTCATACAGAACTGTATAAATGGGAATCTATAATGGCAAAATATTGCAAAATTAAGTTCCTCAAAATATTAATTTAGGCAGTTCCTACTGAAGCATTCTCTCCTCTGAGCAATTGAACAGGCAACATTTTAAAAATAGCATCATGTAAAAATCGTGAGTGGTCTCCCCTAGACTTTTTCATATACTCAGATATGAGGATGGATATTTGAGGAGTAAACTGCATATTATGTACATTAAAGAATCATCAACAAGTCAAATTAAATAATATATTGAACAATTATTATAAAAGTTGAATAAATCTGACTGTACAGCTGCATGAATAAAATTAATTAATTAAATAAAAAGCATGTGCTCAGGTAATGTACCGCTTCCGGTTAGCAGAAATAGCCCAAAAGTTGATAGAAATCTATGTTTTGTACCTAATACTTGTATGCAAAATTTGGTTGACCTAAGAGAAACCGTACTCAAGTTATCGTGTTTACATACATACACACACAGAAATAGACATAATTCCAAAAATGGTATTTTCAGACTCTGTGAGGTCTAAAACATCGAGATTCATCAAAATCTCAACATCAAATTTTTGGACGATTAAAATACTTTCCTTATACTTTGCATACGAGAAAGTAAAAGTGCAACATGAAGCTACCTGCAAGTGGCAAAAACATGAACTTGGTCTTCATTTTGCAGTTCGACATAATTTTCAGACTGCAGAGTAGTTTTTAATTGCTAAGAACTTTTACATGAAGGTAGAAGGTTGGCACAACTAAAAACATGTTGTCTTATACTCATTCACACATGTCACCACTTTTTGTTTTCAATAAGGGATACACAGTGGTGCCCAAGGAGACCAGAGTTAGTGTCCCGTGTGTTCCCTGAATGGAGTTTGTATGTTTTTCCTGTATCTGTGTGGGTTTGGTCCCACTGTGCAAAGACAATGCAGGTTAGGTGGATTGGCACCGGTAAATTGTGCATAGAATGTGTGTGTTTGTTCAGCATTCCCTGCCCCCCTGCACTGGATTAGCAGAATAGGAGGATGGATGGACATCTCTGCTATAATGACTGTATTCAAATATATACTCTTATGTTTATACAGTGTTAACCATAACTGGAAGAAAAAAAAAAAAAAAAAGTAAGAAGTCATCTTAGACATTCAATCATTTAGGCTAGGGCACTTCAGACAATGACTTACACGTGCTAACCACAGACTACAAACTTCAAACCAAAACCAGTCAGAAATGTTAGTTCTGCTATAATTTACAAAAATGTTGAAATATTCTTTCTTATGTAGACTGAACTGGTCATTGGATGAATTTTTACACTTCCATGTGCATTTGTTTTCCTTCAGAGAACTATATTTTTCATAGGGTGCATATATCACTAAAGTATGCTATTTTGTCACCTTGCACATTTATAAAGGGAAACACAGAACATCCAGTTTGTTAAACTATGTCTTTTACAAATGGAACTGATGCTATCATGGATTAAATGTATCACACGGACAGTATACCTGTAGTGTCTAGGAGTACACTGTAGCAATACAAATACAATAGACAATAACTAAAGCAACTTGCTTTCAACACACCATAAGAATCAGTTTTGGTGTCTTTTGCTGTGCACTCTTGACAATTCGGTCCAAATTTAAACCCCGAAACACCATTTTCTTTGCTGCAATACAGTATTAAGCAAACCAAATAAAACCCATCTTCTTTAGACAGTTCTGATATCTTCAAATGTAAATCCATACATAAAGACATAAAACATTTTTAAAATCAAGCGCAGACAAAAAAATCCCCTACTCCTTCCAGCACTTTTCTCAAAAGACTTTAGTATAACTATCATCACCAATACAGATGAAGGCTCTCTGTGTACAAAGACTGTATATGTGTGTCTTTGAATTTTAAAGCACATTCAGATTAAAGAATTTTCAGCCAGCATCTTAAAGCCTGGCTTGACAGCAGCAGACAATTTTCTACCTCAAACCTGGCTACAGCCAGTGCCAAAGTGATAATAGTTAGGTTAGCTATGTTTAGAAACTATTGATACCACATGAATTCAATTAATGAATACAGAAGGGCAAAGTCTATCACAGTAGCACTGGGAAGCAATCATTGCGGGTTTTGAAGTGCTCAGAATCTTTTCATCTAGTGGTGTTTTTATGATGTCTGGAAGTAGCAAACAGGGCTGTGGAGTCGGAGACAATTTTGGGTACCTGGAGTAGGGGTCGGAGTCGGCAAAAATGTACAGACTCCGACTCCCAATAAATTTAAATTGTAATGAAAAAAAAAAAAATACAGCAAATTCAAATGTCCCATTTCACAAACAGTCATAATTAAGTACTTATGTGTTGTAAGAATAAAGCCCAGTGCATAGTTGTGTCACTACTAGTGTGAAGTTCAGCTGAGCTATTATACAACCTGACATTCACATATTGTAATATGGATTGTGGTACATTACAAAAAGTATTTTCATTTTATTTCAGATATAATGTGTTTAATAAGTTCATTTGAGTGTAAACAAGTACTGTATAATGATGTAAGTGTAGGTGTGTGCTATGGCCTAATGTGTGTTCAGGGGTTCTTGTCTTTTGTTTAAACTGTCCAATACGGTAGAGAGTCAGCTTCCTAGCCAGTAGTTCTGTGGTTAAATGACATGTATGTTGCCTTCCTTTAAATCAACATGGAAAATACATTAGCATATTAAATACAGAGGAGTCGGAGTGTCGGAAAAATACCAGAAACTAAGGAGTCGAAGGATTTATCTACCGACTCCACAGCCCTGGCAAATAATATCAAGCACACTTTTTATTCTCCTTTTTAACCAATACTACATTCTACTCCAGAGTCTTAAAATTACCTAAAAAATTTTGTGTCCTATGTAATATTATTCCTGCCTCACAGTACCTGAAAATTAGATCAGATTCAAAAAATTAGTTGCTTAAGGTGAGGTTTGCGCTTGCCACTGTGTCAGCTGTTTACAAAGCAATTATTTATAAATAGCTTTTAAAGCTTGGAAAAAAAAAGCTTTAATAAAAACATTTAAAATATCTGAGAATTCAAATTTATTTCAGTTACAACAATGTACTTGTTAAGATTTGTAAAATGGGGGTAGCACAGTCAGTATAAAAGAGTTAAAATATTAATAATATTTTCCATGATTTTCTTTCACAGGTTACAATTTGGAAATCAAAACTAGCCAGATGTTTTTGACAGCCATGATTTAAATTGAAACTACAGACTTTAAATGTGTTACTTCTTAGTGTAAGATGCTGAGGCAGTCGTTCCTTATCTAAGGGGTATGGTTTACACTTGAAGCTTAGCCATGCTCTGTTTTCACTTCTTCACATGACACAGCAGAATTTTTTTTTTTTTTTTTTTTTTTGAGGTAAAATTAACTATAAATGTTGACTGAGTGAAAATGCTCTCTCCTGGTTTACAGTTTGATTATTTGGGTTTATATTGTCTTTCACAAAGTTACTGGATGTAAATTTCATTTGCAATCACAGCCATATTAAAAAATACTTCAGTAAGACATCAACCACAGCAAAGTTTGAACAATACACTGATGTTTGTCAATATGAACTGCAATTCACTATATTTATAATGTGGAAATATAAGGTGTGATATATTGGCTCAAGCGTATGTTACTCATTTGGCCAAAATTTCAACTCAAAAAAAAAAAAAAAAAAAAAAAAAATCTAGAGTGGTCTCCCCTCCACTTTCTTGTATACTCAGATATGTGGATGGATATTTGAGGAGTAAACCACAAGACAAGGATTATATTTTTATATTATGTGCATTAAAGAACCATCAACAACAAATCAAATCAATAATATATTCAACAAATATAAAAACATGCATAAAAAGGTAAAGTACCACTTCCGGTTAATGGAAATAGCCTAAAAGTTGTTAGAAATCAACGTTTTGTACCTTATACTTGTATGCAAACTTTGGTTTACCTAAGTGAAAGTGTACTCAAGTTATTGTGTTTACATACACACACACACAGACAGACACAGACATAATTCCAAAAATGGTATTTTCAGACTCAGGGAAGTCTAAAACGTTGAGATTCATCAAAATCTCAAAATGAAATTTTTGGAGGATTACAATACTTTCCTATACGAGAAAGTCAGGGAGGTCTAAAACATTAAGATTCATCAAAATCTTGACATTGAATCTTTAGACGAATGCAATACTTTCCCTATACTTCGTATACGAGAAAGTAAAAAAAAAAATGCAATATCACAAAAAGCAGTAATATTTAAACTTATTGGAAACAAAGTCCAATCTTAGTGTGCAGGAAATCCATTGTTATATTGCTGGGTTATACCCTTAGTACAAATACACCAAATCTACAGTACATGTGCTGCTAATTGTGTATAAAAGCTTCATCACTTTCAAGTGTAGCTATAATATGTATAGAATTACTACTAGCTGTCAATTTGAGAGACCGAGACAGAAAAAAAATAAAAAACAAACCCACACACCAGGAAGTGAGATTAAGGTAAACAAAACAAGATTGTGATTCACAAAGATGACAAAGATGTCAAGATAAAAAACATACAAGACAACTTCAGGACCAAAAGAGGCTGTTATTAACACGTTCTCAAATGCCGACTATAAAATTTTTAAAATTAAAAAACACACAACACCTATCACATGCTCGGGCTTCTCATACAAAACTTTTGCTAAGAGTTTGGGTAGAATAATTTTAGACTGGTGCTCCATCCAGGCAGCATTTTTACCTAAAAGTCAGTGCTGCTGGGAAAGACACTAGCTCCCATGTAGCCTGAACTAGGTAAGCAGATTAGAAAATGGCTTAATTGTGGTGCTTCATCTGCCCACAAGTATAAATTCTATTTTAAACAAAAGTATTTTTTTCATCAATATAAAAGAAAGCTTAAATCACACAAACTGTAGTTCAATACATTCCATGCACTCACAAGCAGGTCATCCTGTTAACTGACTTAATATTTTTCTTGATTGCCTTTTTGGTTTCACTTATACCTTAGCTTCTGTTCACAAGCTTATCCAAAAACCCTTCTCCTGCCAAAGGCATTATTCTTTACAGCAATGCAGGCCACCTTTTATTGTCTTTCCTTCCATTTTATGATTTGTGTTTTCACCTTTGACGATGACCGAGATGCTATGTTTGTTTGTTAATTCCCCTACACTAGACTTTCACTAGTTTTCTCCTATACTTTAACGTACACATATTTCTCAGCTTTGAACATACTGGATTTATGACGCTTGTTATATCCTATGCAATGGTGCTGTCAGAGTTTAAGCGGTCATGTTCTGCACATACTCATTTCTTAAACTCCATTATCCCTGAGAGGATTGTCTTTGAGTAATGATGAACAGAAAAAGTGTCATCTCATGTGGATTTGATCAGGTTCTAGTGCTCCTTCCATCTTAAATCAGTAGATACTGTGTGTATCAACACAGTAGTAACTTTTTCACTTTATTTAACAGCTCCTGCGTTTACCAACATTCTCAATATGGCTGCCACTTGTCAGATTTTGTCACTACTCAATTCAGAATAAAAGTTACCAGTGAATCAACTAGTTTTGCCAATTTTTCTTTAGCAGTATTTCAACATTTTGCTTGATAAAATTCTTTTGGTTTTAAATTAAGTTAGGATGCAAGAGGATCTACAGAATAATATCCATATCACTAGATAATCAGCATCAGGCCAAGGCCTACATTTGATAGACAATTCAATGCTATGTTTGACATATTCACTGTGTTCCAGATGTGCAGAACTTTAAGACAGCATTGGGCTACAGCATGAAAATGTCCACAGTATGGAAGTTTTTCCCAGTAAAGAAGAATAACATAAAATATGCCAAATGTTACACTTGTTCAATTCATGCCTTGCACGGAGGGATTGAAGTATGAAACTTCAATACCATCAAGTTAATGAAGGCATGCCAACCCAACACATCCTCAAATCCAAAGATTGTAATTAAGCACCGTTGTGCACAAAATTGAAAACTGCAGCTGCTCAGCCTGTTGATAAATTTCTTGGGGAAAAAAAAAATCTAAAATTTGACAAAGACAGTTCAGAAACATAAACAAATTACAAAGGTGGATGACCGGCCATTTTCAGGTCAAGATATGGGGCTTTGACAGCCATTTAGCCTACCGATCTTCAGCCTTATTACATAATTCCCAGTGAATATTTTTTCTCAGACCTAGTGCATCCAAGGCAACATAATATGGTGGCAAGTCATATGTACAAACTCCTTGCTGACAGGGTCACACTGATACATGGACATCTGATAGAAGCCCTAAACATGTGCTTAGTTTAACTCCTCAATAGACTGATGGCTATTTTTAATTACAGAAGGCAATTTTGCATATCTAAGAATGCTCAGGATCACTCTGCATGGAAATCCAAAGAATGTTAATAACATGGAAAACACCTAAAAAGAATGTTCATGCAGTACATTCAGCTCCCGGACTTCTAACCTTACATTCAAATATATACTTATTTTTAATATAATAATTCTAATTTTTGGGTAATTTGACAACCCTAGTAATTAGTGTCAGGTTTATCTTTTAGAGGTGTAAGATGGCAATAAATATAATGCTGTTTACATATGCATGTTTAATGATTTGGTATATGCAGCAATTTCTGTCAGAAACACCAATCTCACTGAATGGAATTCCACTACAATACTGGAACAACAACAGAAGTAGATTTCCTACCAATGACAAATTAGCACGCAAGCACCTGTCAGTCCAATGCATTTGTGTGGACAGCGGTAGATTGTCAAGTGCAACT
The DNA here is from genome assembly GCA_026402145.1 of Polypterus bichir lapradei. NCBI lineage: Eukaryota > Metazoa > Chordata > Cladistia > Polypteriformes > Polypteridae > Polypterus > Polypterus bichir. Next base: position 19,018,135 of record JANRMT010062817.1, read on the forward strand.
TCTGATGTGATCAAAATTTCCTGCGATGATGTAGAGATGCTGTTGTTCATGAAGTAAAAACCTCCTCCTTAAAAAGTTATTTCTTTATCATTATATCATTTACCATTTTTTTCCATTTTTTCATTATTCTAATTGCGATTAGATGCTTTTCCCCATCAAACAAAAAGAAAAAAATTATTATAGTGTTAAAGACTACAATCTGCAAAACCAAAGATCAGGTAGCCAGCTAAATGTGGTTCAGCAGAAGCTGTGTGTTTGAACAATTATACTAATAACATCTTCTGCAAACAATGTAAGTGGGGCTATTTATTTCTTTGCCATTGTATAATTTTACCCTCTTTTGAATGTTACATTTTTTCAAAACTAATCTAAAAAGAAGAATAAAGTGTTACATAGCCTTTAAAGCAACAGCCTAGAAAAGCATTCCTTATACGAAGAACAGGTAGCTGTGACAGATGCGGTTTACTTTAATGATTACACATGGTCTGCAAAAGTGTAATGTTATACAAATAAATATTAAATTTATCTGTAATCCTCACCCAGACAGATCTAGTCCTATTTCTTCTGTTTTACAGTATAAATGTTTGCATCAGCATAAACAGATGGCAACATTGACATCATCAGATATCGGCATCACTCCAAAATTTCTATATTGGTGCATCTCTAAAATTAAGTTTTAATTAATTCATTAATTATAATAATTTGAAAAAATGTGCATATTTTAGACTCTGAGACCTGAACAGCATTCAGTTCATATTAAGAGTGCCTTTTTTTCTTTGTGCGGAGAGGGCTTGTTTGCCAGTTATTTATTGGAGGTTTTCTGTTAGATCACCAAACGGGTAACAAACAGTTGGTAGGATGCAGACTGTGTTCATCTCAGGACAGAGAAGCAAGGGCAATGACATAAATTTTGCATAATTAATGTTAATATGGGTAACTCTTAAAATGCATAAATTACACTTTAACATACAGTATACATTCTAAAATATTTCCCACCGCCCTCGCTATAGGAGACCCAGAGTTAAGAGAATACATCTTTATTAAAGTACATCAGTGAAAAAAAAAAACTCAAGGATTGTACACTTCTTAAAGCATAAAGAAGAAGACTAGACTCCTTTGGTACTGTGTCTCTTCGGAGAGTCCTTGGGTACCGCTGGTAGACTTTGTGTCACGGAGTCCCGAATGTGGCACATTACCTGCATTATGAGGGAGCGTCAGTTACGGCACTATGGCCATGTGGCGCGATTCCCTAAGGGTGATCCAGCTCGCAGGACCCTCATTATTGAGGACCTGACTGGCTGGACCAGGCCAAGGGGACACCCACATAACACCTGGCTGCAGCAAATACAGTATCATTTCCGGAGGGTGGGACTGGACTGCGTGTCTGCCAGTCAGGATCCTGAGCGGTTTCATCATGTGGTGGGTGCGGCAACGCACTGTACCACTGCATGCTCCCCAACCTGACCACTAAGGTGCAAGACGTTATTTTTAAAATATTAAAAAAAAAAAGTGTGGATCATTCACATTGCATTTGCTTTTGGAGTCTTAGCAAGTTGATGGCAGTTGTGGTGTGCTCCTGTGAGGGCCAGTCACATAGTCTTACATACCCCGTGTCACAGTTCATCTTGTCTGCAACTCCACAGGACAGAAACCAAACAGTGTAACAAGTTGTCTTAAGTTACAGAAGAAGGCTCTGTGTGTGTAAGAGCTGATAACCAAAAAGCGCTTATCCAGAAGTACAATGCATATAATCCAGTGACAAAGAATAAAGAACATGGATGTTTTGGACCTCACAAATAGAAGAGAGGCTGATGTCTCATGTCTGAGGTGCAATGATAGAATGTAAAAAAAACATTGTGGCAGAACTTGCCATATTGTAAACCAATTGCATAGGAACCAGCTACATCAGGCACCACATTATTGGTCATCAGAAAAAGGCACAAACTTGGGATTATTTGGAAATTTTAAACTCTGCCAGAAAGTTGTCACGCGGTCACGTAATTTGACAATGAGATCAGCAAACGCAGTCACAAAGTTTGACATCCCCTCAGACTAGAAGTCATGTAATGCAACATTGGCTTTAGACTCTAACATGAAGAAATACAATGATGGAGGGACTGGTGGTTATGGAAATGAATAAAGAAATGTACGCATTTGGCTTCTCACCCTCATTCACTGGTCAGTTGTCCTGTCTTCAATTCAAAAAGTCAATCCAATGTGGCTTTAGTTTCCCTTTTAGAGTATATGCTGATTTTTCCAGAATTTTTCCATCTATTTAACAATAATTTTGCAAAAAAAGCACATGTTTAGAACTTTTTGAGCATACAGCTTGATAACTGACATGTGGATAATGTGACACAAGTAACATGAGAACATCTTTCACTGTTATGCTGCATTGGTCAATATTGGCTTGTAGTATATCAGAACTTTCTTTCCATTGTGCATGAAAATATGAGATTAATAATTTCTCAGCTAACTCTATAAACTACATGGGGTAAGTAATAAAAAAAAATATTATGGGTAGAGTATTCCTTTAACTTAACATTTCATGTTACTTTTACTTCTACACTAAATGTTGCAGCATATTCGTTTATTAATAAGAATTTGTTATTTATCATAAGAGGTTCATTTTTTGAGTATATTTGCTAAGGTATTACTTTCAAAACATCAATAAGCTTCTTTAATAGTTGTAAAGAAGCTCAATAAGCTGATGTACTCTATTTAAAATACATGTTAATAATTTAATTTGAAAAGATCAGGTAACCAATTCTAGATTAAACAAGTTGAAAAAGGCAAAGGCTAAAAATTAAAAATGAATACTGAGCATAATACAAGTCTTATTCCTTTAAAGCTACAAGAACAATATACTGAACCATCCAAATATACTTTGCCATCAATTTCCTTGGAAGTGGGCCCCTCGTCAAGGTTTTTCAGAGAAAAGTGAATCAGAGAGCAAAAGCTTGAATCGATCCCCTTCAGTATACTTGGACAAAAGATGAAGTGTCTTAGGAATAAATGAGTATGAAACCTTCAAATCAATTATTGGTTCTAACAACAGCACCCATACCTAGAAGGTCTGACACTTAAGATAAAAAGTGAAACCATAGAAAGTTTAAAATAGACCATGCAGAACTCTCTTCACACGGTTAAAAAAAAAAAAAAAAAAAACACCACACTCTCCCTTTTGGTTTTAGTTTTTTTTAGGGATTTACAAAATGGTCACACAAAGACGCAACTAGTGTTTTCATTCTGTTTGTATAATAGTGAAGACATTAAATCACAAGGTAATGCGTTCAACCATCTTAGTAACTAATTTTGTCATTAAAACAGCCTGTACTTATATTTCAGAAATACAGAAACAACTACATTGTATTTACAAAGCACAATGTGATAAATTAACCAAAGAAAAATGCAATCTATAATATGAATTTACGAAATTATTTTTGCCTAATTGCTCAAGTGTAGTCCTATGTGGCCCTGAGCAATTCATTTATTTAATCTGCCAGAACTGTGACACTACAAATGAAAAATAAAAATTATATACTGCACCAAAATAAATGAATTTGCTACATCAATTTCCACCTTGAGCTATTCTGCAAGACAAAGGCCATTAAGAAGGTGTACACCAAATTTAGTCAAATAGGATTCAAAACCTGAATGATACGTCAGCTGACATGTATAGACCTCACATGCATTTCATCGTGGGTAACTGGACTGTGTGGCTTATAGTCACAGTGTAGAACGCATAAGCACAAGGTTGTCAGTTCACTCCCCACCACTAACTGGTAATGTACCTGGGCAAGTCAAAATTAGATATTACTATAGCTGAGGCGAAGGCAGGTGAATGGGTGTACATACCAAGGATAAATACAGAGTACCCAAATGCCCATTATATTTATAGGTTTTCTAGAGATACTATTGTCAGACATGGATATAGAGAGCGTACTATGGATATTTCTCTCTATATAAATCTGTACGTCTGCCTATCTATCTCATATATACACACACACTGTATATTTATATAAACACTATGATGATGTGAATGCAGACTGTTTCATGGTTACTGCCTCCCATGACAGAAACAACTGCCAAACAGTTACTTGTACCCATTTTGCAGCAACTTCTTTAGGTATTTAATGAAACACTCACATCCTTTTAGTGTTTTGAAATCAATGATCTTCAGCTTTTTTACTTTATTCTTAGCTGGTGAATTCCCCTCATTATTTAAGCTCTGGTCCAGAGCCTTCACATGTGCTCATTATCAATGACCCTAATCCTCAGGTACAATATGGTACAAACTTGACGTCATTATTATAAAATTTCCTAATCTTCCTGAAAATCCATTGTGTTTGCCCTTCAGCTTCCCCTGCCATCTGAAATAAGAAACGAGTATCACAAAAAAAGAAAATGAAGCTAATTACATAGATTGAGATACATATGAAACAGCATTAATATATCTACAGGGTAGTCCAGAACTAATTATGCAGATCCAGATCGTCTGGATGACTGATTTATGCGGGGATGATTCCAGTTCGGCGCGAAGACGATTCTTCATGTCATCAGTTCGCACACTTCGATGGTCCGGGATTTTTCGGGTGATTTTCTATGTAATAAACTTAATAAGTTATAGCGTAATGAAAATTTCATAATTAGATCTGGACCACCCTATACTACACACCACTTATGATTATAGAGCAGCAGGTACTAAGTTAACGCTTACCTGCTTTCCTGTTAATGCTGCCAGGATTAAAATGAATAAATTGCATTGCACAAACCATCACAGCCATTCCCATCTGAATAGCCAAAAGGAAGCCCCCTCTCCCCACAAGGCTAAATGCTGAAGAGAAATAAAAAAAAGAAACCGAAAAAATGCAAACCACTACAGTTGCCTGACTGTCTCTGTCTGAAAGACGCTTTTGATTGCATCGAGCTTCAACAGTTGTACTTTGTTAACTAAACGATGAGGTGATGGCTTTTTGTTGTCAGTGGATTGGGAGGGGCTCCCCATGAAGCGGAACTGGTTGGAGAATGTAATTATTAAAATTTTTACGTGGCGAGGATTCTTAGGCATCTGACCTATTCAATACAGAGATGGGTAACATGTGCTTGTGCCATTTTTGATTTCTGTATATTTCTTTTGGTATTATCATTAACAAGTTTTCATTTTATCCACAGTTCACCAGACCTCCAAGGTGAACAATCAAGAAACCGGCAAAAACAAAAGGATACTCGGTGCAAAATGTCTTTCATGGACAGTGGGGTGGATGGATGGATGGATGGATGGATAGATAGATACTTTATTAGAACAGGTTGAAATCATCCTGGCATATATTCAGTAAGCATCTAGAACTGTCAACTGGCAATTAGTGGCCAGATATTAGTGTGTTTTCATTTATATTAATTAGCTTTCAATTTTTTTTCTGCATGTTTTTACAAATGTGTGTCTTTATATGTACTAATTCTATGTTTAGTAATTTGTAAAATCTGTACTTGCATTTTACCTGAGAACTTGTCACAGTGCCCTTGCAAAGAGCACTATATAAAAAGAAACTGAATTGTACAGAACATGAGGGATGTGACACCATTATGTCAAAGAATATGTAATCATTAATGACAGGGGGAAAACAGTTCTTATGTTTCACCAGGATCTTCTTTAATTTGCTGGTTAGGTTGAAATCTACCAACAGAGGTAATAACAGTATGTGCTTTACTTTTTTCAGACAAGCAGTGGCACTACATGGCATGCTCTGAGCCCTTCCTATACATCACCTGTGCTGTGACCACAGACACAATTACATTAAACATCAGCAAGTAGTATTACTGCAGTTTGTACATACTACATTTTAAACACAGCACTCAGCTTCAAGTTTGAGTGCCAACTTAACACGCAATTCCTAGTTTGTTTACATTTAGATTTTTGACCTTTGGAACTGAACCCTTTTAACTTAGTCAAGTTTCCATTGCGCTGCAAAATTAATGTAAGCAGCAGGAAAGCAGATCTTAAAGCCAACTGTCCACTGGAAGTACGGTGCACAGGATGCCTTGAATGATTCCAACAAATGTACCTTCAGCCACAGCTTCACCAACCTTTGTGGCTATACATTCGTGTGATGTCACTTAGGTTCAAATATTAGCTAAAATAATGAAAAACAAAGTAGAGACTGCTCAACCTTAATATTCTTACCATTACAATTCCTCTTAATCCATTTACAGGTTTACAGGGGGCCAGAGTTTAACCCAGTAGTATCAAACTCAAATCAGGACTCAAGATACATATTCCCATTCACACTCACACCAGGCATGTTTAGAAATTCCAATTAATCAAGCATAACTTACAAACTAAAAATACAGCATGACAAGACTGGATTTAAACCCAGTCTCCTGAAGCAGAAGTTAACAGTGCTAAATACTGCCCCACCATGCCCCAGACTGGATTTAAAGTTTATGAGAACTTTGGCTATTTTAAGAAAGAAAGAAAGAAGGAGGGAAAGAGAGAGAGAGAGAGAGAGAGAGAGAGAGAGAGAGAGAGAGAGAGACTATTAACTATATAAACCACCCATACAGACCATACAGTGTTACCAAAATAAGTGTAAAATGGAATTTCTTTCCTGTCGGTATAAATATCCCAGGGACAGCTTGTCTAGACGTTCCAGTGCCAGTACTGTTGCTATTTCAGTACTAAACTTTATTTTTGTGATTCCTTCTCTCCTGAAATCACTACCTTGATTCATTAACATTTAAATCAGAAATAACAACTTGCATCTACATACCTACATGCTTACCTGAGCTATTCTTGTAGTATTAAAGTATGTGCCTTGGACTCTGCTATTCTTTACTGTGCTTCAGATATTTCTTAATTCTGCCCATTTCTCAATTCTTGCTGCCAACATTTTTTTCCAAGCTGCAGCACTTTTTATTAAGCATTAGTACTGTATTTTGTTACTAGACACCTGGTGTGTACTGCTGAAGGACATGCATAACTTGAGCATAACACTGTAATCTCAAAAAAAAAAAAAAAAAAAACTTTACGCTGTTGATGCCTTAGAAATCTATCCAGCCATTCATGAACTCACTTATTCAATTCAGAGTCAAAACGAGGGTTATGACTTCACAGATATTAATTGGGGGCATAGTGGGAAAGAGCCCTGGCTGGAGCACAAGTTCCCTTTATACACATATTTGGAGAAGCTTAAGAACTGGACAAGTGTCAGAGCAGAGCAAACACTACAGTTTGCTGTTAAAAATTGCTCCATATGGACAAAAGGAACGTCAGTTATAAATACAAGACAGGAGACACGGTTCTACAGGAAGGAGCCTCTGAAAAGGATTGAGGGGTTTAGGTTGACGCAATGTTTTCACCAAGAAATGTGCAGAAGCAATTACAAAGGTAAATAAAATGTTATATTATAAAGACGTTTAATTATATATTTCAAGGAACATCATGCTCAGACTATATAATGCACTAGTGAGACAGTATCTGACATATTGTGTGCAGTTCTGGACTCCACCCTACAAGACAAGACACAACAGCAGCACCTGAAACTGTGCAGAGGGGAGTGGCCAGATGTATCCCATGACTTAAGGATGTGTCCTACTGTGACAGACTCCAAGAATTAAACCTGTTTAACATTGATAAAGTTGATCCAGCAGAATTCTTTCATGTTAAAGATGAATCACGTGCTCAAGGACACCAGTGAAAATTAAGAAGAAGAGCACTTAGGCCTGACAACTGGAAACACTTTTTTTTGTTTTTTTAACTTAAAGTAATCTGGTAAATTACTGAGACATGTAGTTGAAACAGAAACCCTGACAACCTTTAAAAGTATCTGGATGAGATACTGGGACAGCTTAGATATTAGCTAAACTAACAACTTATGGTTTCCTCTCACTTGCCAATTTTGTATATGGGCTTATTTATTATGGATCATTTTAGAGCAACAGGTAGCATTACCACCTCACAATTCATGGACTCCAGTTTGATTTGAAGCTGGGTCGTCAACTGTGTGAAGTTTACATGTTTTCTTCTTGTCCCTGTGGACATCCTCCCACTCTCTAAATACCTACTGTATTGTTGATTGCATCCTGACAATATGACACACTGCTCATGTTTAGTTGCAACAACCCTGTGCAGGAAAAAAAGCAGATTTAAGAAAAAAATTGGGAAAATTGAATTACAGATTGAATAAAGGTGCAGCCTTACCAGCATCCCGATACCTATGAGATAACAAGGTGTTTGCTACACTAAAAGCTGGGAAATACAGTACAAGTGTTTGTTCCCTTCCGCCCCTATTTTAGGTTTTCCCCTCCACAAAGGAACTTGCGTGCTGAAAACAGACTAACAAGACCAATCCATATAGGTTCATTTTCGATTTCAGCGATCGCCTTTTCCTGAAAGGCGATTACAATTACAAGGCATAAACTGCAATTGCCCTTTATTTTTAAGATTAGATAACACTCGGAAAACCGATCGGATGGTAAATAGGTAGCAAACCCCGCCTCTTCCAAACACCGTAGCAACTGCAATTAGATCATGAGGATCAAAAGAGACCTCAGGGCTTCCCCCAGCATGATAACCGCGATGCCATCTAAAAATAATGAACGATTTAGAACCCAAATAAAATGTGAAATAAACCAAACACTGACAAATCTTCACACCGATGAATATACCGATTAAGATTTGAGCTATGAAACGCGGTTTACCGGGTTTTATCCTATACGGTGACATCCCCTGTCTGTTTCTTTTTGTCTTTTAAATAAAGAAATGGGCAAATTAAATCTTCTAGAACACTACAGCGCCACCATCACGGATAGTGGCAAACAAAAAAAGAGGAGAGAGAGAGAGAAACAGAGACCATTATGCACAAAAAGATGATTTATTTGAAATGCCACGCGACTAACCTCATTACAAACACCACTAAACAAAAAAAGAAAGGAAGACTTTGACGATCCAATTCCGCCTATAATTTTTTCCCCCCCCCCCAAGAAGAAAGCAGCCCAGCAGGGCGGGAGTTCATACCGACAAGACAACATCCAGACACGGCCATAACTTCATAGAAATACCCAGCTTTATGTGTCAATGTGTACGGCCAGCAAGGGCAGCTCTCCGGGGGATCAGGAAACGTCAAGCTGGCTTTTATATAAAATGTGTACATATTCAACCATTCGAGCGTATTCTTCGTCCCGTTTCACAAAGGTCACATTTCTGAAGAATACAATTATGAAAAAATAATAATAATAATAATTGGAAATCATAACAGTGCAACGTACGCATTTTGCATTGCGGTTATTATTCCGTGTGTCCCTCTGCGTGTGTGGAGGTGGGATATAAAAAAAAAAAAGTCAAGTAAGATGGATTGGAAGTTTTTCTTTTATTCTTTTTCACAATTCATTTCAAATACAAGACTACAATTTCGTTCAAAAAAAAGCTGATGATATCGAAAAAAAAAAATCACAGAGTTACCCCAAACGAATAAAAAGACGGGGATTGACGCGCTCAATATGGGCGGAATTTATAGACGAGAGGAGGGGGGCGGCATACGCTCATTTTAATTCATTAACAGACAATTAAAATTATCGAACGCTTTATGATGAATATGATCAATGAAACATAAAACCGGACCCTAACGCACGAGAAAAAAAATAAGAAGGAATACAAAAAAAGAACTTACCCAAAAGCTTGCTGAGGTGGGTGATGACAACACAGTTCAACACAATTGTCAAGATGTGCTGTTACTTGCTGTTAAGCAAACAACAAACGCCATGCAGCAGAATTATTCAGAATCGCTCCTTTATTATCCCGATTACCTTCTGCCGGCAGATCCAGCCCCCAACGCTAGTACGATAAATCGAGAAAAACCGAATAATAACAGCAAGCGAAAGAACAAACAAGAGCGTTATTTCACAAGATTAAAAAGCTGACAAAGCCCGAAGAAGACTCTGGGGTTAACAACTTTGCAATGGCAAACAGGAGCGCTGTGATTGGCTGGCGAGTGGCACCAATCACCTGTAGAGAGCGCGCGGCTGATGAGCTCACTCTCAATGGAGAAAGTTGAGCTGGTGAGGCTTCTGCTGCTGTCGCTGGCACCGCCGCCGCCATCGGTACCTGTCAAAACGTACGGAAAAATGGCGAAAAGCTGCCCACGAACTTGTCGTTTAGGTGGCTGTAGCTTTCGCGGGCAGTAGAGTCAGCCAAAACAATGGCGTGGGCGACGAAACGACGTCGTGCCGCACTTCCGCGACTATTAGTGCGCCGCTTGGCGAGTTGATTCACAGACTTGGAGAAGGCCCTCCTCTCTGCAGCCTTACAGGAACTTCGTGGCGGTTTGTAGTCCATATCGGCATTTACAGAATTTTAGTAAGTTCAAAGTAAGGAAAGAAAAATCCGGTGGTAAATCCATATCCTGTAAATCCGTCAAGGAATTACATATGTTTTAAATACCAAGTATGGTATTGATGGCATGTTGGGTGGTTTTAGGCTGTTTAGTGCCAATTTTGAACCTATGATTAGGGAAAGAAAATGAAATTACTTCATTGCGAGAAATGTTTGGTGTTTTTCTCTATTTTATCTAAAGCATGACGTGAAATCGGGGCAATGGGTAATGTGCATCAAAGGATTACCCATTTTCAGACACATAATGATACAGTTTCATTTTCACTCAGGTCACTGGTCATTTTGAATGTTCTCCTAATGTCTCAGTGGACTGATATTTCTCTTGAGTATTCAAAACTAAGTACTGTGCATGTTGGGTTAACAGCAGTGTCTGTAATTAGCCTTGCAAGATCTGCACTGGCAATTGGAAGGTTGCCGGTTCGTATCCCGTAAATGCCAAAAGGGACTCTGCTCTGTTGGGCCCTTGAGCAAGGCCCTTAACCTGCAATTGCTGAGCGCTTTGAGTAGTGAGAAAAGCGCTATATAAATGCAAAGAATTATTACAACAACATTTATTTATATAGCACATTTTCATAAAAAAAGTAGCTCAAAGTGCTTTACATAATGAAGAAAAGAAAAATAAACGATAAAATAAAATAAGACAACATTAGTTAACATAGAAAAGGAGTAAGGTCAGATGGCCAGGATGGACAGAAAAAAAAAAAATCTGCAGGGGTTCCAGTCCATGGGACCGCCCAGTCCCCTCTGGGCATTCTACCTAACATAAATGAAATAGTCCTCTTTGTAGTTAGGGTTCTCACTGAGTCACTTGATGTTGATGGTCATACAGACTTCTGGCTTTTAATCCATCCATCATTGTTGGAACATCACAGTGCTTTGAGTAGATAATGGTGCCGCAAGCCACCACCAAAAAGATACTGGAAAAGGAAACAGAAGAGAGAGTAGGGGTTAGTACAGATTTTAGAGCCACCATGAATAGTTATTATAATGAGTTGGATATACAGAGTATCAGGATTTTAATTACAGTGAAGTTATGAGAAGGCCATGTTAAAGTAATGTGTTTTCAGCAGTTTTTTTAAAGTGCTCCACGGTATTAGCCTGGCGAATTCCTATTGGCAGGCTCTTCCAGATTTTAGGTGCATAACAGCAGAAGGCCGCCTCACCACTTTTAAGTTTTGTTCTTGGAATTCTAAGGAGATACTCATTTGAGGATCTGAGGTTACGATTTGGAATATAAGGTGTCAGACATTCCGATATATATAAGATGGGGCGAGATTATTTAAGGCTTTATAAACCATAAGCAGAATTTTAAAGTCAATCCTGAATGAAACAGGTAACCAGTGTAGTGACATCAAAACTGAAGAGATGTACTCAGATTAGCAAGCTGACTGCAGGGGGCAGATTTATAAAAAATTCTGCAGACATATCAAGACCCCAAAATGTGAGTTTGCAAGCAAAAGTCAAGATTCATAAAAATAAAAGTATGGGAGAATGTGCTTATATTTATGTCAACTGTGACCCGTCTGTACGCAAGATTTCAAAATGTGGAAAATGACAACCTACCCCTTGATCAAGTAGGGAAATGCAGCCAAACTGTCCAAATAACGCTTTGGGTGTATAGTAATTCATATCACCGAGCAGTTATTATAATAATGTGCTGATGTGATTAACATATTAAACCTCAAAAGTGATAAATATGATATACAAACTCTATTTTAATTTCCTTTAAAGAGAACCAATCATCTGCAGTGGGCTGGTGCCCCATCCGGGGTTTGTTTCCTGCCTTGCACCCTGTGTTGGCTGGGATTGGCTCCATCAAACCCCCATGACCCTGTAGTTAGGATATAGCAGGTTGGATGATGGATGGATGAGAACTAATCATGCCACCAACCCCCAAGTGGTGCTGTGGTGTCACCCTTTGAACAGCAGGGCTCGGGTCCTAATTTGTGATCTTGAGGTGGTTTGTCATGTGGTGGGTGCAGCAACACGTTGTATCAGTGCTCCTAACCGCTCCCTGTCTAAAGAGAACCAATGCTGATTTTTTTGCACTAAAAAACTCTTCTGTTTTTTCGTCAGTTTATATCGGCTACTTGTTGTCACTTCTAAGGATCAGAAGCCAAAGTGCGGTGAAAACATAGACGGGATTCACTCCCTGCATACAGAAAGCTCTAAATGTCATGTCATGCAATCTATTCACACTGTTTGCTCTGACGCCTTTCTCTCATGGCCAGTATTAATTTTGTCAGTAATTTGTGTTACAGTAGCTCTTCTGTAGGATCAGAGCAGATGGGCTAACCTTCACTCCCCATGTCAGGTTCACCAGTTTTCCTTCCTTGGACCACTTTTGGATGGCTAACCTCTGCTCACCAGGAACAACCTACAAGACCTGCCATTTTGGAGATGCACTGACCCAGTCATCTAGCCATCACAATTTGGCTCTTTGTCAGAGTCACTCAGATCCTTACTTGCCCATTTTTACTGCTTCTGACACATTACCTTCAAGGAGTGACTGTTCACTGGCTGCCTGATTTATCTCACGCCTTGATAGGTGCCACTGGAACTAGATAGTGAATGTCATTCACTTCCCCTGTCAGTGCTTTTAATGATGTTGTTGATTGATGTACACTCTATTCAAACTAAACAAAAACTTAATTTGAATTTACCTTTAACAATAACTTGATCATTTTGGCCCCAATGAAGGCTTCTTCGCTCATATGTGCACTTTTTTCTATCAGTGTGCTTGTGGATTCATTTTGCAATAAAAAAAAATCAAAAGAAATAGTGTGTTTTTTAAAAAAAAAACACCTACCTGGATCAACAAGACTTCAAATAAAGTCTTTTCATCTTTGTGGTTGTAATCTGTAACAAGAATATCACCACTTCCTCATTGAAGGCATTCATTCCATTTGGTGCAGGTACCAGGTATGAAACAGGAACCAAGCTGGCAGTAAAATTTCACATGGGCGTCTGGGAACCTTTGGAAGAAAGTGGCAGTAAAATATTATCCTGTGTTTATATAAAGAAAAAAAAACTGCACTGGTGGCTTTAACGTGACCCAGTTTTTAATGATAGTGGGTTGGAAGTCTGTGACGGATACACTTCCTGTTCAGAGTGGGTTCCTACTTTACATCATGGTCTACTGGGATTGTCTGTGTCTTTGATGTTTCTTTAAAATGGTTAAAATACTTTCTGAAAAGACACAAATGAAAGAGTTTCTGTTCTTGGAAGCCTTGACATGTATCTGGAGATCCCACTGATTGTTTTCCCCTTTTACAGTCGTGGCCAAAAGTTTTGAGAAAGACACAAATATTAATTTTCAGAAAGTTTGCTGCCTCAGTTTTTATAATAGCAATTTGCATCGACTCCAGAATGTTATGAAGAGTGATCAGATGAATTGTAACTAATTGTAAACTCCCTCTTTGCCATGAAAATGAACTTAATCCCAAGAACCCATTTTCACTGTATTTCAGGATTGTACTTAAATCAACCATTTATCTGATCATCAAACACTTCAAGGAGAGAGGTGCAATTGTTGTGAAGAAGGCTTCAGGGCAACCAAGAAAGTTCAGCAAGTGCCAGGACCATCTCGTAAAGTTGATTAATGGCTTGGGATTGGGGCATCACCAGGGCAGAGCTTGCTTAGAAATTGCAGCAGGCAGGTGTGAGTGCATCTGCACGCACAGTGAGGTGAAGACTTTTGGAGGATGGCCTGGTGTCAAGAAGGGCAGCAAAGAAGCCAAGAAAAACATTGGGGACAGACTGATATTCTGCAAAAGGTACAGGGATTGGACTGCTGGGGTCAAGTCATCTTCTCTGATGAATACCATTTGCGATTGTTTGGGGCATCCAGAAAAAAGGAAAGGTGAAGAACGCTACCATCAGTCTTGTGTCACTCCAACAGTAAAGCATCCTGAGACCATTCATGTCACGTGGGGTTGCTTCTCAGCCAAGGCAGTGGGCTCACTCACAATTTTGCCTAAGAACATAGCCATGGATAAAGAATGGAACCACAACATCCTCTGAGAGCAACTTCTTACAACCACCCAAGAACAGTTTGGTGACCAACAATGAACAATCCAGCATGATGGAGCACCGGGCCATAAGGCAAGAGTGATAACTAGGTGGCTCGGGAAACAAAACATTGAAATTTTGGGTTCATGGCCATGAAACTCCCCAGACTTTAATCCCATTGAGAACTTGTGATCAATCCTCAAGAGATGAGTGGACAAACAGAAACTCACAAATTTGGACAAACTCCAAGAATTGATTATAGAAGAATGGACTGCCATCAGTCAGGATTTGGCCTAGAAGTTCATTTTCAGCATGCCAGGGCAAATTGCAGAGGTCTTCAAAAAGAAAGAAGGGCCAACACTGCAAATATTGACTCATTGCATAAGCTTAATGTACTTGTCAATAAAAGCTTTTGAAACTTATGAAATGCTTGTCGTTCTACTTCAGTATGCCATAGAAACATCTGACAAAAAGATCTAAAAACACTGAAGCAGCAAACTTTATGAAAATCAATACTTGGGTCATTTTTAAAAGTTTTGGCCACGACTGTACACATACAGCTCAGCTGGAATTATTTGTACTTGCTCATTGAGAAATATCGGGATAAACAGTCAATTTCCTCAGTCAACTGCATTCTTACATGAAAGTCATATTTCAAGTAAGTGGGAAAGGAATACAAAATCCATAACATAAAAATAATATTTTTTTTACAATTGGATAGTGCTTTTTTCACTACTCAAAGTGCTAATGTGTACCATCCACCTGGATGATGTGACAGCAGCTGTTTTTGCGTCAGTACGCACACCACACATTAACTGTTAGGTGGTGAAGTGGTAAAAGAAATGCCCAATTAGAGACAGGGGAGGATTAGGGGGCCAGAGTGATTACTCTGTGGTAGGCAATTTAGCCTGGACATTGGGGTACAAACTGCTCTTTATGAAGGATACCCAGGGATCTTTAATGATCACAAAGAGTCAGGGTTTCAGTTTTACATTTGAAGGACGGTGTCATTCTTACAGCACACTGTCCCAGTCACTGCACTGGAGCATTGGGATTCACACACAGACCACAGGGTACGCGCCTCCTGCTGATCTCACCAACACCTCTTCCAGCAGTAACCCAAGCTTTTTTCTAGATGGTCTCGCATCCAAGTACTGGCCGGGCCTGAACGTGCTTATCTTCAGGCCTACAATCACAGAGTACGATATTTGTGTTTGTGTGTGTGTAAAAAAATGTGTTTGAATGTGGTTGAGGATTGCAAGTAAACTTAAATGTCTAGCCAGCAACATTACATCAACCATATGGTAAGTGTACCAGGCCACTGTAAGATGCATTGAAAAACCCACGTCTATGGAGTGCCAATTCAGAGCTGCCATGTCATTCAACCTACAAATCTGGTTTTGGTAGGAAAATTGGAAAAAATATGTAAAATCCACACAAAAGTACTAGCCACTGCACCACTGGGTTAGAAAATATCCATTCCAATTAGCGGAATAAAGCTTGCACGTTTCACTGTTATAAGAGCTAAAGCAACTGTGCATTCAATAAGGATTTAATATTTTTTCAAACTGAGTTTTTGTTTATATCCTTCTAACTTACAAGTTGGCCATTACACCAGCATCATCATTTAAACTGACAGTGCAGTGGATGAAGAAAAAAATCCGTTGGTGCAGGATGTCAGAACTACTGTATTATTTTATCACACTTAACAGGAAACTGCGAGGAAAATGCCAGGTGGTATGTTCAGTGGTTATACCACACGGGCACATGTACATGCAAATTTTCTAATTGAAATTCCGTTTTATGTATTACAAAGGATATGCTTGTTCAGTTTTGAAGGACTACAATGACCACCTGTTTTCCGTTCTGCCAATCTTGCATTTTTTTATTTGTCTCTTAATTGAATGAGTTTTTTGAATTTCTTTTACTTACTTATCACAGTAACATGAAAAGCAAAAAACAAACCAACCTCAAAAGGACCTCTTCACCTAATGACTATAGGGTGTTCCAGATCTAATTATGCAATTTTCATTACGCCATAACTTATTAAGTTTATTACATAGAAAATCACCCGAAAAATCCCGGACCATCGAGAAGTGTGCGAACTGATGACATGAAGAATCGTCTTTGCGCCGAACTAGAATCGTCCCCACATAAATCAAAGTCATCCAGACTATCTGGATCTGCATAATTAGATCTGGACCACCCTGTATACGTCACCTCAGACTGGGACAACAGTTCTCCTTTCAGCATGACGATGACCTGAAGCACACAGCCAAGACAACACTGGAGAGGCTTGGGGACAAAACTGTGAGTGTGACTGAGGGGCTCAGCCAATGCCCAGACTTCAACTCCACTGAACATGTGTGGAGAGACCTGAAAATGGCAGTTTACAGACATTTTGCCATTCAATCTAATGGAGCTTGAGAGGATCTGCCACGAAGAATGGGATAACCTGCTCCAATCCAGGTGAGCAAAAGCTTGTAGAGACTTACCCAAGAAGACTCAAAGCTGGAATTGGTGCCAAAGGGGCTTCTACAGTTAAGGGTCGGAATACTTACATGACTGAGAGATTTCAGTTTTTGATTAGTAATAAATTTGTTATGACAACCCTGTGCCAGATCCCCCTACGCAGAAGCTCTGCTATTTATCCTACTTTTGCATTTGCAATTCTGTTTCTTCCATGGTTATGTTCTGCCACGGCTTGTAACAGCAGACAGATGTTCACTCAAATCATGTGATTATTTTTAACCCAATCAGCACCTACTTTTTGCCAGTTACATTCTGTGTTGTTATTTTATGTCAACTATGAACTGTGATTCACAGCGAGTGACAACGTAGTGAAAGCACATTGTTGTGGGGTACAAAATCTGTAAATTTTGTTCCATATTTTCGTTATATTTTGCTCAAGAAAACAACAGATGAACTACATTCAGAACAAATCAAAGTATATCCTCTTCCTAGTTGTACCTCACTTTTAAAACAAAGAAAGGAAGACATGTTGGTGCCTAAGGCTATTGCCTAGTTTATAACCTGGGCATCTGGAACAAAAGTATGTAAATTATTTTACAGTCTGGGAAAGGAAGACATGCTGATACCTCAGGCAACATCAAAAATGTTTTATTGTTTGGGAAAACAGACAGCGAATTCATTCATCATATTGACAGTCAGCCAATCAGAATATCTAACAATCACATCTTGCAAAACCCCTGGTAGAATTTTAGAATAAATATACCTCATCTGAAGAGCGACATAGTAGGAAGGAAGAAGAAGGGACGAAGACGACAGGAGAGGAGAACAGAGCGACATCAGAAGAGGGGTGCAGCCATTTCCATCTGATCATCAGCAAAGCATCTCATGAATAACTACGAGGGCTAGATCACAAGCCACCTACGACATTCATCCTTCTCATCTTTACTTTTTCGTATGCTTTTTCTAAAGACTATATATATCCAGACTTTACTATCAGTTCTATTTTCTATTATTCTTTGTTCTGCAGGTATTATTATTCCTGTAATAAATACCATGCTGCTTTTAACTTTCTATGCTTTCTCTTAATGTCTATAGACTGATTGAAGTAATAAGATTTCTTTGAGCACCTGGTGCAGCCGGAGGTTTGCCATACGCTCTGTGCTGCGAGGTTTATTGAAGTTGAGGGTGTGAGATCCACCCAATAGTAGAGAACAGTATGTAAAGTAAGGCATTCGTGGCTGATAACTGGCCCATAGTCAAGGATGCTGAACCTTTGTATGTTTAAATGTATTCTTGGAGACCAAAAGTAATATATAGGTCTGAGATATCTTTAAAACATTGTATGTTGTTTGTGCTGATAATAAGTACTGAGAGAGTGACAGGCTGTGTTATTCATGAGGCACTCTGGTTTAAAGTGCTAGAGATTAATGACAGCTGTGTGTTTGTCATGTGTATATCTATGTATGTGTGTGTTAACAGAAATCAAATCCTGGTTTTCTTCAAATTTTCTTAAATAGTGCCAAAACTGAGGTTCTCCTCATTCGTACAAAATCAACATTATCCAAAACTGATAATTTTTCATTTGTTATTGATAATTCCTTTGTCTCCCCTTCCCCACAGGTTAAGAGTCTGGGTGTCATCCTTGACAGTACTTTATTCTTTCAGTCCCACCTCCATAACATCTCCTGGTCTGCATATTTCCACTTGCGTAACATTAATGGTATTCACTCCTCCCTCACTCCCCACACCACTGCTATCCTTGTTCATAGCCTTGTCACTTCTCGTCTCGATTATTGCAATTCCCTTTTCTTTGGTCTTTTTCACAAATCTCTTTATAAGCCTAAACTGGTCCAGAATTCAGCTGCCCGCATCATTACTAGAAACCCCCTCTATTCACCATATCACTCCCATCTTGCAGCAGCTACACTGGATTCCAGTTAAGTTCCGCATTTAATTCAAAATTCTTCTGTTAACTTTTAAGGCTATCCACAACCTTGCCCCTCCATATCTGTCTGACCTGCCCCATGTTGCCATTCTCTCCCATACACTTAGTTTCTCTTCCTTCATCCACTTCACTGTCCCCATTCAGTAGCTCTGCTCCCCAGCTCTGGAACTCACTACCATCTGAGCTTAGAAATATTGAATCATTTTCACTTTTCAAATCTAAACTTAAAACTCATGTGTTTAAGACGGCTTTTTCTCTTTAATTACAATTGCTCTGTTTGATTTTAATTTTTGTATTTTAGTTTTGTTTATATGTGTGTTTTATCTATTGTTTGGTGTCCTTGAGTGTTTAGAAAGGCGCCTACGAATAAATAAAATGTATTATTATTATTATTATTATTATTATTATTATTATTATTATTATTATTATTATTATTAAAGTGCAGTAGATCAATCTGGTAATGAACATGACGAGTACACGTACCCTTGAAGAAAACAGGTAAAGGGTAAGTAGAGGAAAATTCTACGATAATACACACATATAAGAGTTTCATTATGCTTTGCACAAAGAACAATAAATGTGAACTGAACTTGTATAATTATAATATGCACTGCCATCCTAGAACAGCAGCAAAGGAGCTTCCACAATTAAGGGTCTGAATACTGACATGACTCAGAGATTTCAGTTTTTGATTATTAATAAATTTGTTTCTGAAAACATTTTTAGATGTTGTCATTATGGACTATGATGTGTAGATTGATGGGCACAAATGGTACATTTATTCATTTAAAATTAACTGAATTCTTTTAAAATTAAATCTGCAACACAGTGAAAGTGTAGGGGTGTGAATACTTTCTGAATCCACTGTATGTTGATTATACTCTTTAAGCAAACAGTCAAACTGGCCAGAATAACCCAGGATACAGCATCCCATTCAGATCTCCTAAGTTTCAAAGTGAGTATTAAATGCCCAGTTTGACAACACTGTCTCTCAGAGCTCCAACTGTTGTAACGTAAATGTTGGACTGTAAAAGCACAGGTGGCAAAGCCAAATAAAGAAGCAGAGTTGGGAATTATTTCAGTTAAGTGTAGCAGAAGGAGCGTCAAATGCAGGGTGCTAGCAGCATACAGAATTAAAAGGTTTCGAAAAGGAAAGTGATGAATCATGTGAAGCAGCTGTGGCAGGAAATGAAAAAGAAATAAACAAATTGTCTTCACAGCTGTTTTTGTCTTTTATTTTTTTTTACCCTTGGTCGTGCACTGTGTATGTAAGACAAGGCACTTTTTCCGTCCTAGTTATTTTAAACACATTACCTTGAAAACCAAAACTATTTGATAAACATATCTTGTTACACGAATCAGAAAATATGAAAACATAACTTCAGTTCTCACATCTTCACACTGGCTCTCAGTTAAGTTCAAGGTTGACTTCAAAATCCTCCTTTTGACATATAAAGCTTTAAATGGCAGAGAAGCTGCTTTCTTATCTGAGCTTATCATTACCTACAAATCTGAGTGCACATCGAGATCTCAAGATGCACTTACAATTCTAATGATTAATGAAATAACAGTGGAAGGTCAAGCTTGTAGTTACAGGGTCCCAAAGTGGTGGAATGATTTGCCTGTTACTATAAAAGATTCTCCTTCAGTCTCAGCTTATAAACCAAAACAAATTTAGTCTGGCATACCCTGACTAGAGCAACACGTTAGCTGTACATACTGCTTTTCTGTTTGTAAGTCATTTGCACAGAAAAATAAGTAATACAATATTTTTAAGGGGCAGCATGGTAGCACAGTTGTAGTGCTGCTGCCTTGCAGTAAGGAGACCAGGGTTCTCATCCCAGGTCCTCCCTGCATGGAATTTGCATGTTCTCCATATGTCTATGTGGAGTTTCCACAAGGTGCTCTGGTTTACTCCCACAGTCCAAAGCCATGCAGGTTAGGTGAGTAGACATTTCTAAACTGTGTGTGTGTATGTGTGTGTTTGCCCAGTAAAGGGCTGGCACCCTGTCCAGGGTTTATTCCTTGCCTTCCACCCTATGCTCACTGGCTCCAGCAGACCCCTGCAACTCGGTTCAGGTCTAAGCGGGTTTGATGGAATGAAAATATTTTTAAACCATTACTAACCCTCCTCTATTCCGCTTCTCTTCTCAGTATCTGGATGTGTCACTTGGTGCCACTGCTCTACTGCCAGGTTGCCCTCCTTTGTATGGAAAAGTCATCCCGGATATATATATATATCATATTGTAACATATATGTGCATTGGGGACAGTTTAAAGACTCTTCTGGTGGTAATTCCTCACCGAGGCACAGGGTGGTGCTGTATGCTAATGCCATTTCTCCTCCTCCCTTTGTAGACAGGATGAGCAACAACCTTACCACCTCTGACGTCACTTCTGGTGTTCAGCCACCTGGACCTACCTCTTCTTGCCTGGCCTGTATTTAATCAGAAGTGTTGCAATTTGGGCAGTTTCATTTCAGACTCACATCAACAGAAACGTCTCTTTTGCTGAAAAGTACTTTATTATTTTGATTTACAATATACAGGGTCGAGGTGTCACCCCAAACCTTTATGTCTGTTATCTTTTACTATATATATATATATATATATATATATATATATATATATATATAATATATACTGTATATATATATATTGTGGACTATGGCCGGCCAATACCCCCAGGCTGCCAGAGGGAACCCTCCCTGCGACATGGAGATGCCCCAAATTCCAGCAGGACATTGTGGACTATGGAGTTTTAGTGCACAGCCCTGCTGGATAACATCGGGGCCGCTGCAGGGAGGCACAGAGACGTTTATTTTCCATATAGCCTGGAAGTACTTCCATGTCACGAGGACGGTAGAAATAAAGTGCTTCCGGGCTGACGAAGAAAAGGAGTTTTCATCTGACCGGGTCATGGACTATAAAAGACTGTGGGAGATCCCAGATGGGTGAGCTGAGTTGGGAGGAAGGGAACAATGCGTCTGGGAGTGGAGGATTGATTTTTATATTGATTATTGATTTGTTATTGGGTTTATGAGTATAGTGGAGTGGAGGGTGCTTTGGGCACATTATTGTTCAAATATATTTAATATTTGGACTTTTACCTGGTGTCTGGCGTCTGGTCTGAGGGTTCAAGGGGTTGCTAGCGCCCCCTATCTGTCATAATATATATAGTGGGATAAGAACAGGTATTCTGGCCAGGGAGGAGCACAGGTTATTACCTGGATGGGAGGCTCGAGAGGAACATTATATGGATTGACCAGCTGGGCAGAAAGATAACTCTATGCCCTGCCGGTATAATATAAGGGGTGGAACAGCGGAAGATGGAGTGAAGTGGAGTGGTTCCATCCCCCATGCGCTAGGTGGCAATGGTCCTCATATGAAAACCCATTCAGGACACCTGCAGGGGTGCTGGGGAAATGGAGTCCGGAAGTGCAGCCCTGTAGTAGTCCCTTGGCAACAATAAAGGGCGCTGATTTATAGGGGACCCCTCTACTTTGTCTGTGGCCCGGAAGTTCTTCCTAGAAGAGACAGAATGACACCGGAAGCATTCTCAGGTTCGTAAAAGGAAGCCCGCTGCCTCCCAACTCTGATTCAAATATACTGTATGTGGCAAAACTCAGAGGTGGTGGACCAAGAGGAAGAACTGTGGGCTTTATTGTGTATTTTCGTTGTGTCTGAGCCACTGGTCAAAGAGGAGGTGGTATTTTTGTGTGTCCTGTATACTGTATCTATGCATTATAAAACCCCCAAAATTAAATACAATAAGAGTTTCAACTCTTTTTGTTTCAGTCTGCCATTAAATCGCCACACACAGTTCCCAGTCCCTTATGTGCCTGCTGCTCTTGTAGAGACACTGAGCCGCAGACAGAAATGACACAGAATAACAAACAAGCAGATGATATGCAATCAGGACACACACATCCTCCTCATCTTAGTCATTACATGAGCCACAAAGGAAGAGCTAGACAGCAGCTAGTATATCCATGGTCTATAAAGAGGATCCTTCATAATTGGTTCCTATGATTTATTGTTTAGAGTCAAGCATGATTAAAGTATGAGATTACAAAGCCCAGTCAGGTGCACTGCCATATGTCTAAAAGAAAAAGTGGAAGATGAAATCTGATGGAGAGCATTTGGAAAAAAAAATGCTTCAGCATCGCCTTATTGAATTTCCCATCAAGCTGTGCATGCGTTGTTAGCATATAAATCTTTGTTATGATGTACTGCTGAGGGTGAATTCATGACATGTGTATTCATTTTGTTGGAATGCTTTATGCAACAAACAACCAGTACATAGTTCAATTCGCTGAGAAGGTCTAGGCAGCCTGGTGGTGTAGTCGTTTGCGTGGCTACATCACAACTACAGGGACATTTATTCAATTTCCAGTCCCGTTGTTCCTTGAGTTGACCAGTTACACTGGTTGTCAGTGGGTGCTTTATTTTCCTGCTGCATCCAAAAAAATATATAACTCGAGTATTAGTGAGTGTGCCCATCAAAAGTACAGGGCCTACAAAAGTATTCACCCCCTTGGAATTTTTCACATTTGATTGTAATACAGCATTGAATCACAATGAGATGAATTTCAATTTCTTTGATACTGATCAATAGAAAAATACTTTGTAATGTCAAAGTGAAAACAGAGCTCTACAAAGTGGCCTAAATTAAAATCAAATATTAAAAACTAGGGACGGGTGAATAATTGCAGGTAGAGTCCCAAAAGTGATGGGTCGCCAACAGGGTCGTTCCTTTTAGTTCTCAAGTAAAACAACTCCAAATCAGTGCTCGAGGGCACAGAATAGAAACAAAATAAGCAGCCTTCCCAGCTTCGAGAAAAGGTTTTGGCCCTTGAGAGAAGGTCTGTCACAGAAAGCCTCGTGCTTCGTGGAAGAAAATGAGATGTAAGGGTCATATAGTCATTTAGGAGTAATACAGTTATTAAACTATAGCATCTCTCTTAGAAGTAATATAAAAATGGTTAGTAAATGTCAGAAACTTGTTCAAGCATATCAGGAAGGTAGACAAAGGTGAAGTGAACAACAAAGAACAAGAAGGTTCTGGGTGATGGTTTAAGAGGTTGGCTGACTATCATGTACCTAGTAAGACTTAGCAGTTTTCATGTATGTGGTATCGAAGGACAATAATGTAGTAGAAATGAGACTTTTATTTTGCGTATTGTGGCTGGGATGCCTCCGCACTGGAAGGACCGGGGGAGAAAATGTTCACAGGACATTATCTCCCTCTGAGTGGTAGATTGCAGCTCCCCTGGGTTGTGGCAGCATCACGGCTTCCCACAGGGCTTTATGGGAATTGGAGTTTAGTGACTCAACCCTGTTGGGGGCTGTTGGTGATGCCAGGGCATGCTGTGGAGACTTGGGAGTTCTACTTAGTGGGACTCCAGTCTTACCCGGAAGTGCTCCCGGGCCAAACCTTCAAGACTTCAGAAGTACTGTACTTCTGGGAATCACTTAAAAGGAGCCGCCAGAGTCGGGAGGTAGAGGACGATGCTTGCCTGAGGAGGAGTGGAGTCTGTAGGAAGGATAAGAGAAGAAGAAGAAACGACATTGATGTGTGTTTGATACTGTGCTGTATACTGTGCATTGGTGGATTATGAAATGAAAGCGTTTCCCACACTTTTTTGTCTGTAGTGTAGGGTGTTTGGGAAGCTGAAGCACTCATGGTGGCCAAAGTATGTAAGCTAGTTATGCTCTCTGCTAAAACACACATATTCATCTGACATGTCTTTTGAACCAATCAGAGTAAATGTCAGATGAATATGTAAGCATTAATTCAGCACTGTTATGCAGATTCAGTTATCTATAAATATACAGTATTGCCCCCAGAATCCGAAAGCCCCAGAACTTGAACAACTTGGAATCCGAATGAAAATTTCGGGCAAGTTTTGCCCCGGAATCCGAACGCTGCTTTGGAATCTGAACGGCCAGCACGTTGTTCATGTGTGTTTGTGCATACGTTTCCCCAGTGCTTGGGCCACCCATACGCGTTGACGTTCAGTTCGTTGTCAGAAGCTGTAGTGAAAGCATCTCCTGTGATTTTTTCTGCTATTTTCGCTGCTAATTTTATGCTTTTGTGCCTGTTTTGTGTTATTTTTTTATATATAACTTATTGTATTCGCCATGGGTCCTAAAAAGTGTAGTGAGGAAAATAAGAGTAATCTCTCTCCTCCTCCTCCTCCTCCAGCTTCCACATGCGCCATCATCATTCCTTTTTAAGGTAAATACAAGTTTTTATATTTTTAATTTTATTAATTTCATTTTTTTTCAAATATTATTATTTGTTAATATTTTACCTTAAAATCCAGTGAATTTACTATTAAAATCATTTTAAAAATTCGAGTTTGTGGGACCCAGGAACGGATTAATCCAGTTTCTATTATTTTAAAGGGAAAAATTGTCTTGGAACTCAAACGATTTGGAACTCAAATGGGGTTCAGAACAGATTAAGTTCGGATTCCAAGGTACGTAGCTCTCTGCTTTTATTCTTTGACCATTTGTTGATAAGCTCTGCCCAGGGCACTGTCCCTTATTAGACTGCTGTAACAGGATTCTCCCTGTTCAGCATTTGCTGAAGAGAAAATAAAATACGCAACAAACAAGTTTCCTCCTGCCTGGTTCCTGACTCAAAAGAGGTCCTAGTTGAGGACAAATTTCATCAAGTCTGGGTCCAAATGAGACGCTGACATCAGTAAGTATCAGACCTTTATAGCCCTACAGCTAGAAGGGGCGGAGTTATTTTCCCAGAAGGGTGTGTCTTCTTGATGCTGCAGAGGAAAAGAAAAAAGACAAGGCTGTTAGTGACAGCGCCCCTTCTTGCCCCAATGGCGCATGACATATCTGTGATAAAATAGGAAGGTGCCCCCTGCTCGCTTCGCTCGACAACCCCCCCATAGCCCCTAACCTCCCCAGTCCCCCCGGCTGGCGCTACGCTCACGTTGTGAAGAGGGGGGCTGAACACACCCAAATGAGACGTGGTCGTTTCTCCAAAACCCCCTATTAAATGGTGATACAATGGGAAACAAATAGTTTTTTTTACCTCCTCTTTGCTCGATCTGCTGCTGGATTGCTGCTGCCGTGTAATCTGCATCTTGCACAGCGCTTTGAACATTTAAAAGCCTGTACAGCAGCTGTCCTTTTGTCTCACTGCCTCGTCTCTCTTCTCCCCCAGACATCCTCTGCTCCTGTTGGGGGTCCCGCTCCGGAGGCACACCCCTATGAAGAGGAAGATTTTCTATTCTTTTCATTGAGAGATGGAATTGTCCCCTCCGACTGCACACAGAGCTCGATTCACTTTTGAAAGATACTTATGTTTGTTTGAAGTGTCTGAATAACGTTTCTATCTCAAAAATCTCCTGTGTATCTGTGCAACACTGTGACCCAAGCGTGACAGCGTATGTGGATTTCACTTTCACCAAACAACAAATCTTCCAGTTCTCACGGCTAGGCCTCTTCATTGAGAAGAAACACTACTTTTCCCTGACGGCAACACGAATTAGACAATCTACAAGTCTCCAACTTAAAGTTTAAATCTGAACAATGTATTCGATCTCTTTTTACTGTTTCGTTATTTCACAGAGTAATAATTTCCATTTGTTTGTGCTAATGTGATCTTTATTATCATTTTTAGGAGACATTTTAATTTTCGTACTTCCATTATATCTAACCTGCTCTGCATGTGTATCGCGCCAACGTTTTTTAATTCTTTACGACGTTCAACTTTGTCACCTGCTCTTTTTCTCATGGGACATGAAAGTGTTTCTCTGAAAAAGTCTTGTCTCGTCCCAAGATGTGCCAAGATTTTTTTATATAATAGAGAGATATAAAACACAAGATAATTTATGTTTAAGTATTCACCCCTGTAAATCATTACTGGTGCAACCGATTGGTTTTAGAAGCCACACTATTAGTTTAATGGAAATCACCTGTGTGGGTTTTCACTTGATTGTAGTATAAATGCAGTTACATGTGCAATGGCCAATTTGTGGTGAGTCAGTAGTCTCTCTTTTGTGCCTACTTGACCACACGGTAATACCCGAACTATTCCAAAGCGATGTTTGCACTGTTTTGTGTTTTTTGTATCTCACACCCTCATACACCTTTATCTTAAGAGCATCCCTTATATACGATAGAGTGTTCGATCAGGAGAAAATATGAAGCTGGTTTTAAATTAAATGTTGTTGAAGTAGCGAAAGAAATTGGTAACTGCTCTGCTGCAACAAAATTTGATGCATCTCATGCGAGATTGGAGGAGGCAAGAAGATATAAAAAAAAAAAAAATTTAAGTGTCACAGCTTTGAATGTGCGTATAAGTCAGGGTCTGATTTTATAATGGATTTTTTGGGTTTCAAGACCCGACTTATACAGTACGTGAGTATATACGGTAAATTCTCTTTTATGTTTACTAATTTACTAATATTATGCTAATAGAGGTGGCTTTATACAAACAAAGGACACAGCAGAAGGAGTAGCACTAACCAAATAGGCTAAATGGATGACTGTTGAAAAAGCAGTGTCCTGGACAGGAAAAGAGACATGATCATGTTTAGTGTAGTGATGGGCATTTAAATTTACTTTACTGGTTTAATTGTTCTGAAGTACCCATATAAGTGAATCAGTTCTTTTGTTTCATTTAAAGTCTGGCATATACGGGAAATCTAGATGGGCTTCACTTTGATCGCATCACAAATATATCATTTTAGAATTCTAACGTTATATTGGTACATATCTGTATATTGTGGAAAGACAGCCCCCGGACACAGACAGACAGACACCGAATGTCCAAAACACACACATTTATTATGAAGAAAAACACCACAATGCCTTAGTCAGCCAAACTCAGTCTCTTTCTCTCTCTCTCTCTCTCTCTCTCAATCCTCGAATCCTTCTGCTGCCTCTACTCCTCTCCCAACAAGCTCCGTCTTCCTCCTCCCGACTCCAGCTCCTCTACTGGAGTGAGGCGGCCCCTTTTATGCAGTACCCCGGATGTGCTCCAGGTGCTCTGTGATGATCTTCTGGCGGCACTTCCTGGTGGGGCAGAAGTGCTGCATGAGAACCCGGAAGCACTCCGGGTGTCCCTGGAATTCCTGGCGTGTGGTGGAAGTACTGCCATCCAGGGTTCCATAAGCATCTGGGTGCCCCCTGGTTAGTGGCCACGGGCCCCAACAGGGATTAGTTTCTCAGATTTGTTCCAGTGGCTCCCAAGCAGACCAGGGTGGCTGCCCTCTCGTGGCCCAGGGGAGGTATTGTTCCTCTCGTTTACCTTCCAGGTGTCCCAGCTGTGTAGGGTCCCCAGCTGTATGCCACAATATGTATATAAATATATAAATATAATTGTTTATTAATTTACAAGAAAATTAATTATATGTTTAACATAATTTACATGGCATTTTCCTATTTCTATACAAAAAACAAGATAACAAATTTAACATGCAAAATCAAAGTAAGACGTTTCACTCCAGAATCACAAGTGAATAAATTATGCAACTTGTAATGATATGTTGGTGAGTTTGATGAAGAAGAATCATTGGACTGGTTCTTGGGTAGTGACTTATTCACAAATCAAATGAGTTGAAACTCAGGCAGCATTGCCAGTTTCTGAAAAAATTTCCAGCCCAGGGCCAGCTCAAAACCTGAATAGTGATGCAAGAAACCAGCTCAATACTGGACATAACTGATACACCAAGAAGCCGGGGAACAGGGTTCCCCTTTTTTAATATGAAGGAGATGGATTAGGTGCATAATATCAAACAGTGAGGGAGCATCGCCCTTTGATAAAGTAAGTATAAAGGTCTGAAGACCTGAGGGGGTCCCCAGTGGGTGTACTAACAGTGTGTGAATGTGTTGTGTAAAGGAGTGGCACTCCATTTTGGGCAGACTCTTAATGTATACCAGAATAAGCTCCAGCACTGCTCCTGAATAAGAGGATTTAGTAATTTATGGATGGATGGATGGATGGATAGTGGCAGTTATTCTTCCTGCTCAGTGATTTGAACTCAGTATTCTAAAGCATTGATCAAAGTACTGTATATGTTGAGGAAGCTTGCTTGACTGGCAAGAGTTTTTATAAGGCACTGAGCCACCAGTATGGAACAAAGCAGAGGAAACATTAAAATTCAAATTAGCTAAAGCTGAGGGAGCTAAAAAGTAGAAAACCTTGTCATGTACAGTATGGTAGCATGATAATTAAACTTCTGGGGTCCCCGCAACTAAACAATGATTCAACAGAAGGAAATCAAGAAGTTTTGCCAAGGATACTAGAGGGCAGATGATCCATCAGATGACAGGGCTGACTAAGCATATTAAAAGGACAAAGTTGGCAAGAGGATACAATATAATCTAGCCAAGTGGTTACCTCTCATGGTTCCTTCCATAGCATTATTCTGGGAGTGGTAAAGCACTAGGATGGTATCCTTTTTGTCTTAATACATAAACAAAAAAATTAAAAAAGGAGACTCTAGGAAATGTCTCCATTAGGCAGCACAGATTAAAAGTGTGCCTGAGCTCTGTTCAGAGTTGACTGTCATAACAGAAGTAGGTGGGAGTGCAATGACAGCAGTCTCATAGCAACTAGAAGGGGGTGTGGCCTATGAAGAAACGTCAAGAGCTGTCAGGATGTAATTCTTCTGAGTGTACTGTATGTATTCTCAGAACTCACAGCTTTGAGAACCCTTTCTGCCTGTCTTCCTCCAGGGACACTACTTTCCTCCCACACTCCCACAACACTGCTGTCAAGTGAATTTCATTAGGCCCAGTTTAACATAACATGACTGTGTGTGTTCCTTTGCCCTGCAATGGACTGGTGTTCTGTTCAGGTCTGGTTCCTGTCTTGTACTCAATGCTGCCACACTGTAAAAAAATGACTGTAACTTTACAGTAACTTACTGGCCACTAGTGGCATTACTTTCAAATGCAATGTTACAGTATAAAAACAATACTATATAGTAACTTCATAGTAAGCTGGGCCACAAAATTACTGTGTGTCACAAGACACTGGCATGAGTCAGTACCCATTAGTAGTTCATAACCGGGTAGCACTCGAGATGTTCCAAAACAAAGATGAAGTACAAGGTAGTTATAAAACATAAATGTTTATTTTATGAAATCCAGCCACAGGGGATGCACAAACCAGTGTGCTTCTTTATGCTGGTCCCAAGCCAGGATAAATGGAGAGTGTTACGTCAGGAAGGGCATCTGGTGTAAAATTGTGCCAGATCAATATAGTGACAACAAGAGAGATTTCCATTCCGGATCGGTCAAGGCCTGGGTTAACAATGGTTGCCACCAGTACTGTTAACCAACAGGGTGCTGGAGGAAATTGGGCTAATGTTGGCCAAAGAAGAAGAAGAAGAGGGGGAAGAGGAAGATAAAGAGAATGGAAGTGAGGGTAGGAAATATGAATGTTGACATTATGACTGGTAAAGGGAGAGAGTCAGTTGATATGATGAAGGAAGGTTGATATATTGTGTGTGCTAGAGACCAGATGGAGAGGGAATAAGGCCAGGTGTGATGGAGGCAGGTTTAAATTGTTCTACCATGGTGTGGAAGGGAGGAGAAACTGGGTAGAGATTATTCTAAAGGAACAGTATGTCAAGAGTGTTTTGGAGGTGAAAAGAGTGTCGGACAGAGTAATGATTATGAAGCTAGAAACTGAAGGTGTGATGATGAATGTTGTTAGTGCATATGCCCTGCAAATTGGGTGTGTGATGGATGAGAAAGAATATTTCTGGAGTGAGTTGAATGAAGTGGTAGAGAGTGTACCCAAGGGAGAAAGAGGGGTGATTGGAGCAGATTTCAATGGACATGTTGGTGAAGGGGATAGGCGGCACGGTGGCGCAGCGGGTAGCGCTGCTGCCTTGCAGTTAGGTGACCCAGGTTAGCTTCCCGGGTCCTCCCTGTGTGGAGTTTTCATGTTCTCCCCGTGTCTGCGTGGGTTTCCTCCGGGTACTCTGGTTTTCTCCCACAGTCCAAAGACATGCAGGTCAGGTGCATTGGTGATTTTAAATTGTCCCTAGTGTGTGCTTGGTGTGTAGGTGTGTGTGTGTGCCCTGAGGTTGGCTGGTGCCCTGCCCAGAGTTTGTTTCCTGTCTTGCACCCTGTGTTGGCTGGGATTGGCTCCAGCAGACCCCCATGACACTGTAGTTAGGATATAGCGGGTTGGATAAGGGATGGATGGATGGATGTTGGTGAAGGGAACAGAGGAGATGAGGAGGTGATGGGTAGGTATTATGGTGTATAAAATCTACAAATTATTCTCTATATTTTTATTATTATATTTTGCTCAATCCCAACAAGATGAATTCAGATGCAGGAGACTTGTATTGGCATTATAATAAAAAGGAATATCCTCTTCCCTTACACGTCACTTTTATAACAGTTGTTCACAGCATAGTGCTAAAATGGTTTTACACCCTGGGATAGGAAGACTGAGCCAATCCCTCAGGATATTGATTACTTTATGGATGGACATCTGGGACAACAATTTGGTTTACAGCTTGGGAAAGAAGGACATGGCGATGTTTTAGGCAACATCAAAAAACTTTACTATCTTGGAAAAGATAGATTAAAGAGTTTGAGGAAAATTTATCCATCATATTGACAGCCAGCCAATGAGGTGCATGCAACAATCATGTGTTGTGAAACCACGGCATGAAACTTTATAATAAATACACCTCATTTGAAAGCAACGTCAAAAGAGAAACATCGACGACGGAAGAGAAACGTCAAAAAGGAAAGCAAAGACACGTAAGACCAGTTTTCATCCGATCGTCAGTTAACAACATTTTCATGAACATCGATTGCTAAATCAAATGCCATCCTGGGACATTCATCCTTGTCATCCTTGTCAACTTTTTTGTAAGCTTTTTCTAAAGACTATACTTATCCAGACTTTTCTATCAGTCTTATTTTCCATTATTCTTTGTTCCAGTGGTAGTATTATTATTCCTGTAATAAATACCATGCTACTTTTAACTTTCTATGCTTTGTCTTCATGTCTAGAGTGATTGAAATAATGAATTGGATTTCTTTGAGCACCTGGTGCAGCCGGAGATTTGCCATATGCTCTGTGCTGCAAGGTTTATTAAGGTTGAGGGTGAGAGCTCCACCCAATAGTAGGGAACACTACATAAAGTAAGGCATTCTTGGCTGATAAATGGCCCATAGTCAAGGATGCTGAGCCTTTGTATGTTTAAATGTATTCTTGTAGACCAAAAGTAATAATTAGGTCTGAGATATAATTAAAACATTGTATGTTGTTTGTGCTGTTATTAAGTAAGTCTGAAGTGCTGAGAAAGTGGCAGGTTGTGTTATTGCTAAAGCACTTGTGTGGTTTAAAGTGGTAGAGATTAATCTGTGTGTGTGTGTCATTCATGGGGCACTGTTATGGTTAGGGTCTGTGTGTATGTGTATAGCTATATATGTGTGTGTTAATCTTAAAGTGCACAGTAGACCAACCCGGTAACGAACTTGACGAGTACACTTACCCTTGAGGAAAAACAGGTAAAGGGTAAGTAGAGGGAAATACTACGATAATACAGTAGGTGTGGTGTCAAGGAGAAGAATGAAGACAGTCAGATGATTGTGGATTTTGCGAAAAGAATGAACATGGCTGTGGTGAATACATATTTTAAGAAGTGGGAGGAACACAGGATGGCATGCAAGAGTGGAGGAAGATACACACAGGTGGATTACATCCTATGCAAGAGGGTCAGTCTGAAGGAGACTGAAGACTAAAAAGTGGTGGCAGGCGAAAGTGTTGTTAGGCAGCATAGGATGGTGGTCTGCAAGATGACGTTTGATATCAAGCAGAGGAGGAGTTTGAGGGCAGAGCCAATGATCAAATGGTGGAAGTTGAAAAATGAAGACTGTAAGGTGGAGTTCAGGGAGAAGGTAAGACAGGTAATGGGTGGCAGTAAAGAGTTATCAGATAGCTGGGCCACTACAGCAAAAGTGATAAGAGAGACAGATAGAAGGTTGCTTGGTGTGACATCTGGACAGAGGAAGAACAAAAAAACCTGGTGGTGGAATGGGGAAGTATAGGAGTATACAGAGAAAAAGGTTGCAGAAGAAAAAATGGGATAGTCAGAGGGATGAAAAGGTAGTCAGGAGTACAAGGAGAGAAGGTGCAAGGTGAAGAGAAAGGTGGCGAAGACTAAAGAAAAGGCATATGATGAGTTGCATGAGCAGTTGGACACTAAGGAGGGACAAAAAGACCCATGGGTTATGGAGAGGGACTGAGCTGGGAAAGATGTGCAGCAGGTTAGGGTGATAAAGATGGAAATGTACTCACAAGCGAGGAGAGTGTGTTGAGCAAATGGAAAGAGTACTTTGAGAGGCTGATGAATGAAGAAAATGAGAGAAGAAGGTTACATGATGTGTAGGTAATGAATCAGGAAGTTCAACGGATTAGGCAGGAGGAAGTAAGGACAGCTATGAAGAGGATGAAGAATGGAAAGGCAGTTGGTCCAGATGGTATACCTGTGGAAGCATTGAAATGTTTAGGAGAGATGAGTTTTTAACTAGATTGTTTAATGCAGTCTTGGAAAGTGAGAAAATGCCTGAGGAGTGGAGAAGAAGTGTACTGGTACCAATTTTTAAGAATAAAGGACCTATGCAAAGCTGTGGTAATTACAGCGGGATAAAATTGATGAGCAACGGCATCAAGTTATGGGAATGAGTAGTGAAAGCTCAGTTAAGAAGGGAGGTGATGATTAGTGAGCAGCGGTATGGATTCATGCTGAGAAAGAGCACTAGAGATACCAAGTTTGTTCTGAGGTTGTTGATGGAGACGTACAGAGAAGGACAGAAAATGTTGCATTGACTTAAAGAAAGCATATGACAGAGTGCCTAAGGAGGAGTTGTGGTATTGAATGAGGAAGTCGGGAGTGGCAGAGAAGTATGTAAGAGTGGTACATCATATGTATGAGGTATGTGTGACAGTGGTGAGGTCTGCAGTAGGAGTGACGGATGCATTCAACGTGGAGGTGGGATGACATCAGGAATCGGCTCTGAGCCCTTTCTTATTTACAATGGTGCTGGACAGGTTGACAGACGAGATTAGACAGGAGTCCCTGTGGACTATGATGTTTGCTGATGACATTGTGATCTGTAGCGATAGTAGGGAGACCAGCTATGTTATATGGGTTGGAGACGGTTGCACTGACCAAAAAACAGGAGACAGAGCTGGAGGTGGCAGAGTTAAAGATGCTAAGATGTGCATTGGGTGTGATGAAGAGGAACAGGATTAGAAATGAGGACATTAGAAGGTCAGCTCAGGTTGGAAGGTTGGGTGACAAAGTCAGGGAGACGAGGTTCCATTGGTTTGGACATATGCAGAAGAGAGATGCTGGGTATGTTGGGAGAAGGAAGTTGCGAGGGAAGAGGAGAAGAGGAAGGCCTAAGAGAAGGTTTATGGATGTGGTGAGAGAGGACATGCAGGTGATGAGTATGACAGAGCAAGATGGAGAGGACAGAAAGATATGGAAGAAGATCTGCTGTGGCGACCCCTAATGGGAACAGCCGAAAGATGCTTATTTTATGAACAGTCACAATCCAGTATTTGTTAGTGAGAAAAAAAAGGATCAATAAAAAAATGAGCAATAAAAAGGCAACAATCAGTAAAAATAATATGCTATAGTGATATATTCTTGATTGATGAAAATACTCTCAATAGATTATCCAGCAAAAACAACTGTCATCTCAGAAAGGTAAATAATACTTTCAATATTTGCAGTTCTTGGCAAGGAGTCCAGAAAAGCAGATAGTCCAATGTGGCTAAATATGAAAAAAATGAAAATAAAAAAAATCCAATAATTGATCAAGTGGCTCAAAAATATTTACAGCATTTCCAGTCAGTGCTGAAGCAGTCCCAAAACTAGGATTCAAGTCTTAACAGGGTTATCCCTTTTAAACAGCCAAC
The DNA here is from genome assembly GCA_026402145.1 of Polypterus bichir lapradei. Classification (NCBI taxonomy): domain Eukaryota; kingdom Metazoa; phylum Chordata; class Cladistia; order Polypteriformes; family Polypteridae; genus Polypterus; species Polypterus bichir. The sequence goes on from JANRMT010062817.1 coordinate 19,052,892, forward strand.
GGCAAAAGGAAACCCAGGCAAGAAAGAAAAAAGAAAGAGTTTTGAGTTTTAAATTGAACTTTATTAATCAATAATCAAAAAATAATTTGCATTATAATAATTAAAGAAAACAAAGAAAAACTCAGCTCACCCTAAAGAGAAAACTATTTGGTCACTTGGTTCTCTATATGAATGAAAACTTTCTGATATTTGTTTAATATAAAACACGTTTTTATCAGTGTCCCTGTAGCCAAATTTTGACTTATATCTGTCATTTACCACATATAAGTGAAATTCAATTAAAATACATAAACTGAAAATGTCCAACAATGCTCCTGCCCCAGTCCAAATACAACTTTACAGTAATTTGCTGTCTTATGACGGAAGATGGTTTACCTGCTGTGACTGCACAATACCCTTTTTAATACAGAATTTTATTGTGAAAATTACAGTTGACTCTGGTGATATTCGGGCAACGTTGTACTGTACATTGCAGAACATTCTCCTGCTCTCTGCAGCCTATTGTGGATAATCAGATGGCTCGTACTATATTCTCATTATTAAAAGCAGTCTTAGCCTTCCTGTGTTCCTTTGCTGCTCTCTAGAGGACATGCTGTGAACTACAACTCTTTGAAATTGGACTACGCAGGTTGTGCTCCTTCGCATTTATTTATCAAACAGAGACTTCTGTTGAACATAGGGTTGCCAGATTAGAAAATTAGAAATACGGGACACTCTTAAAATCACACTCTATATTACCATATATATAAATTTATACATGAGCCCTACACACCCAGACCAATATATTATATTAAAGTAGAGGCATAAGTTAAAAACATAAAGCAAGGAGTTTAATGGGGTATGAGGAAAACAAAAGTAAAATCATTTTAAAAATATTTAATAAAAGCTAAAAAAAATCTGTAAAAGTGAAATCATTTAAAAATATTTATTTAATACAGACAACAGAGAAATATTATTATTATTTAATACAGGCAGTTAAGTAACAAGTACAGTAGAACCTCAGTTCACAAACATCTCTGAACACGTACAAATCGGGTTACGACCAAAAAGTTTGCCAAACTTTTGCATCTGTTCACGATCACACACTCGGTATACAAACAAGCCAGTTTCCCTTTCGGTTTGTGCGCACCGATGATTTCCACATGTGTTCAGTCTCTTTGACACGAGAGAGACACACACACGCGCACGAGAGAGACAAACATGCACGCAAGAGACACACACACGCGCATGCGCGAGAGAGAGAGCGAGCGAGAGAGAGGGCTGGCCGCATATGGCCGAGAATGCAGTTAAAGAATGCACCGGGCTTGTTTTTAAAGAGACAGATCCGAGCATTGTTTAAAACCTCGTTGTATTTAATGAAGACTTTTTTCTATTGGATTTTAACCTCCACTTCACTTCTGTTTACAGCGATCGGTTCGTAGCGTGCATTGTTGCAATGTTACTTTTCTTGGTGGTTTATTAAATTACGGATTTTTCAAATGATCATTTTTTTCCCGGTGCTTAAAACTCATTAAAAAAAAGTGTTTTTAGCGAGCGGTTCGTAGCGCTATAGCACAAACTCTTACAATGTTAGTTTTCTCTGTTGTTCAAGGTTTTCTCAGTGTTATTCAATGTTTTTACATTGAGTTTACTATTACGCTGTGCAGTCTATGGTATAATTAACTATATTTGTGCTTAAAAATCTTTAAAAAAATATATTTACATACAGTTTGTACAGTCTGGAACGTATTAATTGTATTTACATACAATCCTATGGGGGAAGTTACTTCTGGTCACGACCAAATTAGGTTACGACCAGAGTTTTGGAACGAATTACGGTTGTGACCCGAGGTTCCACTGTAGTACCAACACACTTTGTCGACAGTCGCTGTATGTTGCAATGCTGATCCTGAACTGCACAGCAGCACGGCTGGAGAGCAAAACGGTCAGAGTGTCGCCGTCCTCAGCCAACCATAGCAACTGAACAAGGTGTAGACAGACAGCAAACACTCGTGTCCTCGTTACATCGGGGTTGTTTTCATCAAGAGAATCTGAGAAAAGAAAGTATAATTACTTATAAAGTTACAACTAAGTACCGTAAGAAGGTAGTAAAAATATATTTTTATTCCGAAATTTGAAAATGAACTAAATACGGGACATTTGGGTGTCCCTGAAAGTTCAGTACAGGACAGGGGACAAAATGATCAAATATGGGACATGTCCCATATATAAGGGACGTCTGGCAACCCTAGTTGAACATAACTTATACAGTTTGGATATATTATGAACAAAAAGTCCAAAAGCATACAAGTCCCAAAGAACACTTTCAGAATTGTCCTCTAAAGTGGGATTTTACCATCAAACCCTAGCTAGATATAAGCGCACCAGGTCTTCATACAATACAAAGTTTATTTATTTATTTATTTTTTTAAATTTTATTAATTTTATTGTAATCACTCCATACAAACAGATCAAATTTTACAAAAAATAGGATTGAAAATAAATTGACCCCCACCCCTGAGAAAGAGAGCATGGCCAACGGAGTAAAACTTAAAGCTTGTAAATATACCTAAATTGATGAGTTTAATAGGGCAATAGAGATGAATGGAAAAGAAAAAGAAATGCGGAGAGAATTACTTCTTCTTATTCTAAAATATTATTGATTAGATCCTGCCAGATTTTGAAAAAGTCCTGTACCGATCCTCTAACTGAGAATTTGATTTTTTCCAATTTCAAATAGTATAAAACATCAGTTACCCACTGACTTAAAAGAGGAGAGTTAGGATTGTTCCAATTTAGCAAAATAAGTCTGCTTGCCAAAAGTGTACAGGGTGGTCCAGATCTAATTATACAGATCCAGATCGTCTGGATGACTCTGATTTATGCGGGAACAATTCCAGTTCAGCGCAAAGACGATTCTAAATTTCGTTAGTTCACACACTTCTCGATTAACTTAATAAGTTATAGTGTAATGAAAATTGCATAATTAGATCTGGACCACCCTATACAGTAATCCCTCGCTATATCGCGCTTCGACTTTCGCGGCTTCACTCTATCGTGGATTTTAAATGTAAGCATATCTAAATATATATCACGGATTTTTCACTGGTTCGCGGATTTCTGCGGACAATGGGTCTTTTAATTTATGGTACATGCTTCCTCAGTTTGTTTGCCCAGTTGATTTCATACAAGGGACGCTATTGGCAGATGGTTTAGAAGCTACCCAATCAGAGCATGTATTACGTATTAACTAAAACTCCTCAATGATATACGATATGCTTCCCACGCGGTGCTTGATTGTTTGCTTTTTTCTGTCTCTCTCTCTCTCTCTCTCTCTCTCTGCCTGACGGAGGGGGTGTGAGCAGAGGGGCTGTTTGCACAGAGACTGTTTGCCTAGAGGATACGGACGCTCCTCTACAAAATGCCGCTTTATCACGGTGCGTCGGCATACTTAAAAGCACAAAAGCATATATTGATTTTTTGATTGTTTGCTTTTATCTCGCTCTCTCTCTCTGACATTCTCTGTTCCTGACGGCGCTCCTTTGAAGAGAAGATATGTTTGCATTCTTTTAATTGTGAGAAAGAACTGTCATCTCTGTCTTGTCATGGAGCACAGTTTAAACTTTTGACTAAAGGATGTTATTTCACGTCTAGAGGGCTCTAATAATGTTAACAGTGTGGGAGAGTTTATAAGAGCTTAAAATATATAAAAATAACCATACAAACATATGGTTTCTACTTCGTGGATTTTCACCTATCGCGAGGGGTTCTGGGTTTATCCGTCTCCATTTTAAACCCATCTGGAAGAACACCAAACACAGCTGTTAATGGGTTAGGAGGGATTGTGACACCAAGGCTGTCTGAAAGGCATTTAAAGATTTTGATCCAGAATGATGTTAATTTGGCGCAGGCCCAAAACATGTGACCCAGTGAGGCTGGAGCTCGATTGCAGCATTTGCAGGTTGGTTCTTGCCCTGGAAACATTTTGGACAGTTTTAAGTGAGACAGATGTGCTCGATATATAATTTGGGGTTGAATAATTGCATGCTTTGTGCATATGGAGCTCGAGTGAATTCTCTGCATTGCTACCTTCCACTCCTTTTCTGATATGTTGAGTGAGAGATCTTTTTCCCTATTGTCCTCTTGGATCTTTGAAAGGGAGGGACTGTAAAATAATTAAAGTTTATTTTCAATAAGCGCTCCACAACAACAACAACAACATTTATTCATATAGCACATTTTCACACAAAAAGTAGCTCAAAGTGCTTTACATAATGAAGAATAGAAAAATAAAAGACAAAATAAGAAATTAAAATAAGACAACATTAGTTAACATAGAAAAGGAGTAAGGTCCGATGGCCAGGGTGGACAGAAAAAACAAAAAAAAAAAACTCCAGACGGCTGGAGAAAAAAATAAAATCTGCAGGGATTCCAGACCATGAGACCACCCAGTCCCCTCTGGGTATTCTACCTCACATAAATGAAACAGTCCTCTTTGTATTAAGGGTTCTCACGGAAGGACTTGATGATGACGGTCATGTAGACTTCTGGCTTTTAGTCCATCAATGTTGGAGCATCATGATGCTTTGAGTAGGTGGTGGTGGCGGCGCAAGCCACCACCAAAAGGACACTGGAAAAGGAAACAGAAGAGAGAGTAGGGGTTAGCACAGATCCATTACACTATGAGGCTCTGAAGAGCTCTGTCTTTATCAACGTGAAGCCAGAACTTATCTTGGTAGCATTGGATACACGGTAGGAACAAAACCTGAAAAGTTCACCATTCACCATTACAAACACAATGACTCATAGAGGTCCAGTTGAGATTCAACAATTAATATACTGTAACATTGAGAAAATTTGTGAATTACAACAAATCTCACATGGACGTCGGAGAGCTTGCAAACTCCACATAAGTCCGTGGCCATGTCAGGAACAGAACATAGGTACCTGGATCTATGAGGCAGCAGTGCTAGATAAATATGTGTAAAATGAACATTAGAACTTGGGAAGCACTAAGATAAACTTGTGTTGCTGCTAGCAAACATTCAAATTGCAATCAGTTTATTTCTGTGTTTTTGTGACATTCGTGAACTGAGATTGTTGAGGTGGTTAAAAAAATACTCCTTCGTTATGGGACCCCAGGAGTGGGTGATGTTTGCTCAGAGTTATTGAAGACTCTGGATGATGTTGGGCTGCCTTGGCTGACACGTCTCTTCAGGGTGCCTCTGGATTGGCAAATTGAGGTGGTGGTGGTCCCGATATTTAAGGTTTAAGGAATCACACTCTACAGCTTCCCCTGTGCCAGGGTTCTGGTAGAGAGTGTCCAACTGGTGACTGAACTTGGGATTCATGAGAAACAATGTGGATTCTGTCACAGTTGTGCAACACTGAACCAACTTTTTAGCCTCACAAGGATTCTGGAGGTTACACAGGAGTAGGCCTGACCATACCATAGGCATTCGACTACATCCCTAGCTGGGGGTGTCTTGTGGGGGATATTTTGGGAGTATTGGGTACTGGGCCAGCTGTTGCGGGTTATTTGGTCCCAGAGCAAAGCTTGGTTTGTATTGTTTGCATAAGTTGTACTCATTCTTGGTAGGTTTGGGACTTTACCAGGGCTGCCCTCAGTTATCGATTCTGGTCATAATGTTTGTGGACAGAATTTCTAGGTGCAGCCATGGAGTGGAGGGTATTCAGTTCAGTAGCCTCGTCAGGATCACATCTCTGCTTTTTGCTGATGATGTGGTCCTGTTGGCTTCATTTGGATGTGACCTCAGACACACACTGGAGCACTTTGTGGCAGAATGTGAAGCGGTCAGCATGAGGATCAGCACCTCCAAGTCTGAGGTCATGGCCCTCATTAGGAAAAGGGTAGGGTGCAACTCCAGGTTGGAAACAAGGTCGAGAAATTTAAGTACCTTGAGGTCTTGTTCATGAATGAAAGAAGAGTGAAGCAGGAAAATCGACATGGGGATCGGAGCGCCTTCTGCAGACATGTGAACATTGTACCAGTTAGTTTTGACAAAGAGAGAGCTGAGCTGATAGTCAAAGTTCTTGATTTACCAGTCAGATTACATTCCCACTCTCACCTATGGCCAGAAGCTTTGGGAGGTGCCTATAAGAATGGCAACAATGGCAACAATGAGCTTCCTTCTTGGGGTGTCAGCCTTAGAGAGAGCAGAGACATTTGGTAGAACTTCAAAGCAGAGCCACTGCTACTCTTAATCTAAAGGAGCATGTGGTTCGGGCATCTGATTAGGATTCCCCCTGGGTGAGGTTTTTGAGCATGTCCCACTAGGAGGCCACCTTATGCGTGTTGAGACCGGGGACACGCTGGAGAGATTATGGTCTTAGCTGGCCTGGGAATGCCTTGGTATTTCTCCAGGGGAGTTTGAGGAGGTCATGGGGAAGAAGGATATCCCCTTGACTGTAACCTGAAAAAGTGTCAGAAAAAGGATGGATGGATGAATGACGATCCAACTCTCTACTGAATTGTTTTCAGCTTTTTTATTATCTTATGTTGTCATGCTGTGTGGATAGTTTTATATGAAATTCATAAAGCATCAATAGTGGAATTCTTAACTTAAACTGTGAATTGTGTATACGGGAGTACTTGCCGGAGACTAAAGAGGAGGACACTTAGGATGGAAACCAGGTATCATACATTCCCAAAAAATTTTTGTGGCATTCTAGAACAAACTGCCGACTCATAAGGATGATCTGGAAACCTTGACAGAAAAGTATAAAGAAGGGATAGCGGGACTACTTATGTATCAGTTCACCAAATGAGCATAGTGGACTGAATGGCATCCATTTATTACGTTTTTTTTTTTATTCTTTTTGATTATTAGAAAAACTCCAGACAATTTTTTAATGTAGTACAAAACAAGGTATTTATTTGTTCTAAACTTTACATATTGCATATAGCAAGTATTACAGAATTAAGAATTCACGACAGTCACCATAGGTGAGCCAACTCTACAAGGATCTGAAGCAGACATTATGCATGGACCTTCATTTTTGGAGGAACACAGCACCTAAAACAGAGCAGAGAGAGAAAGAGAGTCAATGAAAACCAGTGTGAATATCTACTCTATACAGTATATATATACAGTGCCCTCCACTACAATTGGCACCCCTTATAAAAATTAGTAAGAAGGGTTACAAAAAAATCATCATCATCTTGCACTGAAAAAATGAGAAACTTCTGACTTTTAATTGAAACAAGTTCATTCAAACAAAAACAAAGCCCTCATCAAGAAATACATATTTTTAACAAAAACACATGTGCCACAATTGTTGGTACTCTTGGAAATTAATGTGAAACAATGTAACTGAAGCATGCTTCCCATTTAAACTGAACATTGTTGAGCAGACTGGCGTGTATAGGAACTTTCAGCAAGCAGTGATTTTTTTGTAACCCTTCTTACTCATTTTTACAAGGGGTGCCAGTAATAATGGAGGCCACTGTATATCTATATACAGTATATATACTAGGGGGTTCACCCCCTGCTCGCTTTGCTTGCCAACCCCCCAGGCCACTTCACGTCTCTGCTGCTTGCATTGTTAAGAGGGGGCTGAACGCACCCCAAAGAGACGCGGTTGCTCCTCCGAAACCCCCTCTTAAATAGTGATACAATGGGACACAAATACAGTTTTTTTTTAACCTCCTCTTTGCTCGATCAGCTGCTGGATTGCCTGCTGCTGCTGCCGTGCTACGTGATCTGCATCTTAACATTTAAAAGCCTGTAAGGCAGCTGTCCTACTCTTTGTCTTTTATTTCCGGCCCCGGGTGTGGTTAAATCTCTTGGCACAAAGTCTTGTCTCGCGGGATGTGAGCTCTTGATATTTTTTATTTTATAATTCAAAATCGTAATAAGAATGTGAAAATCTAACAACATCACATTACAGTTTGCTAAATTCTGAAAAGAATGATACCAAACATATATATATGTAGGTTTTAAAATAAGCCGATTTAAAGTGAGACAAAAAAGTGACATAAAAATGTCACATAAAATCGTTGCACAAAATCATTGCACTTTTAGGCTTAGGATTTTATATATAGAGAGTAGATTTATATATATTCACAGTAGATTTGAGTATTGGGATTACCATTAATCAAAATGTTTCCAAGTAAGCATCATGTTTTACACATTCATCTAATTGCTGAATGTGAGTTTTCCAGTCTAGCAACATCATATCCACAACAAAAACCAGCCCTGGCTGGGATGCCAGTCCATCACAAGAAACACATGGTCACACTCACACACACACCCACTCAATCACTCCTCACACAGGGGCTTTTCAGCCTGACAAAATCTCTTGGGACTGTGGGCGAGTCAGCATGGGTTGAGAAGAGGGAGGTCGTGTTTTATAAACATGCTAGAATCTTTGAGGAAGCAACAAAGGGATATGATCAAAGTGGAGCAGATGATATTATTTATCTTGACTTTCAGAAGGCATTTGATAAGGTGCCACATGAGAGGTTGGGCATCAAACTAAAAGAAGTGGGAGTTCAGGGCGATGTTTGTAGATGGATGCAAAATTGTCTCACGCACAGAAAGCAGAGGTTTACGGTGCAAGGAACTTTATCACAATTGGCTGATGCTAAGAGTGGTATTCCACAGGGGTTGATGCTGTTTTTAATTAGGGTGAGTCAAAATTATGTTAACATTTGAATGGCGGAAACAATTTATTCACAAAACATACTTCATGTGTGCAAGATGATTTACAGGAATGTCTCAACCTGTTCGCCATCATGTTCAACACATGCACCATATGTGGCGCATAAATTGTCTATAAGTATAGACATAGTAGTACCATTAGTGTTAACATAATTTTGACTCGCCCTATATATATATATGCGACATGGTGGCACTGCTGCCTCGCAGTTAGGAGACCTGGGTTCACTTCCCGGGTCCTCCCTGTGTTGAGTTTGTATGTTCTCCCCGTGTCTGCGTGGGTTTCTTCCCACAGTCCAAAGACATGCAGGTTAGGTGCATTGGCGATTCTAAAATTGACCCTAGTGTGTGCTTGGTGTGTGGGTAATAATAATAATAATAATAATAATAATAATAATAATAATAATAATAA
>JANRMT010062817.1:19061973-19075936 GCA_026402145.1 Polypterus bichir lapradei
AATAATAATAATAATAATAATAATAATAATAATAATAATAATAATAAATTTTATTTATATTACACTTTATATTTAACAATCTCAAAGTGCTGCAAAATAAGAATAAAATTAACAAACAAGATAATCTATAAAAATAATTTAACAAGATGCCTTTCTAAAAAGATACGTTTTTAGGTTTCGTTTAAAAGCATCAGTCGACTATGGGGCTCTCAGGTAATCAGGGAGAGAATTCCACAGCCTCGACGCCACCGAAGAAAAGGCCCTATCCCCATACTGCTAAGCTTAGTTCTGTGAACTTGAAGAATGTTAGTATGCACAGAGCGGAGGGCGCGTGAGGAAGTATGAGGGATAAGGGGTTCCTGTAAATACAGGGGAGCAGATCCATAGATGCACTGATGGGTAAGGAGGGAAACCTTGTACTCTATTCTAAGTGGTACAGGGAGCCAGTGAAGGGTTTTCAAAATAGGAGTGATGTGGCTATGCTTTCGCGCCCTCATCAGGATCCTGGCAGCGCTGTTCTGAATATACTGGATTCTCTGGATACTCTTGCCAGGAATCCCAGTGAGGAGCGCATTACAGTAATCCAGCCTGGACGAGACAAAGGCATGGACAAGCCTCTCTGCATCTGCCAGGGTAAGTGTTGGACGAAGTTTAGCAGTGTTCCTGAGATGGTAAAAAGATGACTTACAGAGATGTTTAATGTGGGTGTCAAAAGTGAATTGAGAGTCCATTTTAACTCCCAAATTGGTAACAAATGTGGAAAGAGGAATGTTTTGACCAGAAAAAGTGACACTGGTGATGGTAGAAGAACGAAGATGGTGTGGTGTGCCAACTAAAATGGCTTCTGTTTTAGATCTGTTCAGCTGAAGGATGTTGAGCCTCATCCATGCCTCTATTTCCTCCAGACAAATAGTCAGTGTAGATGTTGGCAGAGGAGTGTGTGTGCCCTGCGGTGGGCTGGCACCCTGCCCGGGACTTGCTCCTGCCTTGTGCCCTGTGTTGGGTGGGATTGGCTCGAGCAGACCCCCGCAACATGCAAAAGAGGGTCAGCTCAGGTTGGGCGGTTGGGAGACAAAGTCAGAGAGGTGAGATTGTGTTGGTCTGGACATGTGCAGAGGAGAGACGCTGAGTATATTGGGAGAAGGATGCTGAGGACAGAGCTGCCAGGAAAGAGAAAAGGAGGAAGGTCTAAGAGAAGGTTTATGGATGTGGTGAGAGAGGACATGCAGGTGATGGGTGTAACAGAACAAGATGACGAGGACAGAAAGATATGGAAGAAGATCAGCTGTGGCAACCCCTAACAGGAGCAGCTGAAAGAAAAGAAAGAATAAACTGAAACATATTTCTTTGGGTAAGTGGTAATAAAACAGGAATACCCTAAAAAACACTCTGAAAGCTTACTTTCAGACCAACCTGGGGATTCGAGCACAGCTTTATCACATTTACTGTATATAGATGAGACTTGGTACACATTCACAAGCAAGTATATGGACACATAGATGCACATGTGTATTATAAAATGGGACATCTTCCATGTGTATATAAATGTATATGGGATGGCACAGAAGCTAAGAGTCCTTCATTAAAATCCTGACCCTGTGCCTGCATGTGCAGAGTTTGAGTGGTCTTATCATATCTGTGTTGGTTTATTCCACTTCACTTGCTAAATCTAAAATATACATATTTTAGATTAAAAGACAATTATTATAGTGTTTGTGTGAATGTGCCCCATGAAGAAATGGCATCCTGTAAAGGGATGCTTCCTGCCTTGTGTCCACTGCTGCCAGCATAGGCTACAGTCCCTCCATGATCCTGATGTTAGTAAGCAAATCAGAAAGTGATTGGAGGAGTGGAAGTTTACAGTCTATGTGTATTGGTTGGTAAATGTAAGCGTGTAAGATACAAAATTACATCAATAATCTTGAAACATTCTTTTCTCATTGAATCAGTTCATTCTCACTTACCGGTAACTCTCCTGGCAAGACTGTTGCCCATAGTCTTCTTCGCCAGCGTTACACTGTGGCTTGCATTCTCCTTGGTAGTATCCTCGGCAATTGATTGCCTCTACGTGACGTTGTTGTTCAGCTGGGGAGGAGAAATACGGATGCAGCATGAGAGACTGTAAAAGGTTAATCAAAGGAAAGTGTCCTGTTTTGTCCCATCGTCTGGTCAAACATTTCACACCCAAACCCATCTCCCTACACGAAAATAAGCAACCCAACATTTGCTGCAGTTTAGGGATGGCTGCCAGTGACACAGCCCTCCAGAAGACCTGAATAGTTGTGTGTAGACTATTCTAGTCTATCTAGATAGACTGTTCCACTATGCGCCATAAAGACACGGAGAAGCAGACTTACTCATAAAAGCCGCCAGAGATATCAGCACAAGGACAACCGTCGTTATTTTCATCATGGTGCTTGCTGAAGGGGAATCGATTCTGTCTGCCGCAGTTAAGTTCCTCCATCATTAATACCCCTGAAGCCTCACCAGAAGAGGAGGGAAATGGATTTCGAAACACACCTCTTTTTCAACGTTAAAATCAAACTTACGCAGATGCAAGAGCACTGATAAGATGAAACCTGAGGCTCAACGGCTGCTGAATGATTTTTTTCAGTGTTTACAAAAGGAGCCCTAATTCCAGCTTGGGGCAGTCCAACCACTTTCTCTAGTGAGGCAGGAGTGTTGTGCTCCATTTGCTGTTTCAACTCCTTCATTTTTAATTTGTTTGATTTCTGGGTTATCTATTTAGTTATTTTGTCCATCCATCCATTATCCAACCCGCTATATCTTAACTACAGGGTTACGGGGGTCTGCTGGAGCCAATCCCAGCCAACACAGGGCACAAGGCAGGAAACAAACCCCGGGGAGGGTGCCACCCACCGCAGTAGTTATTTTGTGATTTTTTTTCATATAGGTTAATTATCCACCTATTAATGTTCTCAACACACATTTCCCATAAGAGGACCAATTCTTGAAGCATCAGTTAACCAGCACTGAATAGGACACCAGTTTGCATGCAGACCACACTCATCATTGCTTCCAGTACAGAACCTGCTTAATCCAGTTTGGGGTTGCAAGATGAACTCAGTCATTTGCCAGCCTTATGTGATATGTAGATCTTTGGGATGTAAAGTATATGGAGTACTCAGGAAGACATTGGGAGAATGTGCATACTTTAACACAAGTCCCTAGAATTGTGAGGATCAGCAGCACTAACCACCACATCATCATACAACCTATACATCAATTGTCCATCAACGCATTTTAAGACCCCCCATGTACCATGCAAAACTTAAAACTGGAATTAATAAGAAAAAGATAGCAAAAGAATGCTAACACAATGTGTCTAACATTTATAGAAGGATAATTCAGCTGCTCGTAATTTTGGCAAGGCAAGGTAAGTTTATTTACAGTGCCCTCCATAATGTTTAAGACAAAGACACATGTTTCCTTGATTTACAGTCCAAACAATTCAGGTATGATTAAATGACACACTACAGACTCTCATTTAACGGTATTTGTGTACATTTTGATCACGCCATATAGAAATGACACTTTTTCTTACATGGTCCCCCCATTTTAGGGCACCATAATGTTTTTGACAATTGGTGTCACAGGTGTTTAGAATTCCTCATGTGTGCTTCATGGCTTCATCAGATACCTCAGCTTACTTCTAACCTTTGGAGTCTGTAGTTGCCATTGTTCAACATGAGGACAAGAGCTGTGCCAATGAAAGTCAAAGAAACCACAATGAGGCTGAAAAATAAGAATAAAACCATTTGAGATATCAGTAAAGCCTTAGGATGACCTAAATCAACTGTCTGGAGTATCATGAAGAAGAAAGAACACACTGGTGAGTTCAGTAATCACAAAGGGACTGGTAGGCCAAGGAAGACCTCACTGGAACTTGAGCAGATCAGATGTTTCTGTGCACCTCAGAATTCACTGTGCGTCTGCCGTCAGCAGTTCCATCATCAGTGAAGGTAAGTGTGCCAGTATCAGTGACAGGCATACATGCCTAATCCATAACATCCCCACCTCCATGACTCACTGGACGGTGCTTTATCCTACAACAAGATAATGACCTGAACATAGTACTAAGGCAACACAGTTTTTCATAGCTAAAAAATGGAAAATTCTTGAATGGCCAAGACAGTCACCTGATTTAAATCCAAATAAGTAGGCCTTCCACGTGCTAAAGAGAAATCATAAGGGGACAAGCCCCAAAAAAATGCAGGATCTGAAGATGACCGCATTAGAGGCTTGGCAGAACATCACCAGAGAAGATCCTTAGCACCTGGTGACGTCTATGAATCAAGCAGTCATTGCATGCAAGGGATATGTGACAAAGAACTAAATATGACGGCTTTAATAGACCTTCCATCACTGTGTCCCAAACATTATGGTGACCTAAAATGGGGGGACCATGTAGAAAAAGTGTTGTTATTTCTACATGGTGTGACCCAAATGCATGCAAATACCCTTAAATTAAAATCTGCAATGTGCGCTTTAATCATGTCTTTGTCAAACCCAACATTATGGAGGGCACTTATATATGTATGTGTGCATATAGTAAGATGTGACTGGGCAGGCGGATGATACTAAGAAGCCAAGAATGTGTACGTGTACAGTATATATATATGGTGGTGGACAGCCTGATTATGGAAGGACAGGGGGAAAGAGTATTTCCAGGACAGCTTCTCTTCCGGACCAACAGATGGCAGCCCCCTTGGTTTCCACCAGGGCCAAGGGTCATGAGCAAAGAACCTAAAACTTGTTGGGGCCCATGGCCACCGGCATGGGGCACATAGACATTCTCTGGGCCCTATTTGGCAGCACTTCCACCACACCCAGAGGTTCTGCTTGTAGAAGCTCGTTAGGCACCTGGAGTCCTTCCGGGTGCCCTGTGAAAAGGGGCCAGTTGCCAGGAGTCAACAGCCAGAGTCGGGAGGAGGAAGGACAAAGCCTGTTATCTCTTGGAGGCGTTTTTAAATTTTAATATATTGGCAGTAAGTGCAGGTGGCACGGTGGCGCAGTGGGTAGCGCTGCTGCCTTGCAGTTAGGGGACCCGGGTTGTCCTCCCCGTGTGGAGTTTGCATGTTCTCCGCCGTGTCTGCATGGGTTTCCTCCCACAGTCCAAAGACATGCAGGTTAGGTGTATTGGCGATCCTAAACTGTCCTGTGTGTGTGTGTGCCCTGTGGTGGGCTGGCGCCCTGCCCAGGGTTTGTTTCCTGCCCTGGGATTGGCTCCCGTGACCCTATAGTTAGGATATAGCAGGTTGGATAATGGATGGCAGTAAGTGCCCCACTCAGGATTACCCAGAAAGGCAGTGGTGGGATTTGAACATGCCACCTGGTGGGTCTGTGGCCACCAATTTAGCCAAGTACAAAAAACAAATCATTCTCAAGTGTAAGTTAGTCACAGTTTTAAAATATCTATTCCTTTACGCTCAGTTCTACTGGGTAAGTACAGTAAGTACGGTATGTTGTACCTGCGACTGCTGATTGGCGTACATTAATCATGTGGCATCTTGCATTATGCTTCAAAGTATGTATTCGCTAAGAGTGATCTCTGCACGAGCAAATGCATTATACATATGCGTGCATTCGAAGTGAAAGTCAATGTATAAAAGCCCCTGTCCAGCCCCTGATTGATTGCCTTATTGACATAAGGAGTCGGATGGCATTACATTTTCTACATTTTAATCAGAACAAGACAGATGTCATGCTATTTAGAACCAATGGCAGCAGCGGGACCCCCTGCATCGACCTTTCCACTTTTGCTCAATTTGAGAAATCCGTGATCACAAATCTAGGTGTGAAAATGGACTCTACTTTAAAACTTGATAGTCATGTGAATGCAGTGGTAAAATCCTGCTTTTCCAGTTGAGGTGGCTGTCAGAAATCAAGCCTATTTTGTCTAAACGCCACCTTGAAACAGTGATACCTGCTTTTATAACCTCTCGTCTAGATTACTGCAATGCGCTTCATTTTGGAATTAGCCAGGCCTCCATTGCTCGCCTGCAGCTGGTGCAAAATGCCGCTGCTGAATTTTTAACTGGCACAAGCAAGCAAGAGCACATTTACTCTGATTTTGGCTTCCCTTCACTGGCTTCCAGTTCATTTTCTAGTGCAGAATGCAGCTGCTAGAATCCTAACTAGGAAAAGAAAATCCGAGCACATTTCTCCAGTTTTGATGTCACTACACTGGTTACCTGTGTCATTCAGGATTGACTTTAAAATACTGCTTATGGTTTATAAAGCCTTAAATAATCTCGCTCCTTCTTATATATCGGAATGTCTGACATCTTACACTCCAAATCATAACCTTAGATCTTCAAATGAGCATCTGCTTAGAATTCCAAGAGCAAAACTTAAAAGAAGTGGTGAGGCGGGCGGCCTTCTGCTGTTAGGCACCTAAAATCTGGAATAGCTTGCCAATAGGAATTTGCCAGGCTGATACGGTGGAGCACTTTAAAACACTGCTAAAAACACATTACTTTAACATGGCCTTCTGATAACTTTATCTTAGTTTAATCCTGATGCTCTGTATATTCAATTAATTATCATTACTATTCATGGTGGCTGTAAAATCTGTACTAACCCCTACTCTCTCTTCTGTTTCTTTCCCGGTTTTCTGTGGTGGCGACCTGCGCCACCACCACCTAATCAAAGCACCATGATGTCCCTACATTGATGGATTAAAGGCCAGAAGTCCACATGACCATCATCATCAAGTCCTTCCATGAGAACCCTGAATACAATGAGCACGGGTCATTTATGTTAGGTAGAATGCCCAGAGGAGGCTGGCCGGTCTCATTGTCTGGAACCCCTGCAGATTTTATTTTTTCTCCCTGGCCATCGGACCTTACTTCTATTCCATGTTAATGAGTTTTGTCGTATTTTTCTTATTTATTTATTTTGTCTTTTTTCTCTTTCTTCATCATGTAAAGCACTTTGAGCTACATTGTTTGTATGAAAATGTGCTATAGAAAGAAATGTTGTTGTTTTTGAATCCATTTTAAGATTCTTGTATTTGTTTTTAAATCCTTTCATGGTTCTGCTCCATTTTATCTGTCGGAACTGCTGCACTCTTATGTAGCGTCTCACTCTCTTAGGTCAGCAGACCAGATGTCCCTAAGACACGATGCAAACTCAGAGATAATCGGGCTCTTTCAGTTGCAGCTCCAAAACTCTGAAACGATTTGCTGTTGCACGTTAGGCAGGCTCCTTCACTTGCTCTCTTTAAATCTTATTTAAAAACACACTTTGACTCCTTGGCCTTTAACCCAGCATGATTTCTTGACTATCTTTGTACTTTTTATTATGAATCTCTTCAGCTCTTATGTTTTTCTGTGTTTCTGTTTCTTTTACCCTTTGGTTATTGTTTGTCTGATATGTTGGGTTAGGTTAGGGTTAGTGTTAGGGTTAGGGTTAGCCTTGATGTTGTATTTAAAATGCTTTATAAATAAATAAATAAATAAATAAAATTAATTTGGATTAAATCAACTTTGCTGGCCCCAGCAATGAGCATATCTCACAACAGTCAGTCAGTCAGTAGTCAGGAGTAATCTCACTACAATCGTAAATTGTGAGGGAAGCAATCGTTTTTTTCCAAAATGACACCATCACTACTTCCAGTCCTGCCCTAGGCTATTCTTTGGACTTGACTGATGCCTAAATATATAACTCTGGAATCCACACACTTTACATTTCCTAGGGGCTTGACTAATATTTAATACTGTGAAACAAAATTGAATTTTACATGAGAAGAGAGAGATATTTAACACAGCAAAGTTAGTGCAGAATGGCGCAGTGGGTAGTGCTGCTGCCTTGCAGTTAGGGGACCCGGGTTTGCTTCCCGGGTCCTCCCTGCGTGGAGTTTGCATGTTCTCCCCCTGCGGTGGGCTGGTGCCCTGCTTTGGCTGGGATTGGCTCCAGCAGACCCCCGTGACCCTGTAGTTAGGATATAGCGGGTTGGATAATGGATGGATGGATGGACGTTGGTGCATGTTTAACACAGTAGTTTGCATGGACTACATGCTCTTACATTTTTGGTAATTCTCTGGCAGATGAGTGTTCTCCCAAACTCTTTTCATAAACTGTAAGTATGGAGAAGCTGTGCTGTTGTTTCAGACCATTGTATCTACTGGACATTTGTCCTTAGACCTTGCTGGACCTCACTTTCTAGAAGGTCAGCTTTAGTTATCGGGGTGATAGTAAGTTAACCATATTTTAGGGTGGTCTGTGCTTACAATATGCTAGCTTCAAAAGCAGGCTCGGCAGCATTTAAAATGGTGGTGGTGGCACTCTGTCACACCTTGGGGAACTGCCACTAAAGGTACATGACACTATGTCAAGTAGACAAACATTTTTAATATTTTGATAAACTGACAACTATAAGAAGCTCAGCAAATTTTCCACAGTTTCAGGAACTGGGATCATGTGGTATCGAAAAGGGGTAAGGGGTATATCAGGTAAGCTGCTTTGAAATGACATTCTTTATTTTCATACATTTTTGTTTATCTTGAAGAATTTCTCTGTGCTGTACACATGACAATAATAATAGAACTGCTGCTAGTACTACTACTAATGCTGTTATTGCTATAGTATAATAAAATATATCTCTATGTATATAAAATCCAGCGTCTATCTGTATGGCTGTCTGTTTTTCACGAGAGAACTACTTAACGGATTTAGATCGGGTTTTTTTCAATAATTTGCTTGAACATTCCTGTTGATTTTGCTTCTTCTCTCATAGTTCACTTGCGGTACCAGTTTATTTGTGCGAATCCGAGAGGTATGCAGCGGCCTTGGGGGACGGGGCAATCCTTATTCATGTGCCAGCCTCGGTGTGTTCCTTACCTCCGGTTAGCTAGTGAACGAGAGAATAACTTAACATATTTAGATCGGGTCTTTTTCTATAATTTGCTTGAACATTCCAGTTGATTTTGCGACTTCTCTCATTGCACTAAGAATCATAGATCGCTTGCAGTACTGATTTATTTGTGCGAATCCGAGAAGCATGCAGTGGGCTGTTGGGGGGCCCTCCTCACTCACACGTCTGCCTCGGGCCGTTCCTTACCTCCGTTTAGCTAGTGAACGAGAGAATTACTTAACAGATTTAGATCAGGTTTTTTTCTATAATTTACTTGAACATTCCAGTTGATTTTGCGACTTCTCTCATTGCGCTAAGAATCATAGATTGCTTATTTACACTAACCTGAGACAGAGGCTGCAGGAAGGAGGAAGTGTGACATCAGGAGTGGGGAGGCCGGCAGGGCCCTCCTCACTGTCCTGTTTAACAACTACGCGGGTGGAGCCACGGGGGACAGCTAGTATTATATAATATCCATCCATTCATTATCCAACCTGCTATATCCTAATTACAGGGTCATGGGGGTCTGCTGGAGCCAAACCCCAGGCAGGGTGCCAGCCCACCGCAGGGCATGCACACACACTAGGGACAATAACCTGCATGTCTTTGGACTGTGGGAGGAAACCAGAGTACCCGGAGGAAACCCATGCAGACATGAGGACAACATGCAAACTCCACGCAGGGAGGACCTGGGAAGTGAACCCGGGTCTCCCAACTGCGAGGCAGCAGCGCTACTCACTGTGCCACCGTGCCACCCGGCTTCCATCCATCCATCCATTCATTATCCATCCATCCTTTATCCAACCCCTTATATCTTAACTGCAGGGTTACAGGGGTCTGCTGGAGCCAATCCCAGCCAACACAGGACGCAAGGCAGGAAACAAACCCTGAGCAGGGCGCTAGCCCACCGCAGTATTATAGATAGATAGATAGATAGATAGATAGATAGATAGATAGATAGATAGGAAAGGAACTATATAATAGATTCTGTATAATGCCTAGGAAAAGTATATAGCACCAGCCATGTGCGCCCAACTACACTGCACGTGTTAAAGTTGTCTGTGAAGGGCTCCCTGTTTAAACGTGGCTGCCAGTCGTGAACTGGGCCCTTTGTCGCACAGCATTATGATTTTTTTATAAGGGAAACAAAATTACAAAAGAAAACCCTTGGACATTGATTCGTTAGGAACGGCCTACTCGGAATCACTGTCCGAATAGTAATTATGTGGTGGTGTAGGAGCATTTCTGCTTCTGTCCGTTCACAGTCCGTCTCGTTTTCTCGACGCTATCGTTTCCTCTCGCGATGTCTTCTCAACCTTTCTCCAATCTCGCAGGTTGCTTTGTGGCAATCCAAAGAGTAAGGCAATATACACGGAGCAATGGTTATAAAAGGGGGACACATAGGTATCCAGGCTCTTTAAAGCATAAATAGGGATCACTTCACTGACATGTGAACAAACCACGGTACAACTGTGAGACGCGCAGCACTCGCCTGCTACAACGTAACAATAATAATTTCTGGAACGTGCTGTTATGTTGTCATTCATTTTACCCTCTGTCTTTCTTTCATTCATATGTTACGTAGGCACGTACCTTTTATCTTCGGCAATCTCATTCTCTAACCAGGCCTCAGGAGCTAACCAGCGTAACACTGTCCACCACCCCTTTCGTTATTCTGGCACATTGTTGACATCCGTGAGTAACAGCAACGTACTAAACTGGAAGGTAGTCTATGCAAGCGTGGAATTCGCGGACAAACAAAGATCAAGATCTAAATGAAGATCTCTTTAGTTAATTTAAAGCACAACAATTTGCTTAGTTTGAATGTCTGTGTTTTGAGGTGTGACTGGCATACTACAGACTTCAGTAGTACAGCATAAGCCTGGAGGAGATTCTTAATGCAATGCCTATGTTTTAGTCTCTCTACTGCCATCTAGTGCTTCTTCTTCTAATTTATTTGCGGACAAACAAAGATCAAGATACAAATGAAGATTATATATAGAGATATTAAAGTAACACAGACATTTCATGCTTTGCCTAAAACCATCACACATTCTGTAGATTTCCTATACAATACCTACTTTTCACACATTGCCGCTACCATAGATATAGATATATAGTGATGCCCAGGCGCATACAACCACCCTAACCCCGACACAGACAGGCAAGGCGCAGGTTTTGCACACAACACACACTTATATTTACAGTCAGGAAGTGCTTTTCCTTCGCTCCCCACAGCACAACACAGTACACAAACCACCAACACAGATATTTGTAGTTAGAAATCCACAAAGGGAGGAAATGAATCACATATCTTAAAATGGTTTTGTATTCCTAAGCCTTCAACAACCTACCAGGTGTCATCATCAGAGGAAAATGATTACACATTGTCAGGGATGCCAGGGGCCATGACCCGGCCGGGACACCATGAGGGACCAGATGTGGTTCTGCGCCCCCCCTGGATCACGTGGGGGTCGCCTTCCTGGTTGCTTTGGGGGCCACGGATACAGAGCATGGAAGCTCCACCCTGTAGGGGCCCGTGGTCACCGCCAGGAGGTGCCCCAATGCCTTGGGGACCTGTTACCCCAGCACTTCCGCCACACCAGGAAGTGCTGGGGGGAAGAATTAGGACGGCGCCCGGAGAGCTGCCGGGAGGACAGCCGGCACTTCCGCCACGCTGGGGCGTGGCTAGAGGAGGAATGCCGGGAACACCTGGGGCTCATCTGGGTCATGTATAAAAGGGGCCGTCTCCCTTCATTCGAGGCTAGAGTCGGGTGGAAGGAGGACGAGGCAAGAGAGAAGAGTGGAGGCGGCCCGAAGAAAGGCATTGTGGCCAGGACTGTGACTTTGGGGTTTGTGCACTTGTGGACTGTGGGTCTTAGTGACCATATATTTTGTAAATATTGTAAATAAACGTGTTTGTGGGTGACATGAACGTGTCTGCCTGTCTGTGTCCGGGTCAACTTCCACAACATGTAGGAATCAAAGGCAATAAATAGTAGATGGGAGTGTAGGAAGGTGTAAAGGGGATTAATAAGGTGGGTTTTGGAGGGTGTTGGTCATAAAGTTATAGTTATTATGAGTTATTTGGATGTTCTTCCTTTTAAGCCTGCATATGCTTGATTCATGTCAAAATGTCTGCTAATTGCATTTTCATTTGAGAGCCACGATTCCGCCTGCTCTCTTGCACTTCTGGCATTTACCCTGAATTTTACTTGCACCGTGTCCCAGTTAAACGTGTTTCTTGTTGAACTTGTATGTGTGTACACTGGAGATCATTGGTCCTTTCTTCTGACAACATTGCAATGCTCCTGTATATATGTTGTGAGAGGTTTAATGTTTGTCTCATGTACAATGCTAGGCATGAAATTCAACATATACGGTAAACAGCGTTCCATGTCTCCGCTGCAGATTTCTTGCTTTTGGCATTAAAACAAAATGTCCATAGAGTGTTTGTAGGTTTGTGCGCTACTTGGATGCCAGTTTTGGAGAGGCTGTGCACTGCACTTTCAGATACACTCCTATGATAGGGAAGAGTGCCGTCTGCTATGTAAGCCTTGTTTGGGACAGCCATTGGAGGTGAACAGTTGGAAAAGACTTTTTTGTTTCCTTAGTATTACAAATGGTGTGTTTGTGCAAATCCACACTTCTCCACTGAATCCACCTCTGGCAGATTTTGCAGAGACTACCCATCTTTATAGCGGAAGACCATAGGCTATGCTTTGTTCACGTTTTTGTATTGGTTTCTGTTTATTTGTGTGTTTGTTGTTTGGATGTGAACATGTAGATAAGCGAGCTCCAAAATGACTCCCTCTATTCAAATGACAGTTTATATACTTATCAGCACTGTAAAGTATTTGAGCGGAATCACTCCTTTAGATTTTGTTCTGCAGAGTGAGTGACTTTTGGGAAAAGTGCCTCAACTGCAGCGCAATCAGGGAAGGAGAGTGTTTATCAACAATATGTAATTCGTCCATTTCATTTCAAATGATAAAATATTGCACTTCATTATTGTACTCAAATAGGCATCAAACATGAAGACTTCTGGAGTCGATTCCATTAAGCACCAGACCACACTGCCTGTTGTGTCATTACTGACTTTGTCTTTCTCTCTCCCCCCCTCTCTCTCGCTCTGTCGTTCTCCTTCTCTCTCTCACTCTCACTCTCACTCTCCTGGTCTGGTGGGTCTTATCTTTCTCCTGACCAAAAACACAATGATAGCTTCCAGTTACTTTCCTTGGTTAAACCACTCTGGGACACAATAAATAAGAAATGATGAAGCATGAATGTCAGTTTCATTCAATCAGGCACCCGACTCAGACATCGGACTTTAATCCATTCATCCACTTTTTTTCTGATCTTGCTAATGCTGTATTTAGGACAGCAGAAACCATCACAGATACATCAGACATCAGGCAGAAACCAACACGGGACAGAACTGATAGTTGGTCTATTGGAGGGCACAAATACATATGCACTTACTGAGTAAACTAGTAGGAACACCCGTACCCATGTTTATCCATACAATTTCAGTAAACTTTCACTTTAAACATCAGAATAGGGAGAAATATGTGGCATGACTGGTGGTACCAGATTGGCTGGTTTGAATATTTATGTAACTGCAGATCTCCTGGGATTTTCACACACAGCAGTCCCTAGAAGAAGGGGTCTGCAACACGTCACTCGCGAGCTACTGGTAGCTCACAACCCCTTTCCAAGTAGCTCACCAAAGGGTTAATGAATCCTACATAAATTTGAAACTTGATTAGTCAAATTAGGGATGGGCGAACTTTCCAAAAAATCATATCGCGATCCTTTTAACACAAAATCCCAATCCACAATCTGAATTGCAGTCTATCTTTTCAATGTGGCAGGCACTTGAGAGAATATCCGGACTCAAACTCCTCAAGACCTAAGTAACACTTTATTTTAAACTAGCAAAATACCCGCGCTTCGCAGCGGAGAAGTAGTGTGTTAAAGAAGTTATGAAAAAGAAAAGGAAACATTTTAAAAATAATGTAACATGATTGTCAATGTAATTGTTTTGTCACTGTTATGAGTGTTGCTGTCATATATATATATATA
>JANRMT010062817.1:19088689-19140604 GCA_026402145.1 Polypterus bichir lapradei
GGGAAATTCACATACTCCAGCAGCAGCATACTGATAAAAGCAATATTAAATTAAAGAGCAATAAAAAAAAAGCAGTGCAAGTTACAAAATGCAAGGTGGAGAGTGTGAGGCGGGTATAACAGTCTATAATCTTGTATAATGTTAACGTTTACCTCCCCAGGTGGAATTGAAGAGTCGCATAGTGTGGGGTCTCCTCAGTCTGTCAGTGGAGCAGGACGGTGACAGCAGTCTATCGCTGAAGCTGCTCCTCTGTCTGGAGATGATCCTGTTCAGTGGATGCAGTGGATTCTCCATGACTGACAGGAGCCTGCTCAGTGCCCGTCGCTCTGCCATGGATGTCAAACTGTCCAGCTCCATGCCTACAATAGAGCCTGCCTTCCTCACCAGTTTGTCGAGAGGCGTTCCTCTTCTTTATGCTGCCTCCCCAGCACACCACCACGTAGAAGAGGATGCTCGCCACAACCGTCTGATAGAACATCTGCAGTATCTTATTGCAGATGTTGAAGGATGCCAGCCTTCTAAGGAAGTATAGTCAGCTCTGACCTTTCTTACAGTATTGGCAGTCCAGTCCAATTTATCATCCAGCTGCACTCCCAGGTATTTATAGGTCTGTACCCTCTGCACAGTCACCTCTGATGATCACAGGGTCCATGAGGGGCCTGGGCCTCCTAAAATCCACCACCAGCTCCTTGGTTTTGCTGGTGTTCAGTTGTAGGTGGTTTGAGTCGCACCATTTAACAAAGTCCTTAATTAGTTTCCTATACTCCTCCTCCTGCCCACTCCTGGTACAGCCCACGATAGCAGTGTCGTCAGCGAACCTTTGCATGTGGCAGGACTCCGAGTTGTATTGGAAGTCTGATGTATGTTGGCTGAACAGGACCGGAGAAAGTACAGTCCCCTGCAGCGCTCCTGTGTTGCTGAACACAATGTCAGACCTGCAGTTCCCGAGACACAAGATGATAGCTCCGGACTGTTGTGGAATAAAACATAAAAGTGTAGCACGCATTGTGCATGTCTTGAAAGGATTCGTTCTTTAATGTTATTATACCAGTACATTCATTCAGAGACCAAGACAAGTGCAGAAGAGCTTGTTTGTTCCTTCATTGCACATCACTACTTACAAGTTGCTGCAAGTGTTGTACAGCCTAGTTCAGTCTGCAGCTTTACTCACAGATGTTACATGAAGAATAGCACTGGGAGCAGCACCATTAGACTTTGTTTCAATGTTTCGATTGTTCTATTTCCATCCATCCATCCATACCAGAAGACGATACCAGAGACACGTTAAAGCATATTTATGTCAATTTACCTCAATAAAAAGTGAGGTCAATGTGCCCAAAAATGTTGGAGGCACTCCCTTTTGTGCTTGTACTGCACATCTGTCTCTTTTTGCAAAAACCAACAGAAGTCACCCATCAAACTTTTCAAAATTTTGGTATATTGTTTTAATTCAAAAAATAAATGTTAAGTAAACTGAGTATCCAGAAAAATATATTGGTTACGAACGGCCTAAACTGAAACAGCCACACCTCAGCTTTAGAGTCAACAACAACAACAACATTTATTTCTATAGCACATTTTCATACTGTACAAACAATTGAGCTCAAAGTGCTTTACGTGATGAAGAAAGAGGAAAAAAAAGACAAAATAAGAATTAAAATAAGAGAACACAAATTAACATAGAATAAAAGTAAGATTTTGCAAATCTAACAGCCTCTAGACGCCTCCAATAGCCTTTGATGAGTGTCTGGATTCTGGATGGAGGTATTTCTGACCCCATTCTTCCATACAAAATCTCTCCAGTTCAGTTAAATTTGATGGCTGCCGAGCATGGACAGCCTCCTTCAAATCATCCCATAGATTTTCGATGATATTCAAGGCAGGGGACTGTGACGGCCATTCCAGAACATTGTACTTCTCCCTCTGCATGAATGCCTTTGTAGATTTCGAGCTGTGTTTTGGGTCATTGTCTTGTTGGAATATCCAACCCCTGCGTAACTTCAACTTTGTGACTGATGCTTGAACATTATCCTGAAGAATTTGTTGATATTGGGTTGAATTCATCTGACCCTTGACTTTAAGAAGGGCCCCACTCCCTGAACTAGCCACACAGCCCCACAGCATGATGGAACCTCCACCACATTTGACAGTAGGTAGCAGGTGTTTTTCTTGGAATGCGGTGTTCTTCTTCCGCCATGCAAAGCGCTTTTTGTTATCACCAAATAACTCCATTTGTGTCTCATCAGTCCAAAGCACTTTGTTCCAAAATGAATCTGGCTTGTCTAAATGAGCATTTGCATACAACAAGCGACTCTGTTTGTGGCGTGAGTGCAGAAAGGGCTTCTTTCTCATCACCCTGCCATACAGATGTTCTTTGTGCAAATTGCGCTGAATTGTAGAACGATGTACAGATACACCATCTGCAGCAAGATGTTCTTGCAGGTCTTTGGAGGTGATCTGTGGGTTGTCTGTAACCATTCTCACAATCCTACGCGATGTGCCACTCCTGGATTTTTCTTGGCCTACCAGACCTGCTGGGTTTAACAGCAACTGTGCCTGTGGCCTTCCATTTCCTGATTCTATTCCTTACAGTTGAAACTGACAGTTGAAACCTCTGAGATAGCTTTTTGTAGCCTTCCCCTAAAGCATGACACTGAACAATCTTTGTTTTCAGATCTTTTGAGAGTTGCTTTGAGGATCCCATGCTGTCTGTCACTCTTCAGAGGAGAGTCAAAGGGAAGCACAACTTGTAATTGACCTCCTTAAATACCTTTTCTCATGATTGGACACCCCTGTCTATGAAGTTCAAGGCTTAACAAGGTAATCCAACCAATTTGATGTTGCAAGTAATCAGCATTGAGCAGTGACATTCATTCAAATCAGCAAAATGACAAGGGGACCCACATTTTTGCACAGCCAGTTTTTCACATTTGATTTAATTTCATACAACTAAATACTGCGTCTCTAAAAATCTTTGTTCGGAAAACACCCCAGTACTCGCATGTTCCTAGGAAATGAAAGACATACCACTGTTATCTTTTTTGATGAAAGTAAAGTCAATTATTATGCAGGCTGAGAGGGGTTCCCAAACTTTTTCATATGACTGTAGATAACCTGACATTTTGTTTGCCTTCTTAATGGCTTCTGAACACTGTCTGGAAGTCAATAGCTTAGAGTCCACTATGACTCCTAAATCCTTCTCATAAGGTGGACTCTCGATTTTCAGACCCCCCATTGTGTATTCAAACCTCACATTTTTACTTTCTATGTGTAATTCTTTACATTTACTAACATTAAATTTCATCTGCCACAAATCTGCCCAAGCCTGTCTGCTATCCAAGTCCTACTGTGATGATATAATGGATTCCAAATTATCTGCTAATCCACCTATCTTGGTATCATCTGCAAACTTAACTAGCTTGTTACTTACATTCCTATTGTGGATGCTAGGGGTCGCAGCTGCCCTATGCAACCCACCAGACAGATGTCCAAGACACACTTGTAAAAAGCACCAAGAAGAATTTTAATATTTTTCTTTAAATACAGTGCACAAAGCACCACACTCGCCACAATTCTCCAATACTCAATAATGAATACAAATAATCAATAACACAATCCTCCACTCCCAGCAGCTCCGTTACACACCCTCCCAACTCTGGCTCATCTTGGTGGGACTTGAATAGTCTTTTAAATAGTCCTTGACCCGGAAGTGCTTCTGTCCTTCTGTCCATGTGATTTAATAGCACTTCCAGGTCAGATAAAGACTCTTATTTTTCTTCAAGTAGCCCGGAAGTACTGTGGGCTTCCGTCCTCGTGACTTTGCAGTACTTGCGGGTTGTAGTAACAGTAGGAGTCCCCAGGTTCTTCGTGAGCTCCTCCTGGCGGCACCCACGGCACCCAACAGAGCTGAGGAAATGGACTCCATGTCTCAGGATGCCCTGATTGAATCCGGGGAAACATTGTCATCCAAGGGAGCTGCCACCTAGTGTCACAGGGGAGGCAGTGCCCTGAAAAGAATGCCTTCCTCCATTCTTCTCTTTCAGGGACGTCCCGGCCAGATTGAACCGCCAGCCGTCCATCACACTATCTAAATCAGGGGTGCCCAATATGTCAATCGCGATCAACCGGTGGATCGGAAAGGGAGTGCAGGTAGATCGCGTTGCATTCAAAAAAATTTTTTTTTAAATGTTATTATCATCCTCTTTAATAAAAGCCCTGTGTGCGTCCAGTGTCCGTGTGTGTCTTCTGGTGAAGTGCGCATGCGCGGGGTCACACGGCACGTGTTCAGTCTCTTCCTGTGCATTCCCTGTGCAGACACACACATAGGCGCATGAGAGACAGACACGCACACACAGGCGTGTGCACGACAGACACATGCACACACACAGGCGCCCACGCGACAGACACACGCACACACGCACACACACACAGGCGCGCGCGGGACGCGAACACACACACACAGGCGCGCGCGGGATGCGCGCACACACACACAGGCGCGCACGGGACGCACACACACACACAGGCGCGGGCGGGATGCACACACACAGGCGCGCGCGGTTCGCACACACACACACAGGCGCGCGCGGGACACACACACACAGGTGTGCGCGTGCATTGTTGCAGTGTTACTTTTCTTGGTTGTTTATTAATTTTTCAACTGTTCATTTTTTTCCCCTGTGCTTAAAACTCATTAAAAAAGGTATTTTTAGCGAGCGGGTTGTAAGGCTATAGCGCAAACTCTTCCAGTCTTAGTTTTCTCAGTTGTTCAAGGTTTTCTTAGTGTTATTCAATGTTTTTACATTTAGTTTACTATTACGCTGTGCATTCAGTGGTATAATTAACTATATTTGTGCTTAAAAACGTAAAAAAATATATACATACAGTTCATACGGTCTGGAATGGATTAATTGTATTTACATACAATTTTATGGGGGGAAATTACTTCGGTTCACGACCAAATCGGGTTAGAATCAGAGTTTTGGAACGAATTATGGTCGTGAGCCGAGGTTCCACTGTATTACTGTCATACAAAATTACAGTCATTTTACGGAAATACAAACCAGTATTACTGAGAGAGAAAATTAAAGGCACACAATACAGTGACGTATATTACAGCTACATACAAGGTCCCTTGCCATTTAATATAGACTGTTCCTACTAATGTTTATGCACTACTGTTCTAGCGCCCGTTATTGTAACGGGCTTAATGTCTAGTATCATATATCCTCCCTATGGCATTTGCCACTTTGATTGACATACAGGGCGGCCAGTCTGAGATCTCTTTTCTTCTAACACACTGGTCATCCCGCACGCACAATCAAACACGCAAGCTACCGCAAAACTCCGGCTATCTAAGTGATCTAGTTAGCCTTCCAATTTATATCGACTAAGGAAGGGATTTAAAAAAAAAATTTGTTGGTTATGGGCTGGATGTGGAATTGGAAGAGGATTTTTTTCTCTCACAATGTCACAATTGAAGTGCGTTTGTCTGATCTGTCAATCTATCATTCCTAATCCAAAGAAGGAAAATGTGGAAAGGCACTTTCGAACTGTTCATAAAAACTATGAAACTGACTCCCTTCTGAAAAGCGATCTGAGAAAGAGAAAGGAGAGGGAACTAAAATCGCAATTAATCGGACAGCCTTCATTTTTCACTCAGCTGAATTCAAAAGCAAAGGCAGACACACTGAAGCATCGTTCCGGGTGAGTCACTCGATCATTAAGCATAAGAAGTCCTTCTAAGATGGAGAGATGATAAAAGATGCATTCATTGAGGCAGATGGTTAGGAAGAAATTCCTGTTGAGAATTCAAGACCCCTGGGCAGAGGAAAAGGAGTTTCTCCTTGTCATTAAACATGCAACAACAACAACATTTATTTATATATCACATTTTCATACAAAAAAATGAAGCTCAAAGTGCTTTAGATAATGAAGAATAGAAAAATAAAAGACACAGTAAGAAATTAAAATAAGTCAACATTAATTAACATAGAATAAGAGTAAGGTCCGATGGCCAGGGTGGACAGAAAAAACAAAAAAAAACTCCAGACGGCTGGAGAAAAAAAAAAAAAAATCTGCAGGGATTCCAGACCATGAGACCACCCAGCCCCTTCTGGGCATTCTACTTCACATAAATGAAACAGTCCTCTTTGTATTTAGGGTTCTCACGGAAGGACTTGATGATGATGGTCACGTAGACTTCTGGCTTTTAGTCCATCAATGTTGGTGCATCATGATGCTTTGAGTAAGTGGTGGCGGCGCAGGCTGCCACCACAAAGAAACCGGAAAAAGAAACAGAAGAGAGAGTAGGGGTCAGTACGGATTATATCCACCATGAACAGTTATTATAATGAATTGAACATACAGAGTATCAGGATTAAATTAAAGTGAAGTTATGAGAAGGCCATGTTAAAGTAATGTGTTGTCAGCAGTTTTTTAAAGTGCTCTACTGTATCAGCCTGGCGAATTCCTATTGGCAGGCTATTCCAGATTTTAGGTGCATAGCAGCAGAAGGCCGCCTCACCACTTCTTTTAAGTTTTGCTTTTGGAATTTTTGGAGACACTCATTTGAAGATCTGAGGTTACGATTTGGAATATAAGGTGTCAGACATTCCGATATATAAGATGGGGCGAGATTATTTAAGGCTTTATAAACCATAAGCAGAATTTTAAAGTCAATTCTGAAAGACACAGGTAACCAGTGTAGTGACATCAAAAATGCAGAAATGCAGAATACAAGCAACTTAATAACGATCAATGGCCGCTAGACTTGGCATTTTTTTTCCGATCCGACCAACATGTTCAATGAGCTTAATTTAAAGCTGCAAGGAAAAGAGAAAACCAATATGGTCAATATGATTAGCTCAGTTAATGCTTTCAAACAAAAAATGCAACATCTGTCCTCAAAGCTGCAGCACCTTGATTTGGGGAACATCCAAAACCTCACGTCAGAGCTGGAGATGCAATGGAAGGCGTGAGCGCAACTTGACAGCATACGCTACACAGAGCAGATTGAAAATTGTCTGTCAGACTTTATCTAATGGAAAAAAGTAACGATTCGAGTGTTGCCCAATGTAGCGGAGTAAGAGTAGCGTTTCTTCTTCACAAATGTACTCAAGTAAAAGTAAAAAGTAGGGTGCTGTAAAACTACTTTAAGTAAATGTAATGGAGTAAATGTAACTCGTTACTACCCACCTCTGATACTCAGTATATATATATATATATATAGTGGTCTATGGCTGGCTTGTCATCACGGCCAATACCCCCAGGCCGCCAGATGGAGCTCTCCCTGCAGCATTGAGGTGCCCCGGCTGCCAGCTGGGCATCATGGACTATGGAGTTTTCCCTTACAAACCTGCTGGATACCCCAGGGGCCAACAGAGGACGCTACAGGGAGGCATAGAGAGTCATATGTGCCCAATAACCCGGAAGTGCGTCATAGGCAGAGCGACAGCAGAAGTGACGTACTTCCGGGATGAAGAAAAGGACTTTTTATCTGACCCGGAAGGTATAAGGATCACATGAACTGGGGATTGGAACACTTCCGGGTCAGGGACTTTAAAAGGACTGTGACAGCTCCCAAACGGCGAGCTGAGCTGGGTGGAAGGGTGGCAATGCGTCTGGGAGTGGAGGATTGTTTATTGAGTATTGTATTGTGGAATTTAATGAGTATTGTGGAGAGGAGGGCGCTTTGTGCACTGTTGTGTATGAATAAATTAAGTATTTGGACTTTTACCTGGTGTCTGACGAGTGGTCTGAGGGTTCAAGAGGACGGCAAAGCCTCAATCTGTCACTATATATATATATATAATTTTTAATGTAGGTAGATCATTTTGACCTGGTCATTTTAAAAGTAGCCTGCAAGCCGAAAAAGTGTGGGCACCCCGATCTAAATCATTTATATTTATTAAACATAGCAGCGGCCCTAACACTGCCACCTGCTGGTCCCCACTCTTAACATCGGCCAGTTCTGATGAGGTTCCTCATACCATCACCCTCTGCTTCCTGTGTCTGAGCCAATTCTGCACCCACCTACACATAACACCCTGAACTCCCACTTTTTTAGTTTGATGCCCACCATCTCATGTGGCACCTTATCAAATACTTTCTGAAAGTCCAGATAAATAATATCATAAGCTTCACTTTGATTATAACCTTTTGTTGCCTCCTCATAGAATTCCAGCATGTTGGTAAAACACGACCTCTCTCTTTTGAACCCATGCTGACTGTCCCTTATAACTCCTGTCCTTGCCAGGTGTTGCTCAATTTTATCTTTAATAATTCATTCCATTATTTTTCCTGTGATGCATTTTAAGCTTACTTGATGCATGTTAAGGACTGCAGTTATGACAAATATAAAAAGGATTCCGATCAATTCATTTTGTGGGCCTGTATGACAGTTGCAGCTCCCTGCACTGTAGAAGGACATTTCAGCATATCCGTTAATCTCTTTAGAAGAACTGAAGAATTGTTTTATCCATCGGTCCATTCAACTATTATCTGAATACGTCTGTCCAATACAGGGTCTCAGAGAGGAGCTTCATATGGTTTTAATTACATGGCTGTGTACTGCATAAGAAGAAATGAGATTTCCCAAGAGTCTTTCTTGAATTAGACGTTGATCCTTTGTGTCAAAAACCCAAACCTGGAGTGCCGCTAAACTGAAAACCCACCATTTGTCTGTTAAAAGCGAGTTTTCAAATTGAGGGTTGGATTATCTTCTACTCAGACCGTTTTTTAAAACCCACTTTCAACTGCCACTTTGCTCCTTAACATAGATGAGAATGACACATGCAAGTTTCGTTTAATCAAAATAAACTTTTTAAACTGAATGGTTAGCATTTTATCTGTAAAGTGCATGTTTTCAAATTGAGGATGAGATTATCTTCTGATCTTTTTCAAACCAGTTTCAACTGCCACTTTGTTCTTTATCAAAACCTGGATTACATGTACAGATTCCTATCGACCCGCATTTGGTCAACAGTTTTCTACTCTTCTTAACAAGCCACTTGTTGTTGTATTCAGAGTTATATTATAATTTACTCTTAAGGACCGAAGATTATACAGCGGGTATAGAAAAGAATCCCCCCTTTGAAATATTCCCATTTTTTTTGCTTTACAGCCTTAAATCAAATCACACAAGCCATTATTTTTTCCAGCTTTACTTACTCAATGCAGTCTATAACATCCAAGTGAAAGACATCACAGCTACAGTTCAGAAGAATTTTAAAAAATCAAAAACAAGAAATCCTGAGATGAATAAAAGATCACCCCGCTCCTAAACTCAATCAGGTGTAAGTGCCCCCCATTTTCATTACAGACCCTGCTTACTGGCTGTGATCAACTGTAATGAGTGTGATTAGTGAAGCTGTTCCTGGAGCATTCATTCCCTTGCTTGGTAGTGCAACTGACAGCAAACAACTGACTATGGGTGGCAAGCCACTTTCAAAAGATCTCAGGGACAGAGTTGTGGACAGACATAAGGCAGGAGATGGATACCAAAAAAAATCTCAAAGGCTTTATCAATCCCAAGGAGCTCAGTAAAGTCCATCATAAAGAAGTGGCGAGTGTTTGGTCCTACTAGGACCCTCCCTGGATCCTCCAAACTGGGTGGAAGAGCAAGGAGGAAACTGGTAAGAGAGGCTACCACGAGGCCAATGGCCACTTTGAAGGAGTTACGGGATTTATGGCAAAGAGTGGTCATGGTGTGCATGTGACAACAATTTCTCAAACGCTCCTCAATTGTGGCTTGTTTGGGAGCGTCTTAGGGAAAAAGCCACTTGTCAAGAAAGGCTACATTAAGGCTCGTTTGAGCTTTGCCAGAATGCACCTTGAAGATTCTGATGCCAAGTGGACAAAGGTCTTATGGTCAGATGACACCAAAATCAAACTCGTTGGCCTCAATACCAAACAGTACACCAATGCGGCTCACCATCCACAACACAACAACAGTAAAGCATGAGGGGGCAGCATCCCGTTGTGGGGGGCCTGGGGCTCTCGTTAGGGTAGAAGGAAAAATGGATGGGGCAAAATACTTGAGGAAAACCTGCTACCCTCTGCCAGAAAGTTGAAGATGGGCAGAATGTTCACCTTTCAACACGACAATGACTTGAAGCACACAGCAACATTGACCACACAGTGGCTGAAGGAGAAGAAAGCGAATGTCCTCGTGTGGCCAGTCAGAGCCCAGACCTAAATCACACTGAAAATCTGTGGAAAGATTTGAAGATAGCAGACCACCAATGCTCACCATCCAATCTGACCAAACTTGAACAGTTAAACTGTAAAGAAGAGTGGGGGGCAAATATTAAGTGGGCTTAATCTAGATGTGCAAAGCTGATAGAGAAGAATCCCAAAAGACTCGAGGCTGTCATTAAAGAAAAAGGGGGTTCATCAAAATGACATTGACATTGGGGCGGGGGGAGTTATCCTTTATTAATCTAATTCTTCTGAACTGTAGCTGTGATATCTTTCACTTGGATATTAAAGGTTGCACTGACTAAGTAAAGCTCGGAAGAAATATTTTTTGTGTGTGTTTTCATTTAAGGCGGTAAAGCAAAAAAACATGGGAATATTTTGAAGGTGGGGATTCTTTTCTATACCCACTGTAAAAGCTGGAAAATGCCCACAAGATTTTCCAAGCTTACAAATATGCAGAATCATATCTAGCCCTGGTCACAGTAGTGTGCTAAGTGACAGAAGTAGAAGCCAAATGAAGAATGGCGACAGTCGATTGACAATATCAACCTTGCTAAGTTAATAAATTCAATTTATTTATCAAAATGTATTCGGTCTCTGACTAAACCATCCATCCATCCATACATCTATTATCCAACCCGCTATATCCTAACTACAGGGTCACGGGGGTCTGCTGGAGCCAATCCCAGCCAACACAGGGCGCAAGGCAGGAAACAGACCCCGGGGAGGGTGCCACCCACCGCAGTAGTTATTTTGTGATTTTTTTCATATAGGTTAATTATCCACCTATTAATTTTCTCAACACACATTTCCCATAAGAGGACCAATTCTTAGTTAATTCTCAGTTAATGGTATGTCCATCCATTCATTATCCAACCCACTATATCCTAACTACAGGGTTATGAGGGTCTGCTGGAGCCAATCCCAGCCAACACAGGGCACAAGGCAGGAAACAAACCCCGGGCAGGGTGCCAGCCCACCGCAGGGCATACACACAGCACACACACACACACACCAAGCACACACCAGGGACAATGTAGGATCGCCAATGCACCTAACCTGTATGTCTTTGGGCTGTGGAAGGAAACTGGAGCACCCGGAGGAAACCCACGCAGACATGGGGAGAACATGCAAACTCCACGCAGGGAGGATCTGGAAAGTGAACCCAGGTTCGTGAATTTCCCCTTGGGATTAATAAAGTATCTATCTATCTATCTACAGGTAACTATCTATCTGTCAGGTCTCCTTACTGCGAGGCAGCTGCGCTACCCACTGCGCCACTGTACCGCCCTCTGACTAAACCAGTAATTGTAATTCCTCACCTATTGTAATGTCCTCTTGTCATGTTACTGGTCAATGCAACCCACCAATCCTGTTGAAAAGAGCAATCCAAGTGATATATATATATATATATATATATATATATATATATATATATAATATAATATATAATTTTGTATGGTTTATGTTTATTTATACAGGAATGATTATAGAGACCCCCAAAGGGCAAACAGCAAACAAGTGTCATGCACAGTTTTAACAAGTGATGCACACAAACAAGTGGTGCCTTGCCCAAGATAAGAGGGTGCCAGCAAATTCAAACAAGTGCCACAAACAAAATTGAGTGCATGGAAAAGGTGGGTATGAATTCAAAATGACAGAAGGACTGTAGTTATGAGGTCTGATAAATGTGAAACGGATTGAGATCAATTCACTTTGTGGGCCCGTGTGGTCTGCTGCGCCCGCTGGTCGCTGGAAAGAACTGTCAGTTACTTCTGCAGTAAACGCGATGAGCATTGATAAATGGCTTTTTGTAACTGAATTATGCTGTATATAGAATGATCAAAACTTACAACAGCAAAGCAAAGTACTTCTTCCAAATTTGCTTTCAGCTCCAATGCAGCAATTCTAATTTGATAAAAGAAAACCTAAAAGTCACAATCTGCTGTTACCTTGCATTCATACACAGCAAGACAGACTCAATCAAGATAAATTCACATTATTGTTATTAGTGCTTTCTCTATTCATTAATCGTTTTCTGAGGGTAAGGAGAAGCCGAAGCAATGAGCTGAAATAGACGGAAACCTGCTCACTTACAGGGGGCTAATCTGGAGCTGCTATGCATGTTTTTCAGAGGAGTCTGATGTAACAAGTGTTTTATCAAATTGTGAACCACCATAACCCCCATTCTGCCTCATTGGCTGGGGAGAAATCTCAAGGCTTTGAATCTTGATGCCTCCACACTCTCCTAGCTCATGGACTACCTGGCCAACAGACAGCAGTTTGTGAGGCTGAGGGACTGTGTGTCAGAAATGGTGGTGTGTCATGCCGGAGCACCTCAGGGAACTGTCCTGTCTACCTTCCTGTTCACCCCTCTACACAACAGACTTCCAGCACAAGACCAGAACTTGCCACCTGCAGAAAGTTTCAGATGACTTGTCCATTGTAGGCTGCATTAATAATGGAGACGAGTCAGAGTACAGGAAAGATGTGGAGGGCTTTGTTTTGAGGTGCAGAGACAACAACCTGCAACTCAACATCTGCAAAGGAAAAGAGCTGGTGGTGGACTTCAAGTGTGCCAAGGAGCATCTGAGACCAGTCACCATCCAGGGGAGGATGTGGAAATAGTGCAGAGCAACAAGTACCTTGGGGTTCACATGAACAACAAACTGGACAGGTTTGACAACACAGTTGCTCAGTACAAGAAGGTCGAGAGCAGACAGGACATCCTAAGGAGACTCAGGTCTTTTGATGTGGGCAGCAAACTGCTGGAAATGTTCTACCAGTCCATAGTAGCCAGTGTGGCTGTTTATGCCGCAGTCTCCTGGGAAAGCAACCTGAGCACAAAAGAAGCACAATGTCTGAACAAAATTATCAGCAGGGCCTGGGCACACTGGAGGCTGTTGTAGAAAAGAGGATGGTGGCAAAATTGGGTGCCATCATAAAAATCCCCTCCAGGAGGCACTCTCTTGGAGATCTTTTAGCCACAGGCTCATTCCACCATGGTGTGCTAAGAAGCACCTCTGGGGGTCTTTTCTGCCCACTGCTATCTATCTATCTATCTATCATTATATAGTGCCTTTCATATCTATCTATCTATCATATAGTGCCTTTCATATCTATCTATCTATCTATCTATCATTATATAGTGCCTTTCATATCTATCTATCTATCATATGGTGTCTTTCATATCTATTAATCATATGGTGTCTTTCATATCTATCTATGTATTATATAGTGCCTTTCATATCTATCTATCTATCTATCTATTGTGGACGCCCAGGAGGACCGGAAGAGGGCTTGTACCTCCTCCAGACCGTGAGGGGGCGTCCGTCCTGGTTATGTTGGGGGCCTCGGGTAAAGGGCTTGGAAGCCCAGCCCTGTAGGGACCCGTGGCCACCGCCAGGCGGTGCCCCAGTGCCTGAATATCCCGGGAACCCAGCACTTCCACCACACCAGGAAGTGCTGGGGGGAAGACGACCGGGGACACCCGGACGGCTTCCGGGTGCGCAGCCGGCACTTCGGCTACACTGGGGCGTGGCTACGGAGGAATGCTGGGAAGCAGCTGGAGCCCATCCGGGTTCCTATTTAAGGGGCCGCCTCCCTCCAGTCACCGGCGGATGTCGGGTGGAAGAGGACGGAGCTAGAGTGAGGACTGGAGGCGGCCAGGAGAGAGGCACGGAGAACTGTGAGGCCTGGACTTTGGGGGATCGGTGCAAGAGGTACTGGGGTTTGAGAGCACGTTAAAACTGTAAATATTGTGTGAATAAAGAGTGTGTGGTGGAACTCACGATGTCCGTCTGTGTGTGTCCGGGCCAGCGTCCACACTATCTATCTATCTATCATATGGTGTCTTTCATATCTATCTATCTATCATATGGTGTCATTTCATATCTATCTATCTATCATATGGTGTCTTTCATATCTATCTATCTATCTATCAACACTGCTCCTCTAATAATTGTATATCTAAGTTTTACTTACCCAATTTAATTTGTTTCTTTCTCTTTAACATCTTGTAAAGCACTTTGAGCTTCATTCTGTGTATGAAAGTGTGTTATAGAAGTACGTGATGGTGGTGGTTAATAAAGGGATGACATACACACAAGAAGCTATTTGAGCAAGGGAAAGGTGTTATATAAATAGAAAAATGCTATATAAATAAAATGTCTTGTTAATATTACATGGGGAAAATGGATGATGGAAAAGTAGTGGGTTGTATGTGCCTTTGGTGACACTGAGGGGACACATTAACCATCTGAGACCTAAGCCCACCTAATCACACCTTTTGTAAGTAAAGTGGTGATACCTCGCCCTATGATCAACTGCTTAACGTCATTTGATTTGATTCCAGGTTTCCAGTCATGCCAGTTATGAACAGAACTTCACAACTGCATATGAAAATAGTGACGAAAGTAGAAAAAAATAAATAAAACTGCTTTTTAAAAACTTTTAATTTAGAAAGACAACCAAAATATACTGAGTAAAACAAACTGAATAAAAAAATAAACCACATACAAACAATACTGCAAGTCTTTGTGATGTTTCCAAAAATCCTATAATAAATTTTTGTAACAATAAAATAAAAAGATTAAATGTTGTTTCCTTATAAATAAATGGCTCTTCTGAGTAAAAGCAAAATAAACAGTGTTTCCATCAACTCTAAAGGCAAAACAAATGCCAGTAAAGCAAGAATGTAACATTTAATTTAATTTTAAATCAAATAAAAAGCATTGATCATATGCTTCAGCTCTGAAAGTAAAATGTAGGTAGTCAGCACTTAAGACAATCCAATATTTGCAAATATACCTGAAAATATGTGGATGTACAGTTCAATCTAATGTAAACTATACATACTTGGTGGGCACCACAGTGGCACACAGTTAGTGTCCCAGGTCCTCCCAGTGTGCAGTTTGCATGTTTCCTCCGGTGACTCCAGATTCCTCCCACAGTAAAAAGACATGCAGGTTATGTAAATCGGGCCTTGTGTGTGTGTGTGTGTGTGTGTGTGTGCGCGCTCTGTTATGGACTGGCACCATGTCCAGGGTCTGTTCCCTGCCTCTAGCAGACCCCTGTGACCCTGTTCAGGACAAAGTGTTTAGAAAACGACTGAATAAGTAGACCAACATGGTGTGGCCAGGTGCAGGAATGACAATAGTGTTAAAGGCAGCAGACAGGTCAAGGAGGAGAAGGACTGCAGCGTCACCTGAGTCAGTAATAATAGAGATGTCATTGAATACTTTCAGGAGGGCTGTCTCAACACCATGAAAAAATTTTCAGAATTAAATGAAAATGTCGGGAGTTGGGACACCAATTGGGTCGTCCTGTTTAATTAAAGCAGTTCTACAAAAAAAAACACAACTCTTAGTGTTGCTATAAACGGCCTCTCGGGCAAAACAAAATAAGTATTTGACTCTTAGCCACATTATAAGGGGTCGATCACTGGAGCTTTGTCTGGCGTGTCGTTCTGAACGTGAAAGATGCCTCCTTCCAGCAGCTGAGCTTCTTATAGTGCACAGACGGAAAGGGGCGGGGCTAAGAACCCATACTGGGCGGGTTCTCTGTGCTGTGGGGAGGGAAGGAGATGAGAATGCCCCGGAAGGAACTGCCAAAGCAACTTATCACACACATCAATCAAGCCGGTGAGGAGATCCTCCAATGCACATGTGTGACAACAGGGCACATCAGTAATGATATGCACTGTTGTGATATTTTTTTTAGAATGACTGCAGAGGTTTCCCTGAGCAGATGTGGAGACATGGGGTGTCTGTGGTCACGTTGCTAAAGCTTTGACTTTGTTCAGTTGCTTTCTGTTGTTGTTTTGTAAGAGTAAATATGGCTTCTTCATTCTCTGTTTGCACCAAAGAAGAACAGCAAACAGTGGTCTGCTTCTAATGGGCTGAAGGTATACCAGTGGCTCAAATCCATGGAAGGCTTTCTGTACAGTGGAGAGACAGCGTTTTACCCCAGCAGAGTGTTTACAGATGGATTACAGATGGAGAAGTTCAAAATAGTCAGCAAGATGTTAAGCATTAAGAAGTAGTGGGAAGCTTGTCCATGTCCACTACTGACAAGAACATCAAGCACGTCTGTACTATGGTTCTGCAAGCAAAATAACTCCAATAATTTATTTGAGATCTACCAATCTGGCTTTAGGCATTTTCATGGTGTTGAGGCGGCCCTCCTGAAAGTATTCAATGACATCTCTATTATTACTGACTCAGGTGACGCTGCAGTCCTTCTCCTCCTTGACCTGTCTGCTGCCTTTGACGCTGTTGACCATGAGATATTGCTGTTGTGGCTTGAACATCTTGTTGGGCTTAAAGGGGCTGCTCTTAACTGGTTCAGGTCACATCTAACTGGTAGACACTTTTC
This sequence comes from Polypterus bichir lapradei, assembly GCA_026402145.1. Taxonomy (NCBI): domain Eukaryota; kingdom Metazoa; phylum Chordata; class Cladistia; order Polypteriformes; family Polypteridae; genus Polypterus; species Polypterus bichir. The sequence continues at coordinate 19,105,262 of JANRMT010062817.1, forward strand.
AGTGACTTTAAATTCCTCTTTTTCATCCACTGCTCCTCTTAAATGTGGTGTTCCTCAGGGATCCATTTTGGGTCCTATTTTATTCTCTATATACCGTCACCCTATTGGAGCGATTTTTAGGAAATTTAACATTTCTTTTCACTGCTTTGCTGATGATACTCAGGTTTATATTCCCGTCTGCAACTCTGCAATGAATCAAATGCACAACTGTCTTTCTGAACTAAGATCCTGGATGGCTAATAATTTTCTTGATCTGAATTAAAATAAAACTGAGGTGCTTATAGCGGTCCATCAGGTAAAACCCAAATTGGTCTTGGACTTCTCGGCTCTTTCTCTGTCTTTTGCAAACCTCAAGTCTGCAATCTTGGTGTTATCTTTGACAGTAACCTCTCTTTTGAGAAACAGATTAAATCTCTAGTCAAGAGTTGCTTTTTCCAGCTTCATCTATTAGGTAAGATCAAGCCTTTTTTTACCTTCTAGGGATCTTGAGAAAGCCACTCGTGCTTTTATCTTCTCTCGCCTTGATTACTGCAACTCGCTGTATTCTGGGATTAGCAAATCTCTGATGCGCAGGTTACAGTTGGTCCAGAATGCTGCCGCTCGCTTCCTGCTTGGGGCAAGAAAGTCTGATTCTGTTTCTCCAATATTAGCTTCTTTACACTGGCTGCCCGTCAGTTTTCAAATTGATTTTAAAATCTTGTTGCTAGTTTTTAAATCTTTACATGGGCTCGGCTCCTGCCTATTTATCTGAATTGTGCATTTTACACCAGCCATCTAGAGTGTTTAGATCTTCTGGTCAGTTGTCTCTTGTTGTCCCTCGTACTAAGTGTAAAACTAAGGGGGACAGACAGGGCTTGTGCAGCTGCTGCTCCTCTTTACCTCGTCACATAGAGGAGTCGTCTACAATTCAAAACGAGATTAAAGACTCCTTTCTATTCACTTGCATTCCGTGACCTTCAGTAATACTGATGGTTTCCTCATTGTGATTATGTAACATTACTTCTATTATTTATTTTATTTATGTTCATATATTTTATTTCTATTTATATTATTTGTATGTTTTTCTTTTATTCTATTATTGTAAAGCACTTTGGCCACAGCATTCCTATGTTGTTTTAAATGTGCTATATAAATAAATTGACGTTGACAAGGATACACCTTCATCCCATGAAACAGCAGATCACTGCTTGCTGCTCAAATGGAGGAGGCTGTTAAAGAGTGTTGTTCAATTTTTTTTTCAGTGTGGTTCCTGGTCAAAGCGGACAAAGGTTTGTCACTCTGTCTTCAAGGGGGGCAACCCTGACACAAACCCAATCCAGGTGTCGCACACAAATGTCCATTTCTTGCTGAAGTACATTGCCATGCGGCCAAAAAGCACATCTTGCATGTCATTTCACAATGACTTGTTCCATCCTTGGGTGTAACCGGAGCATGAACCGATGCCAGACAATGGCAAACTAAAATCAAAATAGACTAACAAACTTATGTACAGTTACATAAATCATCATTCAACAAAACAAAATAAAAAAAAAATAATCAATCCCACTGATGCAGGTTTATGTCCATCCATGAAATGTACGCAGTCACTGTGAGTGATTTTATAAGGACTGATGCCAGTATGGGGAGCCTCATTTTTAAAATGTCAGTGTTCTGCACGTCTGGTGTTGTCTGGCAGATGAGCGGAGGGGAGATGTTCAGCTGAATGCTTTACGGGTGGACCACAGCAGCTGGAGGAGACAAAAGAAACAGAAATGAGAACTCCTACTCTTAAAGAGCCCGCTTCATTTAATATGTCAGTAGGAGTCACTAGAGAGCTGCCACTTAGCACAAGAGTACCAGACGCAGAGTTGTGTACAGTGATGGCAGACTGTCTGAAGACTTCTAAAGCTAAGAACACTTGTGAGGATTAGGGTGTAGCCGGGGTTTCATCCTCGAATCGAGTTTCTTTCTTTCTTTCTTGTGGGTGTAATCTGTTATAATTTATGTTATTTAAAATGTTTTATTTTCTTTGTTTTGGTATCTTATCATTCCATTTTGGAATTCCCTTGTTTATTTATTATTTTGCATTACTTTTTTTTTTTAACCGTGTCCTGTTCGGCTGTGAAGCAATCAGAATTGATGTCTGAATGCTGGCGACTAGCCTTACAGTTTTTCTCTCAGGTGGAGCGTTACAGCTTCTGCTGACGCCACGCCTGATACCAAAACTTTATTAGAAATATTTTCAGATGTTTTTAAGATTCGAACCGGACACGGAGGCAAAAATGAAAGAAAAAGAAGAGAGAGAAAAGGAGGAGATGGAGGTAAAGGGGGAAGGGGGGATTTTCGTATAGAATAAACAATAAATGAACCAGAATCCGCTTCTAGACCTGCGGAAAAAGAGGGGGAAAAAAAAACAAAAAAAAACAAGACAAAAACATTGATGCATCAGCTACATGACGATATATAAAAGTAAAAATGTAGAATGAAAATCAAGATGAAAATATTGTTAAAAAGAAAAAAAAATACATTACAGTCAACCCTCGTTTATCGCGGTTAATTCGTTCCAGACTCTGCCGCGATAAATGAATTTCTGCGAAGTAGGATTCTTTATTTATAAATCGAATATTTTCGCAGTTAGAGCATAGAAAACCTGTTTACGACCTTCTAAATACATTTTTTAACATTATTAGAGCCCTCTAGACATGAAATAACACCCTTTAGTCAAAAGTTTAAACTGCGCTCCATGACAAGACAGAGATGACAGTTCCGTCTCACAATTAAAAGAATACAAACATATCTTCCTCTTCAAAGGAGTGCGCGTCAGGAGCAGAGAATGTCAGAGACAGAGAGAGAGAGAAAAGCAAACAATCAAAAATCAACAGGGCTGTTTGGGCTTTTAAGTATGCGAGGCACCGCCGGACAAAGCAGCTACAAGGAAGGCAGCAATGTGAAGGTAGTCTTTCAGCATTTTTGAGAGGAGTGTCCGTATCCTCTAGGCCAGTGTGCGAACAGCCCCCTCCGTCAGGAGCAGAGAATGTCAGAGAGAGTGAGACAAGCAAACAATCAAAAATCAATACGAGCTGTTTGGGCTTTCAAGTATGTGAAGCACCGCGCGGGAAGCATATCGTATATCATTGAGGAATTTTATTTAATATGTAATACGTGCTCTGATTGGGTAGCTTCTCAGCCATCTTGCAATAGCGTCCTTTGTATGAAATCAACTGGGCAAAGCAACTGAGGGAGCATGTACCATAAATTAAAAGACCCATTGTCCGCAGAAATCCGCGAACCAGCGAAAAATCCGTGATATATACTTAGATATGCTTACATTTAAAATCCACGATAGAGTGAAGCCGCGAAAGTCGAAGCACGATATAGCGAGGGATCACTGCATTCCTATATAACCGCTTGGTACATTTTAATATATTTTTTTTAGCAAACTTAATTTTCTAATTTCTATATTGTTCCCTAAACACAGAACTTGGGAAATATCAGCTCACTTAATTAGCCCAGGAGTTCAATTAAAAACAGAAGCAGGTTGGAACAAAAACCTACAGCCACAGGGGTTCCCCAGGACCGAGTTTGGGAAACTGTTCTAGAGTGTGAAATGCAATCCATTTTATTATGAGATCACGGGTGTCGAACTCCGGGCCTGGAGGGCCGCAGTGGCTGCAGGTTTTCATTCTCACTCTTTTCCTAATCAGTGACCAGTTTTCACTGCTAATTAACTTCTTTTCCCTTCATTTTAATAGCCTTGTTTTTAAAGACTCAACCCTCTGAATGGATTCTTTTCTTCATTAAATGGCAGCCAAACAGAAATGAGATGTGAGACGAGACAACAGATGAGCAGCTAGACTTCAAACTCCAGCCGATTTTACTCCAACCAGTTTCTTAATGAGAAGCTGATTCTTGCTGTTAATTAAAGCCATTATTGAATTCCATGGCCTGTTGCTGCTCTCATTCTGCCACAGCAGACATTTCCCAAACTGTTGATTTTTCTGTTTTTTCTAAGAACATAATCAAAATGTTTTGGTGACCTGAGAAATCAGCCTTACTGAGACCTTCACCTTTCTTTATTTTCAGATATCGTGTGATGGGCTGGTCATGTGGCGGCTCTTTTTGTGTCTCATTATTGTTTGGCTGCTCATTAAGGTAAAAGAGACAACTAAGGGGCCTGAGTGAAGTCTGTTAAGACGAAGGTAAAAGAAGTTAATTAACAGTAAAAACAGGTCACTAATTAAGAAGATGGTTAGAATGAAAACTTGCAGCCACTGTGGCCCTCCAGGACTGGAGTTTGCCACCCCTGTACTATAGGGTGGTCCAGATCTAATTATGCAGATCCAGATCATCTGGATGACTTTGATTTATTTGGGGACGATTCCAGTTCAGCACAAAGACGATTCTTCATGTTGTCAGTTCGCACACTTCTCGATGGTCCGGGATTTTTCGGGTGATTTCCTATGTAATAAACTTAATAAGTTATAGCGTAATGAAAACTGCATAGTTAGATCTGCACCATCCTATACATGCCTTGCAGAATACATTCCAGCAGGTGGCGCATCTCAAGCATTAACACTAATCACACGCCATAGAGCAGGGGTAGCCAAGTCCAGTCCTGGTGGCCCAGAGTGGCTGCAGGATTTCATTCTAACTTTTTTTAAATAAGTGCCCTGTTTGTGCTGCTAATTAACTTCTTGTGAATTCATTTTAATTGAATAGCCTTTTTTAAGATTTGTTCCTCTGAATTACTTCATTTCTTTCCTTAAATGGCACCCAAACAAAATGAAATGTGAAGTGAGGGAGCTAACAGAAGACCAACTAAGTCAGGGCCTCAAACTCCAACCAATTTCACTCCAACCAGCTGCTTAATGAGGTGCCAATTCTTATTGTTAATTAAACTCGTTCTTTAATTCCATTGCTTGTTGTTGCTCTCATTGTGCAATGGCAGACATTTCTGAAATTGTTGATTTTCTCTTTTTTAAGAGCTCTGGTCAAATGTTTTGTGGATCTGAGCAGATCAACATTACTGAGACCTTCTCCTTTCTTTATTTTCAGATATTGCATGATGGACACCAGTTGTTTTCGCTCATTTTGTATCTCATTATTGTTTTGCTGCTAATTAAGGAAAAAGAAACAATTAAGGGGCCTGAGTCAATTGAAATATGTGCAAAAGAAATTAATTAGCAGAAAAAAAACAGGTCACTAATTAAGAAAAGGGTTAGAATAAAAACCTGCAGCCACTGTGGTCCTCCAGGACCGGAGTTGGTGACCCCTGCCATAGAGCACGGGTGTCAAACTCCAGTCCAGTCTTAGCTGACAGGAGTGTCACCCGGTGGGGTCTCCTGCTGCTGTAGCCCACCTGCTTCAAGGTGTGACGTGTTGTGTGCTCAGAGATGCTCTTCTGCACACCTCGGTTGTAATGAGTGCTGATTAGAGTTACTGTTGCCTTTCTATCAGCTCAGACCAGTCTGGCCATTCTCCTCTGACCTCTGGCATCAACAAGGCATTTTTCCCAGAGAACTGCCGCTCACTGATATTTTCACTTTCTCTGTAAACCCTAGAGATGGTTGTGTGTGAAAATCCCAGCAGATGAGCAGTTTGTGAAATACTCAGACCAGCCCGTCTGGCACTAACACCCATAACACGTTTAAAGTCACTTCAGCAGTGGCGTAGCTCGAGTTTGTGCCGCTCGGGGCAGGGCGGGGCGAGGTGGGGCGGGGCGGTGCTTCAATTTGGTGCCCTCCAACATATCTGAATATGTTAAACTATTTAAATAGAAAATTAAAATTACATATAGAGAAAAATTAAGATACATTTTGCATAGATTTATTCATATATAAAGAAACAGCAATATTTTTTATATACATTTATAAGCATCAACTAGACAAGAATATAGTATAGACGCACTGATAAGCTGTGTTCTAATTATTAGTTTAATATAATTACGCTACGAAAACCACAACCAAAGTAGGGTACAAGTGATAGGTGGGGATGTTTTCTGCGCAGAGCAAGAACGCATTCGGATTAATAACGAAATTATAAATTGTAAATTAGTTGTTTATCTTCCTAGAAATTATTATCAGTGTAATGTTTATGTTTATTTTTGTCATTGCCTCATACATTTCAACTGCTGTGTCTAATGCAGAAGGACAGTCTGAACATTATTTTTCAAGCATTTGTGGTTAAAAAATCAGAGAATTTGATTTTTTTCATACATGAGTGATATTTTTCCGAACCCTGCTGCTTACACACAAATTGTACTAAGCCTTGTGGCCAATAATGCCGCCCCCAAAAATGTGCCGCCTGGGGCGGACTGCCTCCTGTGCCCCCCCCAGCTACGCCACTGCACTTCAGTCCCCTTTCTTCCCCATTCTGATGCCCGGTTTGAACTTCAGGAGGTTTTCCTGACGATGTTTACAGGTCAAAATGTATTGAGTTGCTGCCATGTGATTGGCTGATTAAAAATTTGTTGTAACAAGCAGGTGTACCTAATATAGTGGCCGCTATATACAGTGATGTGAAAAACTATTTGCCCCCTTCCTGATTTCTTATTCTTTTGCATGTTTGTCACACAAAATGTTTCTGATCATCAAACACATGTAACCATTAGTCAAATATAACACAAGTAAACACAAAATGCAGTTTTTAAATGATGGTTTTTATTATTTAGGGAGAAAAAAAATCCAAACCTACATGGCCCTGTGTGAAAAAGTAATTGCCCCCTTGTTAAAAAATAACCTAACTGTGGTGTATCACACCTGAGTTCAATTTCCGTAGCCACCCCCAGGCCTGATTACTGCCACACTTGTTTCAATCAAGAAACCACTTCAATAGGAGCTGCCTGGCACAGAGAAGTAGACCAAAAGCACCTCAAAAGCTAGACATCATGCCAAGATCCAAAGAAATTCAGGAACAAATGAGAACAGAAGTAATTGAGATCTATCAGTCTGGTAAAGGTTATAAAGCCATTTCTAAAGCTTTGGGACTCCAGCCAACAACAGTGAAAGCCATTATCCACAAATGGCAAAAACATGGAACAGTGGTGAACCTTCCCAGGAGTGGCCGGCCGACCAAAATTACCCCAAGAGCGCAGAGACGACTCATCCGAGAGGTCACAAAAGACCCCAGGACAACGTCTAAAGAACTGCAGGCCTCACTTGCCTCAATTAAGGTCCGTGTTCACGACTCCACCATAAGAAAGAGACTGGGCAAAAACGGCCTGCATGGCAGATTTCCAAGACGCAAACCACTGTTAAGCAAAAAGAACATTACGGCTCGTCTCAATTTTGCAAAGAAACATCTCAATGATTGCCAAGACTTTTGGGAAAATACCTTGTGGACTGATGAGACAAAAGTTGAATTTTTTGGAAGGCAAATGTCCCGTTACATCTGGCGTAAAAGGAACACAGCATTTCAGAAAAAGAACATCATACCAACAGTAAAATATGGTGGTGGTAGTGTGATGGTCTGGGGTTGTTTTGCTGCTTCAGGACCTGGAAGGCTTGCTGTGATAGATGGAACCATGAATTCTACTGTCTACCAAAAAAATCCTGAAGGAGAATTTCCGGCCATCTGTTCGTCAACTCAAGCTGAAGCGATCTTGGGTGCTGCAACAGGACAATGACCCAAAACACACCAGCAAATCCACCTCTGAATGGCTGAAGATAAACAAAATGAAGACTTTGGAGTGGCCTAGTCAAAGTCCTGACCTGAATCCAATTGAGATGCTATGGCATGACCTTAAAAAGGCGGTTCATGCTAGAAAACCCTCAAATAAAGCTGAATTACAACAATTCTGCAAAGGTGAGTGGGCCAAAATTCCTCCAGAGCGCTGTACAAGACTCATTGCAAGTTATCGCAAACGCTTGATTGCAGTTATTGCTGCTAAGGGTGGCCCAACCAGTTATTAGGTTCAGGGGGCAATTACTTTTTCACACAGGGCCATGTAGGTTTGGATTTTTTTTTTCTCCCTAAATAATAAAAACCATCATTTAAAAACTGCATTTTGTGTTTACTTGTGTTATATTTGACTAATGGTTACATGTGTTTGATGATCAGAAACATTTTGTGTGACGAACATGCAAAAGAATAAGAAATCAGGAAGGGGGCAAATAGTTTTTCACACCACTGTACATAGAGTAAGTGTCACAGAGGAAAAATGGGCATTGGGGGGGGACCACGTAGAAAAAGTGTTGTCATTTCTATAGGCTGTGACCGAAATGTAAGCAAATCCCATTAAATGAAAGTCTGCAATGTGTACTGAATTGTTTGATTTGTAATTTTAAATTGTGGAGCAGAGAGGTAAGTCAAGAACAAATGTGTCTTTGTCCCAAACATTATGGAGGGCACCGAAACAGGATTATAATTGAGATAAGGCTGGTTTGAGTACAGAAGAGAAATGGAGTTTACGCCTGATTAGAAGTGACTTTTTAAGCATCCTCTGTAAAAGAGATAGCGAGAAAGTCGGAGAGAACAAGACACCCTTTGATTTCAAAGACAGTATGGCCTGTCTGTCCTGCCACTGTCACTTCATTCAGCAGACTGCCTTCAAACTTCCAAACTTTACCACTGATACAAACGAAGCAGAGATTCAGACTTACTGGTAACCTTTGCTGCATTTTTGTGGTCCATAATCCATTTCATATCTTCTGCACGAGGCTCTGCATTCACCTTGGTAATATCCTCTACAGCTGAGAATCTTCTGCTGGTCAGCTATGAGCGGAGAAAAGAGAAATGACACATTAGGAGGCTTATGCGGGGCTCATTTTGTTGCCAGTGCTTTCATTTGTCATTCGTGCTGAGCAAGGGGTGGCTGCTGCTTTCCATCATTAGGTGCATCATCACAGAGCTGAAGTCTTTAATGATAGTGTGCCTGCCTACTAAACCAGAGGAGATTGGGAGAAACAGAGTACGGGTGACACTCGACCCATTGTGAACTCATGTTCAGGCGGTTTAAAGAAAAGTAAAAATGAGCAGCACACTGATGCCTCTAATGGGGGCGGCACAGAAACAGTGGTGCTGCCTTGTAGTAAGGAGACCTGGGTTTGCGTTCCACATCCTCCCTGTGTGGAGTTTGCATGTTCTCCCTGTGTCTCCCTGCATGGATTTCCTCCGGGTACTCTGGTTTTCCCCCACGGCCCAAAGACATGCAGGTTAGGTGGATGCTTCTTCTTCTTCTTTTGGCTGCTCCCGTTAGGGATCACCACAGCGGATCATCTTCTTCCATATCTTCCTGTCCTTGTCATCTTGTTCTGTTACACCAACACCTGCATGTCCTCTCTCACCACATCCATAAACCTTCTCTTAGGCCTGCCTCTTACCTGGCAGCTCTATCATTAACATCCTTTTCCCAATATACCCAGCATCTCTCCTCTGCACATGTCCAAACCAACGCAATCTCGCCTCTCTGACTGTCTCCCAACTGTCCAACCTGAGCTGACCCTCTAATGTCCTCATTTCTAATCCTTTCCATCCTCGTCACACCCAATGCAAATCTTAACATCTTTAACTCTGCCACCTCCAGCTCTGTCTCCAGCCCATATAACATAGCTGGTCTCACTACTGTCCTGCAGACCTTCCCTTTCACTCTTGCTGATACCCGTCTGTCACAAATCACTCCTGACACTCGTCTCCACCCTGGCTGCACGCTCTTCTTCACCTCTCTTCCACGTTGGCCCTACCTAAATTGTCCCTCGAGTGTGGGTGGGCTGTGTATGTGTGTATGTTTGCCCTGCGATGGACTGGTGCCCTGTCTAGGGTTTGTTCCTGCTTTGTGACCACTGGCAGCTGGGTAGGCTCCAGCACCCCTTGCAACCCTATTCAGGACTGAGCTTGTTATAAATGAACTGAATGGTGTCTCTAATCAACCAGTTTCTAAATTATATAGCACCTTCCACAGTTTTCTTTATTTATTAATTTTTATATGATTAGTTTTTTATTTATACAGTAGATCAATAAGCAAAAACAAAAATGAGCAATCACAGAGAAAGAAATTGTAATGAAAGTAGGCAACAGCAACACCCCTCAGTTCCCAAAACTGTCCTGTAAAGGGGGTCCATAGATTTACTGAGTCCTGTGTAGACAGGTGAGAGAAGCCAGACAGACACAGTGAGCCCCAGAGGAGAGCGAGAGGAGTAAGCAAAGGGCGGAATTAAAGCATAAGATTAGTTTCAGGGTGCAGACCCCCAGTCTGGTCACCCTTAAGGGTATAGGTCTAGCAGATGTCTTACAATGAGCTGTATATAGGGATGATGCTGGAGTTTAGAGATAATTAGCAGGAAGAATTATAGAGAGGGTGGGAAAGGGAGTCCATAGGATATTGGGACCCTCTAATTTGTTAAAATGTGCATCTTATAAGGGTCCTTTTAAAAAAGAAATCCTAATCTCTTGAAGAAATGAAATAAAAGCATAGACTTACAGATGAGCAGCGAATGAGTCACCAGCAGTATGAGAGCTAAAAGCAGCTTGTTCATGGTGAGTCTGCAAGAGCTTCACGTTGCAGGTGGGCCGGCCCCCCGATTATTTATATTCTGCAATGGTGAGAGGTGGAGAACACTGAATGCAGGCTTGAAGTATAAAACTGGCCATTTCACATGCATATGTGGCTGTGATGGTGCAATAAACTTGGCCGTCACACGCCTCCAGTATCAACCAATGCATCTTAGTCTTGCCGACACCAAAGTTCATTATCACGTTTGTCACAACGCCAAAGTAAATGTTAACTTACTTTTTCTGTAACGTACATCTCAGTCCTTCAGGCCATTTTTAGTGTCATTTATTGGTATTCAGAGTATGAATTGTTGGGTCTTAAAGCAAGAAATCAAATCTAATCCTAGATGTTCTTCAGAGATAAGATTAGACATAAAGAGATGCATTGACACAGAAGTTAGAGAATAGAACATTAGAACAGTCTGGACGAGGACAGGCCATTCAGTCCAACAAAGCTCGTCAGTCCTATCCACTTCGTTCTTCTAAAATAACAAGTCGAGTTGTGAAGGTCTCTAAAGTCCTGCTGTCTACCACACTACTTATTCCACGTGTCTGTGGTTCTCTGTGTGACGAAAAACTTCCTAATGTTTGTGTGAAATTTACCTTGTGTCCCCGTGTTCTTAATGAACTCTTTTTAAAGTCAGTGTCTCGACCCACTGGACTCATTCCCTTCATAATATTAAACACTTCAGTCAGGTCTCCTCTTAATCTCCTTTGTCTTAAACTGTAAAGGCTCAGCTCTTTTAATCTTTCCTCATCACTCATCCCCTGTAACCCTGGAATCAGCATAGTCGCTCTTCTCTGGGCCTTTTCTTGTGCTGCTATGTCCTTTTTGTAGCCTGGAGACCAAAACTGCACACAGGACTCCAGATGAGGCCTCACCAGTGTGTTATAAAACTCGAGCAGAACTTCTTTGGACTTCCACACATCAGGTCGCTGTATAACCTAACTGTTGAAGAATTTGGTTTGCCTAGGGCCTCTCTTTATATTTATTAGTCAGTAATCAGACAGGAGGAAGCTTGTTCATGCACTGTTAATTTCTCTTCATGAAGATGGAGCACCCTGTCACTGCAGTCTGTTAACGGATGGTACCCCAAAGAGAGGTGTCAAGGGATGGTCACAGAGCAAAGACAGAAATCCTGAGTTTACATAACCATGCTGAATGAATTCTTTCATACCATCTGACATTTACTCTGATTGGTTGAAGACATGACCTGTTTTCAGCAGAGCGCATAGCCAGCTTACCTACCCAAAATAATAGTCTCATTCCACTACATTTTTGTCTTCAATATCTCTTAAGTTCAGCTCTTACCCTTTTTATGGACTTTCTGTGTAGTTGACAACTGTCAAGACTTACTGTATACATGACATCAGCCAATCTCTTTACCCAACCATTGCAGCAGTCTCTTCGTGCTGTTTCTAAGATGTACGCTATACTGTATATATTTTTAATGTGCAAAGCATACCAAACCATTTCATGCATAATAACTATATTAGCCCTAAATAACTATATTATTCCTTTATTTTCTTTCACAACTAAAATTCTGAATGCTCCCTGGCAGTTGATGGTGATGAGTCCATTCTTCTTCTAATACTTTACATTTATTTACATTAAATTTAATCTACCCCAGCCTGTATGCTGTCCATTTCCCCCTATAATGATTCAGTGGATTCTCGATTTTCTGTCAATCCACCTATCTTGGCATCATCTGCCAACTTAACCAGCTTGTTACTTATATTCCTGTCCAAATCATCTCTATATATATATAAAATCCAACGTCTGTCTGTCTGTCCACTTTTCAAGAGAGAACTACTTGGCGGATTTAGATTGGGTTTTTTTCTATAATTTGATTGAACATTCCGGTTGATTTTGTGACTTCTCTCTAAATGGTGCGACTCAAACCACCTACAACTGAACACCAGCAAAACCAAGGAGCTGGCGGTGGATTTTCGGTGACCCAGGCCCCTCATGGACCTCGTGATCATCAGAGGTGACTATGCAGAGAGTGAAGACCTATAAATACCTGGGAGTGCAGCTGGATGATAAATTGGACTGGACTGCCAATACTGATGCTCTGTGTAAGAAAGGACAGAGCCGACTATACTTCCTTAGAAGGCTGGCGTCTTTCAACATCTGCAATAAGATGCTGCAGATGTTCTACCAGGTGGTTGTCACGAGCGCCCTCTTCTACGCAGTGGTGTGCTGGGGAGGCAGCATAAAGAAGAAGGACGCCTCACACCTGGACAAACTGGTGAGGAAGGCAGGCTCTATTGTAGGCACGGAGCTGGACAGTTTGACATCCATGGCAGAGCGACGGGCGCTGAGCAGGCTCCTGTCAATCATGGAGAATCCACTGCATCCACTGAACAGGATCATCTCCAGACAGAGGAGCAGCTTCAGACAGACTGCTGTCACCGTCCTGCTCCACTGACAGACTGAGGAAATCGTTCCTCACACACACTGTGCGACTCTTCAATTACACCCGGGGGGTAAACGTTAACATTATACAAAGATATTTTCTGTTCTTACCTGCATTTTTATTACTCTTTAATTTAATATTGTTTTTTATCAGTATGCTGCTGCTGGAGTATGTGAATTTCCCCTTGGGATTAATAAAGTATCTATCTATCTATCTATCTATCTATCTATCTATCTATCATTATGCTAAGTATTATAGTTTGGTTGCGGTAGCGATTTATTTGCGCAAATCCGAAATTTGAGAGGCTGCAGGCTGAAGGCCAGGGGAGGTGGGACCTCGGGAGTAGTGAGCCGGGTGGTGCCCTCCTCACTCACGTGCCAGCCTCTGTTCGAGTTAGTCTACCTCTCGCCACATGTTGGAGCGTACCTGGCCTCCGCTTAGCTAACGATACCTGTTTGTTCATCAGACATTATCATCTAGAGATTAAGGAGTAACTTTTGACATTTTTAAGAGAGGCATCACAGCTACGTGTGTTTTAGAGGGTAGCTGCTGATTGGCAGAGATATCACGGCCACGCGGGAAACGCTCTCCCGTCAGAGATGAACATGATCAGATACACTGGCAACGTCTTACCTTCTGCTTGGCCAGTGATACCTTGCCAACTTTTTACATTTTTGCCAAAGAGATCACAGCTATATACTCGCCCCTGATAGCAAAACCAAAAATATTATATACTAGCAGCTTCGCAGCAGAGTAGTGTGTTAAAGAAGTTATGAAAAAGAAAAGGAAACATTTTAAAAATAACGTAACATGATTGTCAATGTAATTGTTTTGTGAGTGTTATGAGTGCTGCTGTCATCAAGGATTTGATTATCATTATTTCTTTCAATCAGGTTCCTATTTGGAGGATGTGTTGTGTTCAAGTTACATTCTGTATTTATCAACCGTTGTAAAGATACAGTAACTGGTTTGATTCATCGAAGTGTTCACTACCCAAATCGGAACTCGTGAATCTAAGATGTTTAACAGGCATTCCCAGTATTAAGTTGTGGATTTGCCTGCGAATATTTAGCGACAGCATGTCTATGAACTTAATTTAAAGTTAAGCTTTACACCTTGTTTCCTGTTGATGTGTCTACAAAGGCTTGTTCAGATTCAGAGGGTTGTTCCTTTCTTACTGCATCAATAAACAGCTCGTCTTCCTCTTTATCTGAGACATCACACACTGCATGCACAGGTTTACCTTTCCCAGTCCTGCAAACTTTAGCGAAGTGGTTCAATTTACCACATTTTTTGCACTGTCTTCCTTTAGCTGGACTTTTTACACCGTGCTTTGTTTCTGCAGTAGCTGCACTTATGAATATGCTTGTATGCGTCACTCGCTTCATATTCTTTTGCTGCCTTCTCAATTGTGTAATTCGTTTTTCGTTCAGCACTTTTTGGTGCTCTTGCTTGTTCTCTGCGTACTGCATTCACAGTCAGTTCACGTGAGCTGCTCGGAGTACATGCATCGAAGGATCTCAGCTGTGCTTGTGCTATCTCGTCTGATCTTGTGATGTCCACGGCTTTATTTAATGTTAGCTCAGACCCGGCACTTAAAAGTTTCTGTTGCACTTTTGCTGATTTTGTGCCAAACACTATTCTATCCCTGACCATCTCATCTTCATTTCCATAAGCACAGTCCTTCACCCGCAATTTTAACTCTGTTACAAAGTGATCAAAAATACTTGTTTATACCCTGCGTCTTCTCATTAAACTTGTATCTCGCGAATATCGTATTCCTCTTAGGCATGACAAACGCCTCAAAACGGTCATAATAAGTTTTCAGTAACTTGGCTTCCTCCTGGGTGAGAGTCCATGTGTTAAAAACGACTCTTCCTTTTTCCCCAGTCCACAGGAGCAGGTAGCTGCATTCCTCACTCTCGTCTTTGCGTTTTAGCGGGCCAGAAAACATCAGCTCCACGTGCTGTTGGAACTTTTTCCATTCTCCCGGCAGGTTAAGAGAATCCCAGTCAATTTGTGGCGAGGGAACTCCAACAAAATCCATGACTGTCCTCTATTCTGACACCATGTCTCGTTTTCACAAACTGTGAAAAATGAAATGATGGCGAGACTTTCTTTCAAAGTATGCAGGGGAACTTTATTTATTACAGCTCTTACATTCATGGCGTCCATGCTCTAAATTAACTTCCATAATAGTAACCTTGAGGTCCCTTTTTCTGGTGCTTTCCTGATGACATAGGTGCCTAAACCATGCCTGATAATAATACATTTCAATGACATATAAATATTACAGTGATCACCTCGATAGACATCTCACTACCCAAATCGCTACTCGTGAATCTAAGATGTTAAACAGGCATTCCCGGTATTAACTTTTTGATTTGCCTGCAAATATTTAGCGGCAGCATGTCTATTGGATTGCTGCTGACGGACGGCCTTATATGGGCAGGCACTCAATTACGTGGGAGGCGTGGGTATGGGGGATGCAATATAGGCAGGCAGCCAACTACGTGGGAGGCGTGGTGATGGGGGACGCAACTCCGCCTCACACGGCGAGCGAGCTGCAGGCTATGGCCGTATATATGTACATAAGTAGGATTCAGTTATGCCCGTTACGCGTAGAATTTCGAAATGAAACCTACCTAACTTTTGTAAGTAAGCTGTAAGGAATGAGCCTGCCAAATTTCAGCCTTCAACCTACACGGGAAATTGGAGAATTAGTGATGAGTGAGTCAGTGAGTGAGTGAGTGAGTGAGTGAGTGAGTGAGTGAGTCAGTGAGGGCTTTGCCTTTAATTAGAATATATCAAGAGGCCCTCGGATACGAAAACTATCAATATAAATTCTTCTCAATACAAATTAGATAGATAGATAGATAGATAGATAGGAAATGTTGTGCATAAGAAACTTGGAATGTAAAAGAGACAAATAGAAGGGTGCTATATAATAAACAGACTGTAAAACAGACAAATATGAAAGGCACTATATAACAGATAGATAGATCGATAGATATGAAAGGCACTATATAATAAATAGATACTATACACAAAACTAATAATAACAAATATATATTATGTAAATATTGTATATATTTGTAAATATACCAGTTGCATGTTACGTATACCTTTAGTGTGTGTGTCTCTGTGTGTCTTTTTGCTGGTACTGCATTATCTATTGTTAACTGTTCTGAGGAGACATGCACATCAGAGTTTCATTGTACTATGCACACATCCCAATTAAACTTGAAATTTATCGCTGCACACTTGGTATTTTATAATCACGAAATCACCTTTAGTTTCTATTATTGCTGTTTAATCTCATCCTAATATACTTTGTAAGTTTATCCCCCTTACCCATTAGTGCTATTGGTCTCTACAAGTCTATCAATATTCCTTAACGGAAAATGTTGCATCCCTTGACTGGAATATTTCCTGTGGATGTTCATTGCTCCCACTGCTCATAGCAGAATCTTTGTAGTTTAAACACACTCTTTCCAATGACTTGCACAAAGCTCTTCTTAACATTACCGTGCAGACAGAGTGAGTACTGACCGGATGCTCTCATACAGTCTAAGATGTTTAGTGCCATCTTCTGCACCATAATTGTCTTTGTAGTTTCCGGCCACAAAAGGAAGAAAGAGAAACGTCTCTCTGTAATTTGCGGTTATTCCTTATGCTAGAATTCTAGAAGAACCATTTCTTAGTTTAGGAAAATGCACCACTAGAGGGCAGTGTTACACCATTTTTAGAACAATGACTGACTGGCAGGCACCAACCTTGACTTTGACCGATCGCCCGGCTCATTTGCTGATGATGCTGGAATATGAGTGATTATGAACCCTTCAGTGATCAAAGTAACCTGCAAGGCACCGTAGGGGCGTTTCATTCTGAGCAACACACACACAGACACACACACACAGTTAGTCGGCACCTGCCTCCTTCTTTTAAGCAGCACTGACTGCACAGGGCCTGTTTCTGTGTGGTATCTGAGGTTGCCAGGCGTAATCCTGAAATGGATAAAGGAGTCACAGTCCATGAATAAATGGATACACGACTGCACCACAACTAAACTACTGTAGTTCAACAACTTAATTAATGGACCAGATTATGTTGTGTTTAAGCAAATCTGTGTATTTATGTGTACTCATATCATTAAGTTGCAAAATTTGTAAATGGATTTAACTGAGAACTGAGCCTGCATTAAGTGAAGAAAACTATACAAACATAAACAGTTTTGAATTGGATTGAATTATAGCATTCTGAAGCTCACCTAATTAATTTTTGGTTACAGTGAGCATGGGGAAGGTGCTATATAAAAAAATGTATTATTATTATTATTATTATTATTAGAGGGCTGAAGTCCCAAATGAGGTGGAATGTCAAGCTGTGGCCAATAGCTGGGGCCACTGTGCCACAAACACCAGACACAAGCACACAACACAGTCACAGGTTCAAATACAGGGAGCTTTCTTTAAGCCTATACTTTCACGTGTCCCATTTCCTCCTTTTCAGACAACATAACAAAGTCACAAGCTCCTTTTCCTCATTCCACACCTCCTGCGTTGTCTCATCAACCGCCTCCCGACTCTGACTCCCAAGGCAGGAAAAGCTGGCTTCTTTTATGCCAGACCCAGGAGTACATCCAGTGCCACGGCAGTGCATGGTGAAAGCCATTCAAAGAAGAGATAGCGGCCCCTTGTAGCTCCCCAACAGGGCTGTCCCACAGGCCTACAATTTCTATCCTGCCCTGTGGGAATCCATATGGGGGTTCCACCGGTGGGATTCTGCTATCATGTGTACTGAGGGACTTGACATGACCCAGGGAAGCAGGCACCATCTGTACTTCCGAACAGGCCTCCCTTCTGAGAAAGGTAACAAGCACCCATATCAGTTGGGATGTCCATTCATTTCTGTTCTTCCATTTTGGCTTTCCCTTCCTGATAAGAAAACCAGCCAGCATGGCACTCACAAAGCACAAATACACAGGGCCAGGTCAAAGTCGGGAATTATTACATACAGTGGAACCTTGGTTCATGACCATAATTTGTTCCAAAACTCTGGTCGTAAACCGATTTGATCTTGAACAGAAGTAATTTCCCCCACAGGATTGTATGTAAATACAATTAATTCGTTCCAGACCATACGAACCGTATGTAAATATATTTTTTTTAAGATTTTTAAGCACAAATATAATTAATTATACCATAGAATGCACAGCGTAATAGTAAACTAAATGTAAAAACACTGAATAACACTGAGAAAACCTTGAACAACAGAGAAAACTAACATTGTAAGAGTTTGTGCTATAGCGCTACGAACCGCTCGCTAAAAACACTTTTTTTTAATGAGTTTTAAGCACAGGGAAAAAAATGATCATTTGAAAAATCCGTAATTTAATAAACCACCAAGAAAAGTAACATTGCAACAATGCTCGCTACGAACCGATCGCTGTAAACGGAAGTGGAGGTTAAAATCCAATAGAAAAAAGTCTTCATTAAATACAACGAGGTTTAAAACAATCCTTGAAGCAGTCTCTTTAAAAACAAGCCTGGTGCATTCTTTAACTGCCTTCTCGGCCTTATGCGCCCAGCCGTCTCTCTCGTGTGTGTCTCTCTCGCACATGTCTGTGTGTGTGTGTCTGTCTCTCTCTCTCGTGTGCGTCTGTGTGTCTGTCTCTCTCTCTCGTGTGCGTCTGTGTGTGTGTCTCTCTCTCGCGCGCGTCTGTGTGTGTGTCTCTTTCTCGCGCGCGTCTGTGTGTGTGTCTCTTTCTCGCGCGCGTCTGTGGGCGAGTGTCTCTCTCTCGCGCGCGCGTCTGTGTGTGAGAGTCTCTCTCTCTCTCTCTCTCCACAGGGAATGCACAGGGAGAGACTGAACACGTGCGGAAATCATCGGCGCGCACAAACCGAAAGGGAAACTGGCTTGTTCATATACAGAGTCTGTGGTCGTGAACAGATGCAAAAGTTTGGCGAGCTGTTTGGTCGTAAACCGATTTGTTCATGTTCCGAGACGTTCGTGAACCGAGGTTCCACTATACTAGGGGGCTTTGCTCGCCAACCTCCCGGCCTGTGCTACCTGCCAGCCACCTCATGTCTCTGCCAGTCGTGTGTGTGGATTTCACTTTCACCAAACAACAAATCTTTTAATTCTTGTGGATATGCCTCTTCAATGGGAAGTCTAAGACTTAAAGTTTAAACCCAAACAATATCTGCATACTTCTGTCATATCACCTATGTCCATATATTCGATCTCTTTTCTCTTTTACCTTTTCATTAATATCGCATTGAATTTTGATTCCATGTTTGGAATGACATTGTGATAATGCGACGTATAACTGCCCGTGAGTGAATATCATTTCTTTCTCTCTACACAAACTGTATCTGACAGTAGCATTCACACAAAAGAGAAATGATTGAACCGTGAGCGTGGCTGGAAATGTTTTAGATGTGGGCGGGACTTTCCCAAATCTCTTTTCATAAGCTCTTGTTTCGCGGGGCTTGAAATTTTCTCTCGCGGGGTTTCACTTTCATCAAACAACAAATCTTTTAATTCTCACGGATACGCCTCTTCAATGGGAAGAATCACTACTTTTTTTTTCCCTGATGGCAAAAGGAATTAAACGATCTACAAGTCTCCGACTTAAAGTTTAAATCTGAACAATATATTCCATCTTATTTTGCTGTTCTGTTATTTCACCGAGTAATAATTTCCATTTGTTTGCGCTAATGTGATGGCCTAAGAGAAGGTTTATGGATGTGGTGAGAGAGAACATGCAAGTGATGAGTGTAACAGAACAAGATGCCGAGTACAGAAAGATATGGAAGAAGATCATCCGCTGTGGCAACCCCTAATGGGAGCAGCCGAAAGAAGAAGAATGCAATCTTTATTATCAGTTTTTTGAGACTTTCGAATTTTCGTACTTTCATTATCTCTAACCTGCTCTGCATGTGTATCGTGCCAAACTTTTTGAATTCTTTACGGCGTTCTACTTTGTCATCTACTCTTTGTCTTTTATTTCCAGCCCCAGGCGTGGTTAAATCTCTTGGCACAAAGTCTTGTCTCTCAGAACGTGAAGGTGTCTCTCTGAGAAAATCATGTCTCGGCTCCTTCCAAAATTTATTTTATAATAGAGAGACATCTTTGGTGAGGTAGCAGGAAAACCTAGACAAGTACAGAGAATTCTTGGTTTGCACTGAACCTGCAACCTCAGACTTGAGAATCTGGCACCTTCACTCCTGGCCCAGACTGTCTAACAAAACTGAAAACGACAGAGTCAGTGGCCCAGTGCAGGCAACACTAACTTATCAACCTGGTTAGGGGTCAGCACTCGAGAAATCAACTCCACCAACCTGCCCTGGTTCTAAAAATCAGACGATCACCAGAGTTTGTCCTCTAGCAAGTTGGTTCTCACAGTTTAAAAGCCTTGCTCTGCCACAGCAATCCAGCTTTTTAACTTTTGTTTTTTGACTGGCTCTTTCTCTAATGTCTTCTTTGTTTCACTTCTTGGCAGATGAATCGGGTCGTGACTTATTTACTGTGTTGATTAGCTCAAGCAAGTAAGGATTTCTCTGCATTTTGTACAATAAGGGCCTTATAAACCCATCATTTGTCCATCCATCCATTATCCAACCTGCTATATCCTAACTACAGGGTCACGGGGGTCTGCTGGAGCCAATCCCTGCCAACAAAAGGCGCAAGGCAGGAAACAAACTCCGGGCAGGGTGCCAGCCCACTGTAGGGCACACACATACACACACCAAGCACACACTAGGGACAATTTAGAATCGCAAATGCACCTAACCTGCATGTCTTTAGACTGTGGGAGGAAACTCACGCAGACATGGGGAGAACATGCAAACTCCAAGCAGCGAGGACCCGGAAGGCAAACCCGGGTCTCCTAACTGCGAGGCAGCAGTTACCAGTTGGTACCCACTGCGCCACCATGCCGCCCCCATCATTTGTGAACATTGCCAATGTGGTGTTGACACTGGGGCAGCAGTTATATTTTTCACCACAAGATGGCAGACGCAGATCAATTACTCCTATGATTTAAACACAGTGGTGAGTGAGGCACATCTGATTTTTACTTTCTCGTATACGAAGTATAGAAAAAGTATTGGAATCGACCAAAAATTCGATTTCACCAAAATCTCGAAATTTTAGACCTCCCTGACCCCGAAAAAATAATTTTTGGAATTATATCTGCCTGTCTGTCTATCTGTGCGTGTGTAAACATGGTAACTTGAGGACGATTTCATTTGGGTCAACCAAATTTTGCATACAAGTAGTAAGGTACAAAACGTAGATTTCTAGCAACTTTTGAGCTATTTCCGCTAACCGCAAGTGGTAATTTACCTGAAACGTTTCCTCAAAAATGTAAAAAATGTGAAAATTTCACATCGTATTATAGTAAAGCACCACCTTCTAAGCATTTTTTGTTTTTAATTTTACTTTTTCAACACGTGGACCTCTAGGCCACATGCATTTATCCATTATTTGTCATTCTTGTATTTTGTATTCTGCACTTGACGCTCATCGGTCTCCACCCCATAGTTGTATGTGGAGCACCATTCCCAAGCATTTTTCAGTCTTTCTCGTTGTTGTATTTTGTATCCTGCACTTGACGCTTATCATTCTACGATAACCTGAGTACACTTTTACTTAGGTCAACCAAGTTTTGCATACAAGTATTAAGATACAAAACGTAGATTTTTATCAACTTTTGAGCTATTTCCGCTAACCGGAAGTGGTACTTCACCTGAAACGTTTCCTCAAAAATATTAAAAATTTGAATATTGCACATCGTATAAAGCACCACATTCTAAGCATTTTTTGTTTTTCGAGATAATCGTAATTTTCCATTTGACGTTCAAATAATAATATATACATATTTGGGAACGTTTTTGATTTACGTAAATGAAATTTTGGGTCCAAGTATTATACATTACACACATTACTAAAGTTTCTTGCAACTTTTGACACACTTCCACTGACTGAAAGTGATAATTTACCTGAATTGCTTGCCAAAATAAAATTATCATGGCAATTTTTTTATTCATGCTTCTGCAGAGTCCGATTTATTCAACTTAACTTTTATAATAATAATAATCTATCTATGTATATATATATATATATATAGTTGTGTGTAAGGTGTATGTGTGTATGTTCCAGCATCACTTCCAAACGGCTGGAGCAATTTTCATGAAACTTGGTGCACATGTTTCTCAATGGTCGACTAAAAATACTGGAGGGTGAAATCAACCCTAACTCACCCCCTTCTGGGTAGGGTGGGGGGTCATCTTGAGGTCTTGAATGCATGTTATCATCCAGTTGACACTTGGAACGACCACCAGAGGGCCAATTGGAGGTGACTGTCAGCATTCTTTATGTTTGAGCGCCACCACCGCGCCCGCCTGTTGCTTTTGAAATTAAACAGAGTTGGCCGGTTCTGAGTGTCTGCTGGATGATAACATACATACAAGACCGCAAGACAAGCACATTAGTGAGTCTTCATTGTTTGTTAATTTATTTTGATTTTTAAAGTTGTGTTTTTTTTAATTATATTTTTCTCAAACAATTAAAAAATAAACACTTTATTTTCCTCCCAGGCAACACCGGGTATTTAAGCTATGCTAGTTGTTCAATATATTATTAATTTGATTTGAATTTGTTGTTGATGATACTTTACTGTACATAATATACATAATATAAAAATATAATCATTGTCTTGCGGTTTATTCCTCAAATATCCATCCCCATATCTGAGTATACAAGAAAGTCTCACACAGAGGTGTGATGGCACGTGTTCGGCGGTATCATTTCAAAAAATGATGTCAATGTATAAAAAATTATTTACAATACTCTTCATTTTGTACATTTCTGCTGATTTCCTTCTTTTGATCCATGCAGATGTGAACTCATTTTACAGAGTGCCCCCTGGGCTGCTGGGGGATCTTTGATGTACCATCAGGTACATTTTCTCACGAATCTCACCAACTTTTACAGAGTATGGGCACTTCTCCATTTTTAGTAGTTGCCTACCCCCAGTTTTTGGTGTGTACCAGCAGTGTTTATGAGTGCATCCAGCTCATCAATTAGGGCTCGTTTATACGCGTATGCGTAAGCATCATGGCTGACACTCGTTCCCAGCATTCATTTGACGCGTCCTCTGAGCAGGTCCTCAGAAATTAACGCAACACGTGCGCAAGTTGCAGTACCAGCAAAAAGTCGGGGGGCGCAGTGTGATAAAAGTCGGAATGTGACGTCAGAGTCTCTGTTTACTATCTACTTGTGACAGAAAGCCGCTATGAGGATCCTACAGGATTGATGTGCGGGCTTCAATGTTTGATGAATGGTTCGATGTGGTGAAGCAAAATACCGACATACAGTTGCATTCGTGGTGCTTTTATATTCAAGCATCACATATTCCTGATTGTGATGACACGATACATTTTAAAAGTCTCACATACATCTTCTGTGCCAACTTTTTCTAGGACTTCCTCCTGACCTGGCTTCTTCTTCTTTCAGCTGCTCCTGTTAGGGGTTGCCACAGCAGATCATCTTCTTCCATATCTTTCTGTCCTCGACATCTTGTTCTGTCCCACCCATCACCTGCATGTTCTCCCTCATCACATCCATAAACCTTCTCTTAGGCCTTCCTCTTTTCCTCTTCCCTGGCAGCTCAATCCTTAACATCCTTCTCCCAACATACCCAGCATCTCTCCTCTGCACATGTCCAAACCAACAAAATCTCACCTCTCTGACTTTGTCTCCCAACCTTCCAACCTGAGCTGACCCTCTAATGTCCTCATTTCTAATCCTGTTCATCCTCGTCACACCCAATGCAAATCTTAACATCTTTAACTCTGCCACCTCCAGCTCTGTCTCCTGCTTTCTGGTCAGTGCCACTGTCTCCAACCCATATAACATAGCTGGTCTCACTACCGTCCTGTAGACCTTCCCTTTCACTCTTGCTGATACCCGTCTGTCACAAATCACTCCTGACACTCTTCTCCACCCACTCCACCCTGCCTGCACTCTCTTTTTCACTTCTCTTCCACAATCCCCATTACTTTGTACTGTTGATCCCAAGTATTTAATCTCATCCACCTTCACCAACTCTACTCCTTGCATCCTCACCACTCCTCTGCCCTTCCTCTCATTTACACACATGTATTCTGTCATGGTGGTCCTACTGACCTTCATTCCTCTCCTCTCCTCCTCATATCTTCACCTCTCCAGGGTCTCCTCAACCTGCTCCCTACTGTCATCAACAAACATCATAGTCCACAGGGACTCCTGTCTAATCTCGTCTGCCATCCTGTTCATCACCACTGCAAATAAGAAAGGACTCAGAGCCGATCCCTGATGTAATCTCACCTCAGTTACTAGTACCACAGACCTCACCACTGTCACCCTTCCCTCGTACCTATCCTGTAAAACTCTTACGTACTTCTCTGCCACTCCCGGCTTCCTCATACAATACCACAGCTCCTCTTGAGGCACCCTGTTATATACTTTCTCCAGGTCCACAAAGACACAGTGCAACTCCTTCTGGCCTTCTCTAAACTTCTCCATCAACATCCTCAGAGCAAACATCACATCTGTGGTGCTCTTTCCTGGCATGAAACCACACTGCTGCTCACTAATCATCACCTCCCTTCTTAACCAGGCTTCCACTACTCTTTCCCATAACTTCATGCTGTGGCTCATCAATTTTATCCCCCTGTAGTTACTACAGTCCTGCACATCCCCCTTATTCTTAAATATCAGCACCAGTACACTTCTTCTCCACTCCTCAGGCATCCTCTCACTTTCCAAGATTCCATTAAACAATCTGGTTAAAAACTCCACTGCCATCTCTCCTAAACACCTCCATGCTTCCATAGGTAGGTCATCTGGACCAACAGCCTTTCCATTCTTCATCTTCTTCATAGCTGTCCTTACTTCCTCCTTGCTAATCCGTTGCACTTCTTGATTCACTATCTCCACATCATCCAACCTCTTCTTTCTCTCGTTCTCTTCATTCATCAGCCTCTCAAAGTACTCTTTCCATCTGCTCAACATACTCTCCTTGCTTGTCAGTACGTTTCCATCTTTATCCTTTATCACCCTAACCTGCTGCACATCTTTCCCAGCTCGGCCCCTCTCTGTAGCCCACCGGTCCTTTTCTCCCTCCTTAGTGCCCAACCTCTCATACAGCTCATCATACGCCTTTTCTTTAGCCTTCGCCACCTCTCTCTTCACCTTGCGCCTTATCTCCTTGTACTCTTGTCTACTTTCTGCATCTCTCTGACTATCCCACTTCTTCTTTGCCATCCTCTTCCTCTGTATACTCTCCTGTATTTCCTCATTCCACCACCAGGTTTCCTTTTCCTCCTTCCTCTGTCCAGATGTCACACCAAGCACCCTTCTTGCTGTCACCCTTACTACATCTGCTGTAGTTGCCCAGCTGTCTGGTTACTCTTCGCTGCCACCCATTGTCTGTCTCACCTCCTCCCTAAACTTAACCTTGCAGTCTTCCTTTTTCAACTTCTGCCATTTGATCCTTGGCTCTGCCCTCCCTCTCTTCCTCTTCTTGATCTCCAACGTCATCCTACAGACCACCATCCTATGCTGCTTAACTACACTTTCCCCTGCCACCACTTTGCAGTCTTCAATCTCCTTCAGATTAACTCTTCAGCATAGGATGTAATCCACCTGTGTTCATCTTCCTCCACTCTTGTACGTCACCCTTTGTTCCTCCCTCTTCTTAAAATACGTATTCACCACAGCCATGGCCATCCTTTTGGCAAAATCCACTATCCTCTGACCTTCTTCATTCCTCTCCTTGACACCATACCTACCTCCTCGTCTCCTCTGTTCCCTTTACCACCATGCCCATTGAAATCTGCTCCAATCACCACTTTCTGTCCCTTGGGTACACTGTTCATCACTTCATCCATCTCATTCCAAAAATCTTCTTTCTCCTCCTTCGCACACACAACTTGCGGGGCATATGCACTAGCAACATTCATCATCACACCTCCAATTTCCAGCTTCATAATCATTACTCTGTCTGACACTCTCTTCACCTCCAGTGCACTCTTGACATACTGTTCCTTCAGAATAACTCCTACCCCATTTCTCCTCCCATCCATACCATGATAGAACAATTTGAATCCACCTCTGATCCACCTGGCCTTACTCCCCTTCCATTTAGTCTCTTTGACGCACAGTATATCAGCCTTCCTTCTCTCCATCATATCGGCTAACTCTCTCCCCTTACCAGTCACACTGCCAACACTCAAAGCTCCTACCCTCAGTTCCACTCTCTTTACCTTCCTCCTCTCCTCCTGCCTCCGGAAACGTATCCCCCCTCTTCTTCTTCTTCCGCCACCAGTAGCCCAATTACCGCCAGCACCCAGTTGGCTAACAGTACTGGTGGCGGTCGTTGTTAGCCCAGGGCTCGACCGATCCGGTATGGAAATTTGTATTGTTGTCCGCATATTGATTTGGCAAAATTTTACACCGGATGCCCTTTCTGACGTAACCCTCCCCATTTATCCGGGCTTGGGACCGGCGTGAAGAAACACACTGGCTTGTGCATCCCCTGTGGCTGGGTTTTCCTCCTCAACCGACAGCAGTGGCAGGCAGCAATCGCCACACAGAACACATTAAATGCATGATATTCCAGCTCTCTGCACATTTAGAATCCTTAGATTTATACTTGATATCACTTTCATGATGAAATGCATTAAAGTATGTATGTTACATTTTACAGGTAAATCGTTAATTTCATTTAAATAATGAATACTGTTAATAATTACACACATGGAGGTGACATGGTGGAGGAGCGGTAGCGTTGCTGTCTCGGCAGGGAGTCACGTCCCTGGTATTCCCTGCCTGGAGTTCTCATGTTTTCCTGCTGGGTTTCCTCAGTAGGCTCCGGTTTCCTTCCAAAGATATGCAGATTTGGTGACACTAAAATGACGCTGGTGTGTATGTGTGTGCTTGTATTCACCTTACGATGAGCTGATGCCCCGTCTAGGGATTGTTTCTGCCTCATGCCCAATGCTTGCTGGAATGGACACATCCCTGGATTGAAGGTTTTAATCATTACACATCCTTTTCAGAGATATTGTGGTAAGGTGTCATTGAAATTTAATGGGTGTTCCAGGCAATTCACAACACAAGGAAGCCGAACCTGTTCTCACCGTGATGATATCTCGAACTGCCATCTGCTGGATTCTTCAAGATTTACATAAAGTATGCGCGCAAGTATGAACAGTAAACGCTTGTGTAGCAGGAGCGTCCACTGGAGCATGCGTCGCGTCGCACGAAGTATAAATGAGCCCTTAGTGTATCATGCTGCTTGAAACTGCAATGGGACCCCCCATTTCAAACAACTGTCTGCGTATCACGACGCATGAAAATCCAGGGGGGACCCTCCTCCTGAATGTCAGTGTATCATGGCGCTCTGCTCTCCTGCTTCACGCTTGCCCGCGTTAAACACACAGATCTGGCATTTAATAATAGCCACTTCAGGCACTTAGAAACTTAAAAAAATAAGTCGAGCAAATGAATTGATATTTAAGGACTATTACTTTACTTGTCAATCTGTACTATGTACGTTTGTATTACTTGCTTTTTGTATTTCATTTTATTTATTTGTTTATTTATTTTTATTTTTGTTAGGCATTTTATTGATTTTATTAAATCAAATAACATTCCATACAAGCAAGTCAAGTTTAACAAAACTAGGTTCGAAACAAATCGTCCCGACCCATTAGAAAGAGAGCTAGGCCAACAGAGTAAAACCTTTTTTTTTTCATTTTATTTTATTACTATTTCAAGATGTGGACCTCTAGGCCGCGTGCATGTGTCCATTTTTGTCGTTCTTGCATTTTGTATTCTGCACTTAATACTCATCAGTCTAGACCCCATAGTTACACACGGACCCCCAGTCTCAAGCATTCCCACTGGGCATTCTACCTTACATAAATGATCTTGATCAGTCCTCATGGTTTTTATGCTTCACGTGGAAGAATTTGATGATGATGACGGTCATGTGGCCTTCAATCCATCAATGTAAGGACTGCATGGTGCCCTGATCAGGTGGTGGTGGCGCAGATCAAAAAAGAAAAATTGACATTCTTCTAAACCACCAACACCAACAACATTCATTTCTATAGCACTTTAATTACAAATTATGTAATTCCAAATTAAGTTATGTGTAATTATGTAATTACAAATTATGTAATACAAATTACAATTACGCACAAATGATGTAGCTCAAAGTGCTTTACAAGATGAAGAAAGAAATAAGCAAAATATAAAAGTAAGGTTAGTTGATACTAATTAACAAAGAATAAAGTAAGTCCGATGGGCGGGAGGACAGAAAAGACAAAAAAAAAAAAAATAATAAACTGCAGAGGGCTTGAGAAAAAAAACCCCAAAATCTGCAGGGGTTCTGAGGCCACGAGACCACCCAGTCCCCCACTGGGCATTCTACCTCACATAAATGATCTCGATCAGTCTTTATGGTTTTCATGCTTCATGTGGAAGAATTTGACGATGATGATGGTCATGGTGCCCTGATCAGATGGTGGTGGCGCAGATCTACACCACAGCAAACCGGAAAGAGAACAGCAGAGAAAGTAGGGGTTAGTATGGATTGCGGAGTTATGATAAAAACGATAATTGAATGCACATACGGAATATCAGGGTTACACTAAAATGAAGCTGTAAGAAAGCCATATTAAAATTAAAATAAATAACAATTATAAAATTATAAATTATAAAATAAATTTAATTAAAATAATTTAAAACACTTCATGATGAAGTTCAGCATGAAATGTGTTAACTAAAAAATGAAAGGATTTTCAGACAAATTGACGGAATTGCACAGTTGCTGCTGTGTTTAATTGTTTCTAATGGCAACTGCTCACTAATGATTAGATAAAGGCACAGAAAACGAAACAACTAGCAACTTGGCCGTTCACTTGGGTTCACCGTTTTTAGATTTTTGATATCTTTCTTCTTTGTTTTCCGGTGTCCTACCATAGGGACATAATCCCTGGGAATGGTTTCATTTTAGAATTGCAGCTCATTCTTGAACCTATAGCAAAGATAATAAGACAAGAGAAATGTTATATAAAAGAAAATACATAAATAGAACTTGCTTTTAAAAGCAGCCTTCACTCTTAATTATACATAAATAATACAGTTTATTATATAATAACAGCCA
Organism: Polypterus bichir lapradei; assembly: GCA_026402145.1. Classification (NCBI taxonomy): domain Eukaryota; kingdom Metazoa; phylum Chordata; class Cladistia; order Polypteriformes; family Polypteridae; genus Polypterus; species Polypterus bichir. The sequence continues at coordinate 19,134,374 of JANRMT010062817.1, forward strand.
AAGAAGGAGCCATTGAACAATACAATTGTCTTACGGTTCTTTCAGTGGGTTTCTGATGATTGCATGTCCAGCTTTGGAGGAGTTGGTAGGATTTCTCTTAGTGCCAGGTCACATGATGCTGCTTTTCCACCCTTCATTTACATAATCTTAGCGAGTCGGAGGCAGCTGTTGGCGTACCCATCATGTAATGTGACATGCCCCATGGCTCGCTCCAACAAGATCTCTCCTCAGTAAAAGACACATGGAAGCCCACTTGGAGTTTCCATAAAGGCACCTAAAGAAATCTCAGATTGTGAGAAACAAGATGATCTGGTCTGATGAAAACCAAGATTCGTGTCCTGTTCAGAGGAAACCAGGCGCCATCCATCATCTCTGCAAGTGTCATTCCAGTGATGAAGCATGGTGGTAGTAGCATCATCCTGTGAGGCAGGGGACTTAAAGACTAGTCAGGGTCGAGGGGTTTTATTTACCTTGGCAGTGCCATTCATGTCTCTGGTGACTCTTCCTATGAAGTCAGTAGACGGATTGAGAGAGCATGGGGGTCATGAGGTCACTGGAAAGGTTTGTGTGACACTCCTGATATCTATGCAAAAGGACGAAGGTCCAAGTGTTTAGAGTCCTGGTGCCTCCTGTCTTGCTATATATTTGTGAGACATGGACACTATCCACTGACCTAAGATGAACACTGGACGGTTCTGTGTCTCTTCAGTGAATCCTTCTGGTTTGACTTTGTGTTGGTCACTGAGTCCCGAAAGAGGCACATTACCTGCATTGTGAAGGAGTGTCATTTACGGCACTATGGCCATGTGGTGCGATTACCCGAGGTTGATCGGCTCATAGGATTCCCATTGTTGAGAACACGAGTGGCTGGACCAGGCCAAGGAGATGCCCACATAACACCTGGGCAGATAGGTGGTAATGGGACTGGACTAGGTGTCTGCATGGGAGGTTTCCAACCAGGATACCAAGCATCGTGTGGTGGGTGCGGTGACACGCTGTACCAGTGCCTGCTCCCTAAACTGACCTGACCTGAAGGTTGAAGAGATGCTGAGTGGAGCAAAGTACCGAGATATCCTTAATGAAAATCTGCTCCAGAGTGCTCTGAACCTTAGACTGTCCCAGACATTCACCTCCCAGCAGAATCAATGACCCTGAGCACAAATATATGAAAATGTGCTCTAGAAATTAAATGACATTGTTGTTCAAGGCCTGTACAGGTCTGCAAAGCTTACTGAATTCAAAGAACTCAGTGACGTATTGAATGCTTTATAACTGAACGTCCAGTCAAATCAAAAATCAAAGGAACACGGCAAGGCACTAAAGAAGTAAGGCTCGGCTCAGAATCTACTTAAGTATGCAGTTATGTGGAAAAGAAAGTACAGAGGCCACCATTTTGATGTTTCAACAACAACATTTATTTCTATAGCACATTTTTATACAAATGATGCAACACAAAGTGCTTTACAAGTCTCCAGGTGAGGGCCTGCTGATGTCACTCCACACTTTCTAACCCTCGATCTCCATGGAAATACCTACTCTAGTAACCATCATTTGTGGATCTCGTTTACAAGAAGTCTGAAGGCCAGGCTGTTGTCAGGTCACAAGTAACAACAGTCAATAACAACAACAATAATATTTACTTCTAGGGCAGGTTTTCATACAAATGATGTAGCTCTAAGTGCTTTACAAGATGAAGAAAGAAAAAATATATAAAAATAAGATTAGGCATTACTAAGTAACAAAGACAAAAAAAAAAAACAAAACTCCAGGGGCTGGATAAAAAAAAACCAAAATCTGCAGGGGTTCCAAGGCCACAAGACCACCCAGCCCCCCTAATCATAAATGATCTCAATCAGTCTTCATGGTTTTCAGGCTTCACAAGGAAGAATTCGATGATGATGGTCATGTGGCCTTCAATCCATCACTGTAGGGACTACATGGTGCCCTGATCAGGTGGTGAAGAACACAGTAAGGTCAGATGGCCAGGAGGACAGAAAAAACAAAAACAAAAAAAAACCCAGAGGGCTGGAGAAAAAAAGCAAAATCTGCAGGGGTTCTGAGGCCACAAGACAACCCAACGCCACTGGCCATTCGAACTAACATCAATGAACTCAATCAGTCTTCAGACTTTCAAGGTTTTCAGGCTTCACGTGGAAGAATTTGATGATGCTGGTCATGTGGACCTCTGGCCTTCAATCCATCAATGTAAGGACTACATGTTGCCCTGATAAGGTGGTGCAGATCAACACCACAGAAACCCGGAAAGAGAACAGTAGAGAAAGTAGGGGTTAGTATGGATTGTGGAGCCATGAAAACAAATGCTAATTAAATACATATACAGAATGTCAGGGTTACACTAAAATGAAGCTGTGAGAAAGCCATGTTAAAGTAACGGGTCTTTAGCAGTTTCTTAAAGTGCTCCACCGTATCAGCCTGGTGAATTTCCATCTGTCAGCTACTCCACATTTTAGGTGCATAACAGCAGAAGGCCGCCTCGCCACTTCTTTTAAGTTTAACTTTGGCGATTCTAAGCAGATTTGGAGTGTAAGGTGAGAGGCATACCAAGATGGATGGAGCAGATTATTGAAGGCTTTGTAAACTATAAGCAGGATGTTAAAGTCAATTCTAAAATGACACAGGTAACCAATGTAACGACGCCAAGACTGGGGTGATGTGCTCCGATTTTCTTTTTCTAGTTAAGATTCTAGCAGCTGCATTCTGCACTCGTTGCAATCGACTGATGTCTTTTTTGGGTCGTCCTGAGAGGAGTGCATTACAGTAATCTAGTAGACTGGAAACAAAAGCGTGCACTCATTTTTCAGCATCTTGCAGAGTTATAAGAGGTCTAACTTTTGCTCTATTTCATAAGAAGGGGAACGTGACTGATAAATACTGATTTGCTATCGTGGGATCAGTCATCACATCCATATCAGAGCAGCCAGTCAAAAGTTTGGGGAAAGTCTTTGACTCAAGTCTAAAAGACACGACTGCCATTCAGAAGCCCACCCAGGAGCTTGGGACGTGGCTCACCAAGGTTGATAGGTCTGGCCTGCCTGGTAGGTTTAAAGCCTGCATCTTTCAGCAATCAGTCCTGCCCCGAGTCCTATGGCCACTGCTGGTCTATGCAGTCCCGTTTTCAACAGTTGAGTCACTTGAAGAGAAGATCAGCAGTTTTCTTCGGTGGTGGCTGGGACTCCCACACAGCCTCACCAGCGCAGCACTGTATGGGACAAGTAACATCCTGCGGATACCGTTTAGCAGCCTCACTGAAGAATTCATGGTGGCACGCACCAGAGAAGCCCTACAGTACAGGGACTCCAAGGATTGTAAGGTGTCAGCAGCTGGCATTGAGGTAAGGACAGGCAGGAAATGGAGGACGGAGAAGGCTGTGGAGGTGGCAGAGTCACACCTGAGGCAGAAGGTTCTGGTGGGCACTGTGGCAACAGGTAGAGTAGGTCTGGGCTACTTCCCAAAGACCCAGGTTGGTAAGGCCCAGGGCAAGGAGAGAATCCATCTACTCCAGGAAGAGGTCCGAGCAGGGTTGGAGGAAAAGAGAGTGAGCAGGAGAGTAGGACTCTGGCAACAGGGTGCGTGGACAACGTGGGAGAGTGAAGGACCACCTGGTTGGACATCATGCAGGGAGATTTGTTTCGAGATTTGGTCTATGATGCCCTGCCAAGCCAAGCAAACCTCCATATCTGGGGGAAGAGCGAGACACCCTCTTGTCCATATTGTTCAGGATGAGGCTCTCTAGAACATCTACTCAGCAGCTGCCCTAAGGTTCTGGCAGATGGCCGATACCACTGGTACCATGGCAAGGTGCTCAAGGCAGTTGCTGAAAGCTTGGCTTCAGCCATCAACACAAGCAAACTCCTCCACGGGTCAAAGAAGGCAGTTACCTTCGTTAAAGTGGGCGAGCAATCCCAGGCAAAGGCAGTAATAACAGGCCTCTTCCACACAGCCTCTGACTGGCAGCTGCAGGCTGTCTTGGGAAAGCAGCTGAAGTTCCCGCAACAACATCACTACGGCAAGACATGATCATTACCTCTGAGGGTTCAAAACAGCTGATCATGCTGGAACTGACAGTGCCCTGGGAAGAGCGTATCGAGGAAGCTAACGAGAGGAAACATGCCAAGTACCAGGAGCTGGTGGAGGAGTGCAGGGACAGAGGCTGTAGGGTACTCTATGAGCCCATAGAAGTTGGCTGCAGAGGATTTGAGGGACGCTCACTCTGCAGAGGCTGGGCATAACAGGAGCAAGCTGGGGAATGTTCAACCCTGGCTGGGTCGACTGAGTGAGGGTGTATGATGTTGCGAGACCCAAAACGCCCGATGACCTCAGGATACATCACTGATGATGCGTCCCAGTGCATCCAGGTGATGTTTCTTATATAGTGAAAAAATGCAGTCCTAGTGATCTAATTAATATATGATTTAAAATTTAGGTCAGAGTCAATAATTACCCCTAAATTCTTTACCTCTGTCTTGACTTTTAAGCCTAATGGATCAAGTTTATTTCTCATACCCTCATTATACCAATTTTTGCCGATCATTAAGATTCTGTTTTCTCCTTATTTAGTTTGAGAAAATCCACTCATCCACTCAGAAACACAAGTAAGACATTGGGGTCAGTGAACCAAAAGAGTCGGGGTCATCAGGCGCTATTGATAAAAACAGCTGGGTGTGGTCAGCATAGCTGTGGTACAGTAGCTCATGTTATGCCTTGAGATAATCTGACTTTATGGAAGCATGGAGATCGAAAAGAGCAGTGGACCCAGGATAAACCTCAAAACCGCCAAGCCACTGAATCATGGGGTGTACTTACTTTTTCACACATGGTTCATACGTGTTGATTTATTTTTTGGTGCATGAATAATGATCAGATGTTGGCAAGTCTGTCTGATTTTAGGACTCGGTGTGGACTGGATGATTGTTACTTATAGTATGTCCTAACATGTAGGCCTGAAGGACACTGTTCTTCCTTTTTCTCATGACTGTATAATGTCACCTCATCGTCTGAATGCTCCACAATGTTAGTTGCCTTGTTGGAGCAGTAAGGTGTTATGGCAAGAAGAAAAAAAGAAGTGTGAGAGGCCTGGCAGGCATTATACGTCATGTGGCTGCTTGATAGTTGAAGGTGCCAAGCCACTAGAGATGGTAGGGGTGGCCAAAGACAAACTGGGCAGAGGAGGGCGAGACAAGAAATGAAGTGCATGTGGGCATGTGAGATGAAGTGGCATCTGATGTGATTTTTGCAGTGGTTAGACAGGAGGTTCTTTACAAGGTCATCTCTTCCCACTAGATTAAAACAGACGACACCAAATTACACCCAAGGGTACCTTTTGACGGGCTAAATTAACCTTAGTGTAGTTAGTCTTGTCAACAGCAGTGCTTTCTTCACGATTGCTATTCTTGATACACAGACCCCCGCGACCCCCCTTATATCCTCATTGATGCCTGAACAATGGGTATAAAAGAAGATGTTTAGTGAAATGAGCTCAAAGCTAAAAATAAGAGTTCTGTTCTGTCACGGCTTTCTCTGCCTGTCTACAGATGGACAGGGGGATCCCATAGGGGACTAAAGAGCTTAGGGACAGGGAAGGCTACAAAAAAAGTTTCCAAGAGCACAGTGGCCGCCATAAGTTTTAATTGAAAGAAGCTTGAAACAACCACGACTCTTCCTGAGCAAACAGGAGAAACTGTGGGCTCCAGAGAACCTGTGCAGAGATGTGATAAATAGAATGATGACCATCGCTGTGGTATATATAAATATATACAAAGGGGCGATGTTTGTTCTACTAAAAGAGTGCATGCTCTGGACAGTGAGGGGGAGCCACAGGTCATCGAAGTCTAATAATACAGATTACTCAACCGGGGTGACATCTGTCCACCCCACCCCACCTTGGGCTCCAAATGGGCTTCAACCAATGCTACATCATATTTACCGGATTCTCCAAAATAACAAAAGTTGATATTTGAAGGTTTATGACGTCTTACCTTCCAAAACACCACTTGGCCATTTATTCCTTGTTTCTATGGTCCTTTCTTACATTTCAAACGAAATCTGCCCTTAACAAGTTGTCAGTGCAGAGGTTGCTCATTCTCCTCATGTTTATGTGGGTTTTCCTCCAGGTATTGTGGTGTAGCACTACTGTCTGATAGATCAAGCATAGTGGACTTGAGACCTGTGACTAGATGTTGTCAATATGGAGGTTGCTCATTCTCCTGAAGT
>JANRMT010062817.1:19140614-19151958 GCA_026402145.1 Polypterus bichir lapradei
ATGTGAGTTTTCCTCTGGTTACTGTGGTGTAGCACCACTGTCTGATGGCTCAAATGTTGTGCGTTTGAGATCTGTGACTAGATGTTGTCAATATGGAGGTTGCTCATTCTCCTTAAATCTATGCAAGTTTTCCTCAGGTTACTGTGGTGTAGCACCACTGTCTGATGGCTCAAGTATCAAGACCTGTGACTAGATGTTGTCAATGTGGAGGTCACTCATTCTCCCCATGGCTACGTAAGCTTTCCTTAAGGTACTGTGGTTTGGCACTGCTGCCTAATGGAGCAAGTGTTGTGGGTTTGAGGCTTGCGCCAAGGTGATGTCAATATTGAGGTTGTATGTTCTCCTGAACTCTGCGTGAGTTTTCCTCTCTTTACTATGGTGTAGCACCACTACCTGATAGATCAAGCCTTAGTGTATTTGAGACCTGTCACTAGCTGATGGCAATATGGAGGTTGCACATTCTCCTGGAGTCTATATGAGTTTTCCTCTCTTTACTGTGGTGTAGCACCACTGCCTGATAGATCAAGCATAGTGGGTTTCAAACCTGCGACTAGATGTTTTCAATGTGGAGGTTGCTCATTCTCCCCACATCTATGTGAGCTTCCCTTAGGGCACTGAGGTTTGGCACTGCTGCCTGATGGATGGAGCAAGTGTTGTGGGTTTGAGGCCTGCGCCAAGATGTCGCCAATATGGAGATCATTCATTCTCCCCACGTTTATGTGAGCTAACCATAAGGTACTGTGGTTTAGCACTGCTGCCTGATGGAGCAAGTTTTATGGGTTTGTGGCCTACGTCAAGATGATATCAATATGGAGGTTGCATATTCTCCTCACGATTATGTGAGTTTTCCTCAGGGTACTGTAGTTTAGCACCACTGCCTGACAAATCAAGCCCAGTGGGTTTGAGACCTACACCTAGATGTTGTCATTATGGAGGTTGTTCATTCTCTCCACGTCTATGTGAGCTTTCCTTAAGGTACTGTAGTTTGGCACTGCTGCCTGCTGGCTCAAGTGTTGTTGGTTTGAGGCCTGCAGCAAGAAAATGTCAATATGGAGGTCGCTCATTCTATATTAGTTTTCCTCAGGTTACTGTGGTGTAGCACCACTGCCTGACAGATCAAGCCCAGTGGGTTTGAGACCAGTGAGTACATGTTGTCAATACGGAGGTCGCTCATTCTCCCCACATCTATGTGAGTTTTCCACAAGTTACTGTGGTTTATCACCATTGCCTGATGGCTCGAGTGTTGTGGGTTTGAGACCGGCTCCTAGATGATGTCAATATGGAGGCTGTTCATTCTCTAAATGTCTAAATGAGTTTTTCCACAGAGTACACCGTGAGAGCAGGCGTGAGAGTGTGCGCCATATAATGGACCAGCAATTTCTGCCCAGTGCCCCACTCTGCGAAAGTAGGCCCTAAGTCTCACGATGCTGAATTGTAATAAAAGGGATTTAGAATGTTACGTTATATTCTAAATATTTATGTTCATGTTACACAAACCACTGTTTCAAGGTTAAACGAAGGTAAGCATTAAAATGATCCAAAATGTGTTTAAAAGTGGAGCAGAGCTGTGAGCGGGGAGATCACAACGAAGATAACCGTAGCAATAGAAATATTTTATTTATAGAGCACTTTTCCCAATGCTCAAAGCACTTAGCAAATATCCAGACGAGCATTTTTTGGAAGAGAAGCAAAGAGAAAAGAAGTCCAATAAGTCATCCGGAATCGACTCTCACATGAGACGTATTAAATGTCAGATTAGATACGTAAATGAAACACAAGTATGGATTAGCAAAAGAAAACAAGGAATACGATGCTCAGTGCTAGAAGATTTTGATCAGATGAAAGACTTTGAAAATGCAGAGTTACCATACATCATGAGGGTCTGGTCAGTGTTAAGGAGACGTGAATGAACCCGAGGATTAGTGTGAGCGGGAGATGATAAACAACGGTAGAATATGTGGACAAGGGACAAAACTGTGAGATCAGTCTAAACGAGGCAACGAGAAACCGAAAGGTCAAGACGAACTACCAAATCAAGACTGTGACGAATGAAACAGACAAGTTTTGATTTGAATGCTAGTTTATGAAACTGACAGTGACATTTTTTTTCTCAGAAGGGTTTTTGTTGGGGTGGAAAACAAAGAAGGTTGCCCCCTTAACCCTCACTCACCCTTCCTTGTTTACCTTTCTTTCTTTTCCGCAGCTGCATAATGCATGAAAATCCATTAGTAAAAGTAATTTGATTTATGTCTCTGATTCACTTAACCACAAAGAAGTGCAGTACGTTTTATTTTAAATAAATAAATGAATTAATAAATAATTTACATTTATATAGTGATTTTCTCACTACTCAAAGTGCTTTACATAGTGAGTAGAGAGCCACTTCAACCACCAATGTGTAGCAACCACCTGGTTGATGCAATGGCAGCCAGTTTCTGCCACTATACTCACCACACATTAGCTGTTAGGTGGTGAAGTGGTGAGGGACTATTAGGGTGCAAGAATGACTAGGCCATGATGGACAGTTTAGCCAGGACATCGGGATACAACATAATCTTCATTTAGGATGCCCAGGGATTTTTTATGACCATAGAGAGTCAGGACCTCGATTATACGTTGTCACGCACGTGCGTTTGGGGGGCCGCATAAGGACCCAAACTGTATCGTGAAGTCGTATGCCAGAAGGGAATGGCGGGGTACTAACCTCTCTCTCTTTATTCCTGCAGAAAGAAAGACGCACTGCCGCCATGAATCTGCCACGACTCACTGACCACGCATTACCACTTCCATCTTCCCTTTGTCGATCTCTGATGACATCAGCACTCCCAGCATCCATCTCGGTTCCTTCCCAGCATTCCTCTCTCTATCTACTTCCAGTCCCTCTCCATAAATGCTCCCCACTCCGCCATTTTGACTGTTGGTGGTATATGGAAACTGCAACACTGATTAATTGCTTTTGCATATTTCTTACAGTATACGGGGCCGAAAACCCCAAACCTTGACGACTTGTGTGTCTTTCTTTTACAACGTCTCATCCAAAGGATGGCGCCATAGTTACAGCACACAGTGTCCCCATCACTGCATTGGGATCCACAATCAGACCACAGGGTAGACACCCCCTGCTGACATCATCAACACCTCTTCCAAGAGCAACCCGAGCTCTCCAGGCTGTCCATCGAACTATTTGTTATAGCAGAGACGGGTACACTTGACATTGTTATATGAGCACATCCCTCCAGCAAGAAAGCCTGGACTAAAAACAAGTGTGAGAAGGCAGTTTAGGACTTATTTACCCTTGTATCCTTTCTTTCTTGTTTGTTCACGATTAGATTAGATTAGATTAGATTAGATTAGATTAGATACTTGAGATCAACAATTCAAAGTAATGGGGATTGTGGAAAAGAGGTGAAAAAGAGAGTGCAGGCAGGGTGGAGAAGAGTGTCAGGAATAATTTGTATCATCAAGAGTGAAAGGGAAGGTCTACAGGAGGGTAGTGAGACCAGCTATGTTATATGGGCTGGAGACGGTGGAACTGACCAGAAAGCAGGAGAAAGAGCTGGAGGTGGCAGAGTAAAAGATGTTAAGATTTGCATTGGGTGTAACGAGGATGGACCGGATTAGGAATGAGGACATTAGAGGTTCAGCTCAGGTCGGAAGGTTGGGTGACAAAGTCAGAGAGGCGAGATTGTGTTGGTTTGGACATGTGCAGTAGAGAGATGCTGAGTATATTGGGAGAAGGATGTTAAGGATAGAGCTGCCAGGGAAGAGAAAAAGAGGAAGGCCTAAGAGAAGGTTTTACTGATGTGGTGAGAGTGGACATGCAGGTGATGGGTGTGACAGAGCAAGATGACGAGGACAATAAGATATGAAAAATGAGGATCCGCTGCGGCAACCCCTAATGCAGTGTTTCTCAACCTTTAAGTATTTGCGACCCGAGTTTTCATAACAGTTTTAATCGCGCCCCCCCTAACGTTTTTTTGAAAGGAGCCCACTAATACCAATTTGTTCTTTTTTAATTAATGTTATATCATAGATGCATATTTTATTATACCTACTTAACTTTTATCGACATTTATCTAACTCTATATTTTTCTAGTATCAGAATGTAGTTTAAGTTAATTTGTTTTGGTTTCAATAGATGTATTTTTCATATTTTTGATTCTTGTTTTCTTTTTTTCACTTCTTCGCGCCCCATTTTTGTTACTTCGTGCCCCCTTAAGGGGACCTGCCCCACAGTTTGAGAACCACTGCTCTAACGGGAGCAGCTGAAAGAAGAAGATTAAATTAGATCAGATCATTGGAGAGTATGCTTACATGCAGGAACAAACCATAAGTTGGACTGTGGGGGCTGAGTCTGCCTGAACTGAGTAATTGGGAACTACAATGGATGAACTCTGCCATTTTCCACCCATGGAGGAGGTCAGACCATCTCCTCTGATCTCTTCTCTTTCCCTCTGTGTCTTTCAGTGGTCACATTCAGACAGGACATGCTGCCTGTTTCTGATATTCCATCTGGAGGCCATGTGAGTCCACATCAGATCAGAGAGCAATCAACATAATAAGGCAGAGAGCCACCTGGTAGTCTATTATAAGGCTGAATTCATTTACTATCAATCATTTTACCCTGCTGTGTCATCTATAATGCATGAGTGAATGTGCAACTTGTTCGCCTGTATCTTCTGGTACTTCATGATCGGACACTTGATCGCTAAGTGCCATGAGTATAGGAAGGGTGCTATATAAATAAAATGTATTATTATTATTATTATTATTATTATTGCTACACCACAGTTAAAGACACCTACAAGTCCATCCCACATCCAAAGTTTGGCAAGTCTAACCATGCATCGGTGCTTCTACTGAATGCTTACAATCCATGCCACGCTGATGGTGAAGGGACTACAGTGATGAACTCTATAACACAAATCCAAACTGCAGCATTGTTTGGATTTGACTGACTGGTCCGTTTTTAAGGATTCTTCTTAGATTCTTGAAAATACACCAACCTGGTAACGGATTTTTCTGTATAGACTTGTGTGTGTCTACTCAAACTCCTACCCTAACCAGTAGCCCTGGATGAACAGCACCTGGGACTGAGGGAGCAGGATGCTGCTTTCAACTCCAACGATTAAGCATTACAAAGAACTCCAGGTATGAGCTACAGAGGGAGATTAAAGCTGCAAAGATTCAGTATGGAAAAAGTTTAGAAAAGGATTTCAGTAGCAGCGATCCATGGCAGCAATGGAGAGCTTTGCAGACGATCATAGAGTACAAAACCTTGACAGCTTGTGCCCAGGGACATCCTGGGCCTTTCTTCCGGATGAGATCTGATTTTGCTCATGTGTAGCACTTTTCTACGCCAAACCGAATTTCCCAAGTGTTCGGTCAGGTCTAAAGCTTGACCAAGTCTTCTTGAATTGTTTCTATGGCCTCCTCAGCATCCTCTAATTGTAGCATCACAGGTCTGCTAACATTACCCAAATCTATGTGTAGAGCCGCACAAGTGCTGGTGGGATCCTAACATGCTCTTCCTGTACCATGTCATCTCATCCTTGGTCTCCCAGTTTCACACATCCAAATCCATCATTTCATACCATTGCTTATAAGTTTGTTCATTCTTGTTCACAAACAAGGCCCTCTAAAACAATCCGACAAGGGAGTAACCCTCTGTCTAAAGTCTGGGATGAAGACGGAGTCGTGAAAGGCTTTACAGGAGGTTACAATGTTAAATGTGCCTTCTCACAGCTCTGACATCCACTAACCCAAACCACCCCCCCACACCAGGATCGCGGCTTCCTTTCAACGAAAGGACAGAGCTAATTAAGAGCAGAGTTAATTGCCCTTCTCAAGGTCAGGAGGCAAGCCAGTGACTGAGCTGGGATTTTCTGGAGGAGACTTCTGCTCTCTGGCCTTACTCTCTGACTCCCTGACTCCGTGGCTTTACTTCACATCTCAGCAGATTATGGCATCTGTTTCAATCTGCAAAAAAATAAGTAAATCCAACTTAACATGTGCCTGGCAGGGCAGAAGGATGAATATACTGTACGTCCTACAAATAAAACCCAATTTCTGACCCACATGCAGTAAATAATTGTAACAGGATCCTAGTGTAGGATTAAAGGACACTGGAGGACTTTAGATTTCATTACGCGTCAATGCCCTGCACTCGGGCCACACAGATTATATATTTTATGAGAGTGGCATTGCCAGAAAACAAGATTAATATAAACCTTGTCAAAGCACCTGAATGAGTATTTGCCATTGAGGCATCTCGCCTGTGACTTCCAGGTAGTCATACCGACATGCGGGCAGAAGACAGGTGGGATGCTGTGGACCTCCATGGTATCCGGGAGCTCTGCTTGCACCATGCAGTCAAACATGAAAGGAGCCATCTGTACCAGAATGACTCATTCTTCATAGCTGGTGGTGACAAGCGGTGGGGAGTAGACATCACACAGGGCATCTCCTTTGGCTCAGGTGACATGTGGGTGACATTTTTCCATACTTTAAAACTCCTCTGCACACTGCGGTCCTATCAGAATTGCTAACGGATTGATATGGATTGATTGATCTTTAATTTCCTTCAGGATCAATAAAGTAAATATCTATCTATCATATAGTGCCTTTCCTATTTATCTATCTATCTATCTATCTATCTATCTGTTATATAGTGCTGTTCCTATCTATCTATCTATCTATCATATACTGCCTTTCACTCTATCTATCTATCTATCATATAGTGCCTTTTCTATCTATCTATCTATCTATCCATCCTATACTGCCTTTCATTCTATCTATCTATCTATTATATAGTGCTGTTCCTATCTATCATATACTGCCTTTCACTCTATCATATAGTGCCTTTCCTATCTATCTATCTATCTATCATATAGTGCCTTTCCTATTTATCTATCTATCTATTTATCTGTTATATAGTGCTGTTCCTATCTATCTATCAATCATATAGTGCCTTTTCCTCTATCTATCTATCTATCAATCATATAGTGCCTTTCCCTCTATCTATCAATCATATAGTGCCTTTCCTATCTATCTATCTATCATATAGTGCCTTTCCTATCTATCTATCCTATACTGCCTTTCACTCTATCTATCTGTCTATCTATTATATAGTGCTGTTCCTATCTATCATATACTGCCTTTCACTCTATCATATAGTGCCTTTCCTATCTATCTATCTATCTATCATACATTGCCTTTCATGTCTATCTATCTCTCTAAAAACAAACACCAGTCACCAGTGTCATTCAGTTTCAGCAATGACACAACACAAACTGTAATTTACAAATGCAAGTCTGCCCCCTCAGGAGCTCTGCAGTGAAAACATAAAAGCAAAAAGAAAAAGTGTATTCTTCCCAAAGAGTAATCAAATGTCCAGGAATTTCTTCCACAAGCAAATCAACAGAAAAAGACTCAAAAGACATTTTCATCACAGAACCGGCTCGCTCCCTAAGCTCACCAGCCCTCTTTCCGCACGACTGTCTCCACTCCACCAGGTCTTCTCCAAAGCTCTCCTCTGACTCTCTGCTCTGCTACTCAGGTTGAATTGCCCAAAACACTGACCCCTACTGTCCATGGAGGTATTTAAAGCACCATGGGGTTTTAATGCCCAACCCTCTTTGTTGCTCCACCAGACATGCCAGTGTTTTTGTCCCAATACCCCTTCTAACTCTTTGAATTTGTTTGCCCACATGTGCAAGCTTACGTTCACTCAAAGTCTCCTCTGCCTCTTCCTTCTGCAGCTCTTTAAAATTTAACCCACTACCTTCTCTGCATGTGCCAGCCACCATTCATGATCGTGCTCCATATCACATGATCTGGAAGCGTGTGTGTGCCCGTAGACCACCGAGCCACACGTACATCCTGGGTCAATCATCACCAAAACCCTTCTGAATGGAGCTGCTCATACTGAAGCTGGTCTCCCTTTCTACCCACCCCACTTCTTAAGGTAAGTGCACCTTCACCTGTTTATGAAAGAGTTTCTGGGCTATAAACTGCTAAATATCTGTACCTTATAATGAAATGCGGCTCGTCACGGCCCCTTGAAGGTGTGCCTGGCACCGTCCACTAGCAGTAGAGCGAGGGACTTACCCAGGACGTACTGCTGAGATTACTTCTCTCAACCAGCCTGGGAGTGATTGGTAACTTCACAGGAGAAACTGGAGGGGGTCTGATGGGGACGGTGTGGCCTGCTGTAATCTTGTCAAGGGGTGGACCCTTACTGGGACAAGGAGAACAAAAATGATGATGACCTTATTCTGTGAATGTGCAGTTCTACACACAGCGGAAATATTACCTCTAATGCCTCAAAGAAGTAATTAAGTATGAAATAATAATACATGTAGTGGCCTGCAGGGGGCACACCAGCTCCCCGAGCCCGACACAGACAGACAGAAGGCATTAGTCCAGTAACACACGGGCTTTTTATTTTGCTGTGGGAAACGCTTTCCAATCATTTCCCACAATAAAGCACAGTTCACAGCGCCAATAAGTGCAGTACCAGAAGTACAAAGCAGCACAATCTGCCACCCTTTGTCTTCTTTCTCCTTCTGTCTCTTTTTTTCTTGAGGCTCCACTCCCCATAACTCTGTGTCCTGTGGTAGTGGCAGTGGGTCCCTTTAATCCTGCACCCTCCCATTCATATGATCCAAAAGCAGCTGCGGGTGAGGAAGAAACCCAATGAAATAGGCCTCCGCAGTCCCTGCAGCACCCCCTGGGTGGCACCCACAGAACCCAACTGGGCTGTGCCGAACTCCAAGTCCCTCGAAGCCCTGGGGAGGGGCTGCCATCGAGTGCTCTGGGGGGTCATAATGTCCTGTGCATGTTCTCACCCTTGGTCCTTTCACAATGGAGGTGTCGGGCATCGGCAGGTGTATAAAAAATGTATTCAAGCCCTTTTTCACATTTTATTGTTATACAACATTGAATCCCAGTGGATTTCAATTGGATTGTTTTGACCCCGATCAAGAGATAAAAGACTCTTTAATGTCACCACATCCATAAACCTTCTCTTAGGCCTTCCTCTGTCCTGCACACCTTCTTCTTATTCTTCTTTCGGCTGCTCCCGTTAGGGGTTGCCACAGTGGATCTTCTTCTTCTATCTCTTTCTGTCCTCTCCATCTTTCTCTGTCACACCCATCACCTGCATGACCTCTCTCACCACATCCATAAACCTTTTCTTAGTCCTTCCTCTGTCCTGCACACCTTCTTTTGGCTGCTCCAGTCAGGGGTTGCCACAGCGGATCATCTTCTTCCATATCTTCCTGTCCTCGTCATCTTGCTCTGTTGCACCCATCACCTGCATGTCCTCTCTCACCACATTCATAAACCTTCTCTTAGGCCTTCCTCTCTCCTGCACACCTTCTTCTTCTTGTCTCGGCTGTACTCATTAGGGGTTGCCACAGCGGATCATCTTCTTCCATTCTTCCTGTCCTCATCATCTTATTCTGTTACACTCATCACCTGCATGTCTTCTCTCACCACATTCATAAACCTTCTCTTAGGCCTTCCTCTCTCCTGCACACCTTCTTCTTGTCTCGGCTGTACTTGTTAGGGGTTGCCATAGCGGATCATCTTCTTCCATTCTTCCTGTCCTCATCATCTTATTCTGTTACACCAATCACCTGCATGTCTTCTCTCACCACATTCATAAAACTTCTCTTAGGCCTTCCTCTTTTCCTCTTCCCTGGCAGCTCTATCCTTAACATCCTTCTCCCAATACACCCAGCATCTCTCCTCTACACATGTCCAAACCAACGCAATCTCGCCAGTCTGACTTTGTCTCCCCAACCGTCCAACTTGAGCTGACTCTCTAATGTCCTCATTTCTAATTCTGTCCATCCTCGTCACACCCAATGCAAATCTTAGCATCTTTACCTAATAATAATAATACAGTGGGCCCTTGACTTACGAACTCAATTCGTTTGCGAGGGCTGGTTGTAACTCAAGTTGCTTGTAAGTCAAGACTATTTTTGCCATAAGAAATAATTGAAATACCCATAATGCGCTCCGAACCTCCCCCTGCAACACTTACTTAACCTTTTCATAATAAAAAAGGGTTGTATAATGTGTATAATTTACCAAAACACCAATAAATGTTTCTAATGTACTAACCAAAAAGTTATAAAAAGTGCCTAGCCTACCAGAAACAACAATTTCATACTGTACTCACCATTTAATTTGACATCTTTGGGCTGCAGGAGGAGGAGGAGAATGAAACGGAAGGTGGTTATTGTTTAGAAGGAGTCTCCTTATGCAAATCTTTTCTTTGTAAAATTGTCGAGATGGTGGATTTCGACATGCTGTACATATTAGCGAGATCGGTCACACTAACACCACTCTCATATTTTTGCACAATTTCCTATTTCGTTTCGATTGTGATCACTGTTTCTCAAGTTAATAATGACAGTAGTCGAGCACTCAGTTCAAAGCTGGTCGTGTTGTGAACTGCTGTAATAATACACTCCAAAGCAAGCCGGTGCTGACTCAGCCTGATGACATCATCGTGTACCGCGCTAGCCCACTAGCTAACATCCCTTAACAATCGCTTTCTTTACCTTTGTTACCTTCTCTTCCTTCCTTAGCAATTATGCGTCTTGCTTGCCATGGTCTTAGTGAATTATATATATAGATAAATCACTGCACTGACCGAAATTACGTCCACAAACACATGTATCTGGGCTCCGACTGACGCTTACGAACGCTCTTGGGTGTATGTTTACAATCGCACAAGCGGATACACGTGACCGCATTCAGGTCGTAACGCAAGATGTTGGTCGTAAATCAAAACAAAAATGTTGGTCTTAAATCAAGTTGTTTGCATGTCAGGCCGGTCGTATATCAAGGGTCGACTGTTACGGCCTACCAAAAGTTTAGGGATACATAAATAGGCCGTACACAAATGAGAGAGAGAGGGAGACAAAACACCGAAAGAAAACTAAAATAAAACAAGCTCCATTTATTGTCTTAATAAAACAATACACAAAATATGGAGAAACTATATGGAACAAGCAAGGCAGGAGAACCACATTAACATAGCTGACTATCTTCAAAGTTCACAGCAAGATACAAACTATATGCATTTATTACTTAACTGGCTAACTTACAGATATTTCTTTAATAAACAACCAAAACAACCCAAAAGCCAGATCATCCAACCTTAACTCTCCATACCTTGCTCTATCCTTCACACCTCTCTCTCTCTCACTCACTCACACACACACACACACACTCTCACTCACTCTCACTCTCACTCTCACTCTCACTCTCACTCTCACTCTCACACACACACACACACACACACACACACACACACACACACACACAC
>JANRMT010062817.1:19181436-19196979 GCA_026402145.1 Polypterus bichir lapradei
TATATAATAGATAGATAGATACAAAAGGCACTATATAATAGATAGATAGATGTGAAAGGTGCCCTGCGTTGGGCTAGCGCCCTGCCTGGGGTTTGTTTCCAGCCTTGCGCCCTGTGTTGGCTGGGATTGGCTCCACCAGACCCCTGTGACCCTGTAGTTAGGATATAGCGGGTTGGAAAATGGATGGATTTGAAAGGTAATATATAATACATAAATAGTTAGATAGAAGTGAAAGGCACTATATGATAGAAAGATACATAGATAGACAGATAGACAGATGGATAGGATATAAAAGGCACTGTATAATAGATAGATAGAAGTGAAGGGCATTACATAATAGATATATAGATACGAAAAGCACTATATAATACAAACATATATCTGAAAGGCATTATATAATAGATAGACTGATAGAAGTGAAAGACACTATATAATATATAGATACAAAAGGCACTATATAATAGATAGATTGATGTGAAAGGCTCTATATAATAGATAGATAGACAGATGTGAAAGACACTATAGATACTGTACATAAAAGCTGATATTAGCAAATATATATTGTATACATATATTTATTATTTATATACCTTTATTTGTCCCCTGGGGGAAGGGTGGCTTTTTTTTACAGAAATGCTTTAAATAAATAAAGAAGTACATAAATAGGTAGATAAGTAAGTAAGTAAATAATTAAATATACGCACACCATTTGTTCTGAAAAGCTCTGCAGAACTGGAGTTTGACACTCAGTACTTACAGGGGATTCAGAAAGCATTGAGACCCTTTCCCTTTCTGCACACCTTGCTGTGCTGCAGGTGTCATTTTAATTGGGTAGATCTGCCATTTTTGCCCATCATTCAATAATTCCTGATGACAAAGTGACATCATTTTATGAGAAACGTTTCAGACAACTGAACTCGCTCATTCATGAAAGCATTCAGACACTTGATTCAGTACTTTGGAGAAGCCCCACTTACATCTTTGAGTCTCTTTAAGCTTTGCACACCTTTGATTGATAGACAGAAATAGCAAATGTGCGTCCTGGCAGCCCTCTGAATTGGAGATGTCGCAGTTGATGGAGCTGCAGTCCTTGTCCAGATGGACTTTGCACATTCAGTTATTTGGCTGATGAGTTTTTTTTCAAGGCACCTCACATGTCTTTAGTTTTTCACCTCACACACATGCAGGTGAGGTGACTCCCTTGTGGTCACACGGTTATCAGCAGCAGGATTTGAACCCCCAGCTTCAGGATTTGTAGCCCCAAGCCTAACCCTCTATGCCACACTCCCTGCCACATTCTGTATGACGGTTTCTCTGAATTCTTGGGTTTCCTCCAACATTCTCCAGAGTGTCTGATTGGTGTCTGTAAGTCGGACCCTGTAAGTCCATGAATGTGCGTTTGTGCTGTGTGGTCCACCGGTGACCTGTCTGCCTTGTCCCCCCCAGTGTTGTCATCTTTGATCCTGTTATGGAATAAATGGGTTTGGAAAATAGGAAGGACACATAGTTGCTTAGTAAGACAGCAAAAAATTAAAGGATGCAGAACAGAAGAAAATGTAAATATACAGCTAATTCTGAAAGAATTGAGACCCCTTCGCTTTTTGCACATTTTGTGTTTTAGATTTCATTTTAAATGGGTAATTTTGCCATTTTTACCCATCAGTCTACACACAGTAACCCACCATGACAAAGTAACTGGATGCCCTCCAGTTTCCTGATTCCCTTTACCGGAATAAGCAGAGTCAGTAAATTGATTATTGGGTGGGTGGACATAATAATTAATAGAATGAAAAAACAATGACTGAGAGTCTTATCATCTGTTTTATGAATCCCCCTTTTCAGTGCCGCTCAGCAGCAAATTCCCCACAGCGAAAGGAACAAGACCATGGCTGACAGAACACCCTCATCCACACTCTTAAAATGCTGGCTCTTTAATGGCCCTTTACTGGGATTTCCTCGTAGCTCCAGCCCTTGACTAAGCGCCATTTCACTCTGGGAAGGGTCCTCTGCATCTGAAATCGGTTCTCTGGATTTTGAAAAAGCCTCCGATATGCGGACAAAACTGAAATCTTTAATGTGCAGTGGAATAACCACACTTTTCAAAATGCCAGCTCTTTACTGGGTTGGGTGGTTGTTATAAGTTTATATGTTTAATATGTCACTGTGCGCTGTACACAAAATATTTTATAAATCTTCTTCTCACTGCGGTGGGCTGGCGCCCTGCCCAGGGTTTTTTTTTCTGCCTTGCGACCTATGTTGGCTAGGATTGGCTCCATCAGACCCCGTGACCCTGTGATTAGGATATAGCAGGTTGGATAATGGATGGATGGATGCTTCTTCTCACATGTACAGCTAACACAAGGACAGATTTAGCACACAGGGGCTCATCATTTAGAACTGCTAGGGAGGCATTAGAAGACAAGACAGGGACAACTGCGAAATGGGCATTGTACTATTTCTGTGTGTCAAAGTCAGCATGACATTGGATCTTCTTTGCCTTGTTTGGAAAGGCTAAGTGGGGGCCTGCACGTGAAGAAGGAGTACAAAGCCTTGGAACATTGCCCGGCACACCTTGGAAGCCGACAGACGGATAGGAGATAACGTCATCTGATCCTGAAAATCCTTCCAGTGCAGCGACGAAAATGGCAGACTCCACACATCGAGATCCCACTTTGGTGAAAAGTCTTGTCATGGCTTCCGTCGTCTGTTATGCTGCGTAAATCATCATTAAAGAAAGTTACGTTATTTCTCCTAAAGTCGGTCTTGTTTGGAATGCCATGATTCACCTGAGTGGGGGGCCTGCACATGAAGAAAGAGTATAAAGCCTTGGAACATTGCCCGGCCCACCTTTGAAGCCGACGGACAGATGGGAGATAACGTCATCTGCTCCTGAAAATCCTTCCAACGCAGTGACGAAAATGGCAGACTCAATACTTCGGACCCCGACTCCCAAACTGGGTTCTTGCCATTGGCTTCCTTCGTCTGTTATGCAGCGTAAACCGTCATTAAACAAAGCTAAGTTATTTCTCCTAAGTGATTTCTTACCACTGTATCACTAAGGGAGGGGTATCGCCTTTTTATATCATATCTATATAGTTTCAGGATACTTAAGGCGCCGCAATTACAAAACGAATGTATTTCCAGGGAGCTTGTGACTCCTAGAAGAAAACAGTGGTCCTCATTGAACCTTTGTAGGACTAAGCACTGGGAAGAGAGAGTGAGGTTAGGAGCACACGCTGATACAGCGCATTGCCGCACCCACGACATGACAAACCAACTCAGCATCCCAGATTAGGACCCGAGTGCAGTGGGTGCCACCTCAGCACCGCACTCGTTCAGGTGGAATGGAACACAGGGAGGTTTGTTATGGTGGCTGGAGTGCCAATCCTGCCAGGAACCCCCCAAGTTATTCCCTGCAGGTTGGAGGGCCTACAATGCAGGGCTGGATTAACATCACTCCCAGGACGGAGCAATGGCAGGTTAAGGGTCTTGCTGATGGGCATAACATAGTAGAGTCACTTTTGGTGTTTACAGGATTCAAACTGGCAACCTTCAGATTACCAGTGCAGATCTCTAACCTCAGAGCCACCGCTACTGGGAAGGGTTCTCCGTATATGAAGATGGCTCGTTGTGCTTTGGAAAACGTCCTAATATGTGCAGTCGATTAAAAACTGAAATCTTTAATGTAAGGTGGGCTACCTAGCAGGACACTAATGGGTGAGGAGAGCCTGAACGACTGTGAGCATCGAGAGTCCTTTTAAAATCACGAGACGCCGGTATTTGACAATGCTGTTAGAATCTGTTCATGGCTACTTATGTTACCTGTAACGGAATTAAATAAATAAATAAATGTTCTTTCTGGAACATTCATGTAGATCAGGGGTCCAAACCTCCGGTCCTAGAGGGCCAAAGTGGCTGCAGGTTTTCATTCTAACCCTTTTCTTCATTAGTGACCTGTTTTTGCTGCTAATTAACTCCTTTTTTTCCATTCATTTCAATCGACTTGTTTTTTTAAGTTTTGTTCCCCTGAATTTCTTCATTATTTCTCTGAATTACTTCAGTTCTTTCCTTAAACAGAAATGTGAAGTGAGTGAGCCAACAGAAGACCAATTAAGTCAGGGCCTCAAACTCCAACCAGCTGCTTCATTAGATGCCGAGTCTTGTTGTTAATTAAACTCGTTCTTTAATTCCATGGCTTGCTGCTCCTCTCATTGTGCGTTAGCAGACATTTCTAAAATTGTTGATTTTCTCTTTTCTGAGAACTCTGGTCAAATGTTTGGTGGACCTGAGCAGATCAACATTCCTGAGACCTTCATCTTTCTTTATTTTCAGATATTGTGTGATGGTCACAGTTTGCTGGTCTTGTTTGGGTGCTAATTAAGGAAAAAGAAATTAAGGGGTCTGAGTCTTCAAGAGCAAGTCAGTGAAAATGAACTGAAAAGAAGTTAATTAGCAGCAAAAACGGGTCACTAATTAAGAAAAGGGTTAGCATGAAAACCTGCAGCCTTAACAGATAGATAGATAGATAGATAGTGTGGCGAGTGGCTGGGGCTGTTACCCAGCCAGGATGCCCAGGAGGACTGGAGGAGGGCTTGCGTCTCCTCCAGACTGCGAGGGGGTGACCGCCCTGGTGGCTTTGGGGACCACAGGTACAGAGCTTGGAAGCTCAACCCTGTAGGGGCTCGTGGTCACCGCCCCGATGCCTTTCGAGCCCTGGACCTCAGCACTTCTGCCACACTCAGAAGTGCTGGGGGGGGGGGGGAAGAGGACTGGGGACACTCGGGTGCACAGCCGGCACTTCCGCCACACTGGGGAGTGCCGGTGGAAGATTGCCGGGAAGCACCTGGAGCTCACTCGGGTGTGTATAAAAGGGGCCGCCTCATTGCACTCATGGCTGGAGTCGGGTGGAAGAGGGCAGAGCTCGGGAGGAGAGGCAAGGAGATGGCCTGAAGAGTAAGGCATTGTTGAGGGCCTGGACTTTTGAGGGTGATTGGTGCTGTGGCACTGGGTAGTGTGTGTTCACTATTGTATATAATATTGTAAATAAACGTGTGTGGTGCTAAAACATCATATCTACCTGTCTGTGTCCGGGCTGTTCCCCACAATAGATAGATAGATACTATAGAAAATGGACAGTTGCATAGGAAAGGCACTATATGATAGATACATAAATATGAAAGGCACTATATAATAGATAGATAGGACCAGCATTGGGGACCCCTGATGTAGATGGGTCTTTTGGGAAGCAAGAATGACATAAATCTGAAGAGCTGCACTAGCACCTTTATTTTTAAGAGTGTAGTAGGATACTAACAGACCGGCCCAGCCCTTGGGGGTCATTTTGCTTGGTGAGGCCCCCACAAATATCACGTCAAACCCCTTGATCCTACGCAGCCAAATGCTGTTGCATATACTGTACGGTTTACTTTGAATTTTGGGACTTTATCACACCGCTCCCCACCAAGTATTTCAGACACCTCTTACCATTTTGGGGCTGCTAATACAGAATTGGAATTAATCATTTTTAATCAATACACAAACATTTAATACAAGTGTATAGCTATATGAAGTTATGACAATGAATTATTAAACATAAGGATAAGAATTTAGGGTTGGAGTGGTTACTCTGAGGTTAAGGATCTGTGCTGGTATCCCGAAGGTTGCCGGTTCAAATCCCCGTCACTGCCAAAAGAGATCCTACTCTGCTGGGCCCTTGAGTAAGGCCCTTAACCTGCAATTGCTCAAGGGGCGCTGTACAATGGCTGCCCCTACGCTCTGACCCCAAGGGGTATGCGAAAACGAACAAATTCCTAATACAAGAAATTGTATAAGGCAAAAAAGAATTAAATGTAACTAAAGGGTTATTGAAATGTCATTTTAAGCTCAGGCACTGTGGACAGTAGCGGGCGCTCCAACTCCCCAAACCCAACTCAACAGACACATGGGCGAAAGTTAAAAGGACACGTGACAGACGTGAAAGGGTCTGGAGAAGCCGTGGAGAACCTTTTGTTGCCTGTAACATCGTTCAGCATGACCGGTTTGGTGGTGGGTCAGTGATGATCTGGGGAGGCATATCCATGGAGGGACGCACAGAACTCTACAGGCAAGACAACGGCACTTAGACTGCCGATAGGTATCGAGATTAAATCCTTGGACCCATTGTCAGACGCTATGCTGGTGCATCGGGTTCTGGGTTCCTCCTGGTGCACAACAATGCCCGGCCTCATGTGGCGAGAGGATGAAGGAATTGATACCATTGACTGGCCCCCACGCTCACTCGCCTGACCTCAATCCAACAGAACACCTCTGGGAGGGACATTATGTTTTGGTCCATCCGACATCGGCAGGTTGCACTTCAGCCTGTCCAGGAGCTCAGTGATGCTCTGGTCCAGATCTGGGAGGAGATCCCCCAGGACACCATCCGTCGTCTCATTAGGACGTTGTCAGGCATGCATACAAGCACATGGAGGCCACACAAACTACTGAGTACGATTTGAAGTTGCTGCAATTAAATGTCGGCAAAATGGACGAGCCTGCCTACCTGCCACATCATTTTGTCACTTTGATTTTCGGGGTGTCTTTGAATTCAGCCCTCTGTAGGTTGATCATTTTCATTTCCATCAAACGATGTGCCGTCCTTTCGTTCCTAACACATTACCATATCAGTCCATAGCAGTAGAGATAGCCAGCAGGATTTTTCTATATTGAGATCTGATGTGTTTTCAAAGTGTGCCTTTCGTTTTTTGGCGCAGTTTATATTTACAGGATCAGTAAATGGAATGCTAATTACCCTCCATTGCACATGCAGTGAGAGTCCTTTTAAAATCAGGAACCCATTGGTGTTTCCCAGATTTGTTATCCAATCCCAGTTATTTATGGAGCCTGTTCTGGGGCTAAAATAAATAAAGATCTTTCTGGAAATTCATGCACACTCTTAAAAATGAAATGTGCCAGAGTTGTTCTTCAGAGTGATGCCACAGGGAGACCATTGTTGGTTCCCAAAAGACCCTTCCATGTGAACCTTCACCCATTTAGATCCATAACAGCCTCCATACGCTCTTAAAAACGGTGCAACACTTTATGGTTCTTTGTTGGGTTGTGTGGATCCTCATAGAACTTTTGCTGGACAAAGCGCCATTTCGTTCTGGGATGGGTTCTTTGCATGTGAAGTCGGTTCTTTGGGCTGGGAAAAAGTTTCTAATATGTAGAAAAATGTGGACATGAGCGTCGGTAGGCTTTGTGCCCTCGGAACCAAGTTATCCTGAACATTTCAGTGATTATTTACTGCTCTGATGCTGATCTTTCTGATCATTCAGGTCCTTACGATAGCAATTGACGAGAAGAATTCCTAATTAATTGCAGAATGTCTGTATTTCAGGGGTCCTATCGAGTGTCTCTTTCTCTTGCACGATTTGACTCAAAAGCGAAACAGCACCTGGTCATCTCGTAACAGGCTTAAGTTTTGAGTCTCGTATTTTACCGCCCAGCCGTTTTAGCTCGAGACCATCCTCAACAAACTGTGACCCACACAGTCACGCATATCATTGAGATATCGATGTTTTCGGTATCAGGGACCCTAAAACATTGAGATCCATCGAAAACTGGAGATCCGGTTTGTTGAATCTAAAGATTTCGCTCCTTCCCCATAGGCGGCAGGTTATGGTGGAGGAGGGCGCAGAGTTAAACAAACTGAAATCTGTAATGTATGGTGGGCTACAGAACACTAGCACATTAAGAACGCCCGGAGTTAGCCTGTGTGATCAGACATATGCAGCAAGAGTCCTATTAAAATCAGGACCCCTCGGAATTTCACTAATCCGTTACCAACTAGTCCTGCTTATTTACTCTATAGAGCTTGTTATGGACCCCTCAGGTAGATAGGTCTTTTGGGTACCAAAAATTATTACCTCCTACCATAGCATCACTCTGAAGTAGCACTCTGGCACCTTTCTGATTGAGATCATGTATGTTAGGCAGAATGCCCAGTGGGGGCTGGGTGGTCTCGTGGCCTTGAAACCCCTGCAGATTTTTTTTTTCTCTAGCCCACTGGAGTGTTTTTTTTTTTTTTTGTCCTCCCACCCATCCATCTATCCATCCATCCATTATCCAACCCGCTATATCCTAACTACAGGGTAATGGGGATCTGCTGGAGCCAATCCCAGCCAACACAGGGTGCAGGCAGGAAACAAACCCTGGGCAGGGCGCACACACACACACACCAAGCACACTAGGGACAATTTAGGATTACCAATGTGGGACTGTGGGAGGAAACTCACACAGACACAGGTAGAACATGGAAACTCCACGCGGGGAGGACCCGGGAAGCAAACTCGGGTCTCCTAACTGCGAGGCAGCAGCGCTACCCACTGCGCCACCCCCTCCCGCCCATCTGACCTTATTTTATTCTATGTTAATTAGTCAGTCATGTTCCAACTCGCTGTATGCTAACACAGGGAGTCTGCTGGAGCCAATCCCAGCCAGCACAGGGTGCAAGGCAGGAACAAACCCCTGGCAGGGTGCCAGCCTACCGCAGGGCACACACACACACACACACACACCAAACATACACTAGGGACAATTTAGGATCGCCCATTCACCTAACCTGCATGTCTTTGGACTGTGGGAGGAAACCCATGCAGTCACGGGAAGAACATGCAAACTCCACGCAGGGAAGAACCGGGAAGCGAACCCGGGTCTCCTAACTGCAAGGCAATTAGTATTGTGTTAATTAGTATTGCCTAATCTTATTTTTATATTTTTGTTTCTTTTTTTCTTTCTTCCTCCTGTAAAGCACTTTGAGCAACATCATTTGTATGAAAATGTGTTATAGAAGTAAATGTTGATGTTGTTGGTATTGTTCTTTTTGTGAGTGTACAATAAATAACCAAAAGTAGCAGAATTGTGAAATGCTGGTGGGTCCCGATTTTAGAAGGGCTCTCGCTGCATACCTCCAGTAACATGACCCAAGTGCAGGTTTTCTCAATCTGTTAGTGTCCTTATAGATAAAGGTGACAGAGTGGCTCTTCAGAGCGATGCCATTTTGGCAGGGGGGGGTTTGGTTCCCAGAAGAACCATTCACAAGAAGGTTCCCAGAATGAACTTTTCTTAATTTAGATCTGCAACAGGCTCCTTAATAAATAACCCGAATAATAACAGATTTGTGAAACACGCGCGACTTTAAAAGGACTCTCGCGACATATGTCCAATCACACAGGCTAACTCCAGGTTTTCTTAATCTGTTAGTGTCCTGCAGCCCACCATACATTCATGATTTCTGGTTTTTTTTTTCTACATATTAGGAAGTTTTTCAAAGTACAAAGAACCAACTTGATACTTGAAGAACCCTTCCTAGAATGAAATGGGGCTTTGTCAAGCAATGGATCTATGAGGAACCACGCAGCCCAGTAAGGATCCACATGTTGCCACCAGCATTCTTGTAGGTAGCCCATCATGCCTTAAAGAGTTCAGTTTTTATCTAAATATTTCAAAGCAGAAAGACCCCGTCCCAGAATGAAATGGTGCTTTGTCAAGCAATCGTAGAGGAACCACACAACCCAGTAAAGGACCCTAATGTGCCATTGAAGAACCAGTACTTACAAGAATGTAGGGAGCTTTGGGGATCTGAAACTGGTTCATTTTATGAAGAGCCGGGTTGGCCTTTTATTTTTCAGATTGGACACTGGGTCAAGCATGGGCAGTTTAGGCCTGCCAGTTATTCCAGCAGCCTCTGTGTCAACAGACGCCCTCTATGGATAAAACCCTGGCACACACATACACACCACACACTGCGTTCAGGACAGTTTATTCATGCCACTTAATCTGACAAGAGCTGTGGAGTCCCTTGGGAGAACATGCCTGGCATGATCAAACGGAGCTTCAAGGGCATAGGCTAAGTCAACGTGTGGCCCCAGTAATGAACGCCATTTTGTTTTTTCAATATTAGCGCAGCCACTGAGAGAACAGGACGGGATGGGACGCCCTGGCATGCATCGGAAAACGATCGATACTTTTTGTAATGACAAATGATTATGCAGTTGGTTTAAAAACACGATAAGTTATTATGAACGGTATAAAGAAACCATTTTAAGAATTACCGGGTCAAATTGGCGCGATTCACGAGTGACGAGAGCCTGGAAGCAGCCCTGGACGGGATGCCAATATGATAGCCGCATGTGTATACAGTAATTTTGAAGAGTAGCTGTTTAATTTGGTTTAAGAACTAAACCGAACTGTCACGTGATAAGACCCGTCGTTTACGCACATTTTAATAGGATGCATAGCTGTTTCTAACACATCACTTAATGTCCTTGCGATAATTGGAATCGACTGGAAGCCTTACCGAAATACTCAGATATGATCCGAAGTCAGCGCTGTGGCAGTTTATTCGTCGGCTTCTGGAAGATCAAGCAACTGGCGACCAGTACGAACCAGTTCTGGGGACCAGTGACCAGCACGAGCTTGATGGCCACCAGGTCATGTCATCCACGCGATGGGAATCCGCGGGGACTGTTCGTCATTTATCATTTCTGTGCGGAGCGAAGTAAAACAAAATGACGGTGACGTCTTCTTATATATGATCAAGCACCACATTAGCATTTGACGGTTTAAGGTAAATCTGCCTTTTACGTTCTTGTAATTTCGATCAGCGGGAGGCGAGTGCTCGTGCAGAGCCTGTGCTGCCTGCTCCTCGGAGGGGTATCCATCCAGCCGAAACTCCTCCCTTTCGCCTGCCGGGCTTGTCTTCCTTACATGCGGAGTTTGCAAAGCTCCTCTGGAAAGCCACACGCAAATAAAGAGCCGGCGACGCGTGCGACAGACGCACAGGGACAAAAACACAAGGAAGCTTCGGAAAAAGCGGAGGCTGCGGCGGCGCAGTAAGGAGCTGCTAGACCGGCACCGCGCACCCTCCCGAAACGCCCGGTGTGACTAAATAAGGAGACAGAATACAATAAGACAAACCAGCGTTCCCTCTTTCTGTTCCCCGTCGAAGTTGCCTTCTTGGAGTGGCTAGCGAAGATAAAGAAAGGATTCGGTCTCCCCCTCCGCTTGACAAAGAGCCGCGTCTGTCGCTAAGGAGCACCGCGCTACTTTCTAGCTTTTATAGGGTGAAGAAGGAATTTAAAATTGATCTGGAAGAACAAGGCGGAGGAGAGATAAACGGGGCGAGGAGCGCGCGCTTGTGTTTGGAAGTAACCCCACGGTAGGGGGCACGTGAGACTGCCTGCAGGACAATGACGATCCGGGCAAGGCAGGGTAAAGCATAGGAGGCAGTTCCCTAATAAAGATCACCTTTTTGGGCTGTGCAAAAAAAAAAAAAGGCCTCCTTGGGGGAACTTGCGCGTGTCCACTTTTTCTTTTACACAGAAAGTCTCGGATCGGACATAAACAAATTCGCTTTCGGGATGAAGAGGGGATGCTGCAAAAGAAGCAGAGGCGGCAGGCACCTGCGGGGACCACCCAGGTACCGATCGGCTTAACACTGTTCACAGGGCGGCACCTGCGGAAACGCAATAGCGACACCTGACGAGGCGGCTTCACCTGTGTAGACTGAAACCGGGCGAAATCAAAGAGCACCGCCATTCAGGAAAAAAAAAAGACGATGTGACGGCAGAGTCGGCATCGCACAGGTGCGGCGAAGAGATTAGGCAAATCAGAGCGCCTGGTTGGTCATTCCCATCTACCCACTTGTACTCGTTGCACGCAGAAACAAAGGTTCAGTCATGACAAGCACCTGGACGTAAGCAGGCCTCTCGATCACCCCCGCCATGGCTCTCCCCGACCTCCGCCGCCTCTGACACTCCGGGGTGGGGGGGCTCTGAGAGCTGATTTGGAGACGAAAGTTTTATAAAACTAATCCTGGTGGCACCTGACAGTGGATTATCAATATCATCCTTCAAAATCCAGAGCAGCGAGAAAGACTCGTGAAAATACAAGGAGCAAAAGCCCAATTCAAAATTCGGACCTCATCGGTACTGTAGCGGCTTCAGGTGACTGGAAAGATGCCGGTCCGCAGAGGACACGTAGCGCCTCAAAATACCTTCCTCGACACCATCATCCGCAAGTTTGACGGCCAGAGTGAGTACTGATCGGTCTTTATGTCGGGCATTTCGTATCTGGTTTCTAGAAGGTCTTCAACATAAAAATAAAAGTTTATAGTACCACTGAAGTTTTAGTCCAATGAGCTAGCCAGGCGGCATTTGTCCATCCCGTCTTTTATATTCTAATTATCTATCTAGCTCTCTATCTATTATATAGTGCCTTTCTCTATTTAGCTCTCTATCTATTATATAGTGCCTTTCTATTTAGCTGTCTATTATATAGTGCCTTTTGCTATCTATCTATCTATCTATCTATCTATCTATCTATCTATCTATCTATCTAATACTGCTGTATAGTGCCTTTCACATCTGTCTTGACATAAGGCATGGTGGGCTTTTATCTAAAAAAGTTTCCTTTTGCTTGTGAGCACCTAGAACAGACTGAGCTTTCAGAAATATATCTGCCATGCATTTCAATTACACCTTTCTTCTGTACATTTAAGTTTGAACGCTTATGTTTTATCTTTCTACACTTTTTCACAACATCATCACATTTTACACTTTTCATCTTCTTGCCTGCTTTTTTGAATTTTTTTTTCCTTTGGTTCACGAGCACCAGTCGTTCGTCCGTGTGAAGGCCTTGCACCTCTTAGGTAGCACTTTAATGTTGCCTTTAACGCACCGAAGCCTTTAGTTTATTGAACACCTTTCTGTAGAGCGCTGAGCTCCACCCTGAGGCACGTTGCATGTTCGCTAATCTGCTCAGGGTCACACAGTTGCTCTGTGCTGCAGACCAGAAGGCAACTTCAAATTGTGCAGTGTGCCCCCTTCTAAAACGGGTGAGCAGGCTTGTGTGCCAAAGTGATTTCCAAATGAGGATGGGAACGCTTTTATAATATTCTTGCAAAGGATCAGGATATGGTGGCTTATTCAGAGACCTGATAAAACCTCCAGGTGGGGGGGCACCAGGTCACTGCTGTAGTTTACAGTTTGATGAGTCAGTAACAATAGCACTAATAAAAGGCATTATATACTTATGTCTTTCTAAATATTTGTATGCGTATTGTACAGTATATAGTGAGTACTCGTCTATCAATCTAATAAGATGTCCACTCCTATTTATCTGTCTTTGTAACTATTCATATTGTATAACCGCCTCCTATGCACATTGTGTATAATCCCTTTGTCTATCTAAGGTATGTAGTGCCTTCCCTATCCACCTATCTTTTAATTATTTGTATGCATACTGTATATAATGATCTGTCTGTCTGTCTATCTAATGCAGTGTCCCTTCCTATCCACCTGCCTTTCTGTTTGTACTGTACGGCATGCCTCCTGTTTATGTGCATAGTGTACATAATGCGTTATGTATTTATAGGGCCTTTCATATCCAAGATACACATCTGTCTTTCTAACTGTTCATACTGTGAATCCTACCTCGTGTCTATGCATGCACGCTGTATATAGTGCCTTTATATCTTTTGTGTATAGTGCCTTTCATATCCATCTATTTATATTGTGCCACATGCCTTGGCTATGTATGCATGCATACTCTATATAGTGCCTTTTTATATCTAACTTGTATATAGTGCCTTTCCTATCCATTTGTCTTTCCAAATATTTGTATGCATATGTCATATACTGTAGTGCCTTTTATGTCTATTTTGTATGTAGCACACTTTCATATCCATCTGTATTTCTGTTTATATTGTACAACATGTCTGTCTATGTATGCATATAGAATATAGTGCCTGTATCTATCTAACCTGTACTGTATATAGTGCCTTTCCGATCCACCCGTCTTTCTAACTTTGTGCATCATGATTCCTGTCTTTGTATACCTACTGAATATAGGTCTGTTATCTCTCTTGCTTATAGTGCCTCAATAATCCATCTGTCTTTGTAAATATTTGTGTTCATACTGTATATAGGGATTTATCTGCCTGTCTGTCTAATAAGGTGCCCTTTCCTGTTCATCTCTCTGGCTATTCAGGTTGTGCAGCATGTCTCTTGTCTATATATGCATATTGTATATACTGCCTTTATCTGTCTAAGTTGTATATAGCGCCTTGCCTATCCATCTGTTTTTCTAACTATTCATATTGTGCAGCATGTCTCTTTTCTATGTGTGTATATTGTATATAGTGTCTTTATCTATCATAATTATATATAGTGCCTTTCCTATCCGTCTTTCCAAATATTTGTATGCATACAGTATATAGTGCCTTTTTATGTCTGTTTTTGTATGTAGCACACTTTTATATCCATATGTCTTTCTGTTTATATTGCACAATGTCCCTTGTCTAACTATGCATATTGTACTGTATATAGTGCCTTTCCTATGCATCTGTCTTTCTAACTATTCATATTGTGTCTTTGTATGACTACTGAATATACGTCTATTATCTCTCTTGCGTATAGTGCCTCAATAATCCATCTGTCTTTGTAAATATGTGTTCATACTGTATATAGGGATTTATCTGCCTGTCTATCTAATAAGGTGCCCTTTCCTGTTCATCTCTCTGGCTATTCAGGTTGTGCAGCATGTCTCTTGTCTATATATGCATATTGTATATACTGCCTTTATCTATCTAAATTGTATATAGCGCCTTGCCTATCCATCTGTCTTTCTGACTATTCATATTGTGCAGCATGTGTCTTATCTATGTGTGCAAACTGTATATAGTGTCTTTATCTATCATAATTATATATAGCACCTTTCCTGTCCATCTCTTTCCAAATATTTGTATCGTGCCTTTTATATCTCTTGTATGCATTGCTTCTTCTGTCTCTTCATATTGCACAGTATGACTCCTGTCTGAGTGTGTATGCATACTGTATATAGTGCCTTTTATGTTCTGTATGTAGTGCACTGTCATATCCGTCTTTCTTTCTCACTGTGCCTCCTCTTATCTATGCATATTGTCTGTAGTGCCTTGCTCATCTAATATAGCGCCTTTCACGTGTACCGAACGGTTTTTGTTTCTGAACAAGCACACAAGTTCAGCGTCGTGTTTTTGTTGGCACGCATTCTGCAGCTCACTTCACTGGCAGGTAAAGCACGTTGTGTGATAAGGTGGGATATCGTCATCGGGACACTCGGCAGACCAGTGTGTGAGTCCCGGTGCCAGTGCCATAGATAAAGCGGTGTTTTCTCACTGTAGCTGATAAAGCCTGCAGATGTCACTTAGGCTTTCTTTGCTCCAAGGTGGACCTCGTAGGGTGCAGTTGACTGTTGTCTGCCAGGTTTTATTTATTTAATGTCTCTCACCCGGAATGCATGTTTGTATGAATGAATGAAAGTTTGTAGTTTAAGAAAAACGTGTCAATTATTGGTTAGAGTGGCACGTGCCCTTGGTCCATGTGGTGAGTGATACTGCAGATCTTGCTGTGCCTTAGCAATGGAGGGCCATGCTGCTCCTGAGGGTTTCTGTATATACTGTGTGTGTGTGTGTATATTTTTTATATATATATATATATATATATATATATATATATATATATA
>JANRMT010062817.1:19198428-19209542 GCA_026402145.1 Polypterus bichir lapradei
AGTGAATACCTAAAGCAAGGTGGGTGATTTTAATATAGCGCCTTTCATAATGAAGTAATTGCCCTGGGCAGGTTTGCCATTTCCATGTTCCTCCATTCAGAGTGCTGGCGTGTGAAGTGACTCTTCTGGCATCTGCGATTGAACCAGCAGCTTCCAGCTTGGCTGTCCGACACCTCCGCCTTCAGGCCTCGCGTAGTCATTTAATCATTCATAATTACTAAATTACTAAATGCCATATATGCATGGTATGTACCAAAGCCCTCCTGAAATGTACACACCCTTTGAAAAATGTCTTCATTTCCTTGCCAAACAGCTCTTCTTCTTATTTTTTTGCTTACTTGTGACTTTTCTCTAATTAAAGTCCATTGTTCGCACTCTTTTTATTTTTCAGTTGCATTAAGGACAGGAACAATGGGCTGGCTGGGCGTCTCCGCTCCCGAGTCCGTGCTCGGTGGAGGCGACTTTAGTTTAAATGAGCCCCTATCACGGTGCACTTCAGGCGTTGGCTGTGTGTCGACTCACACGTCCCGTTCCTGCGTTGCTCCAGTCCAAGTTGTGCGAGGGCAGATGATGGAGTGCAGTCCTTCTAGAGATTCCCAGGTAGATTTAGGGTGCCGTCGTCCCTCACGCATGTGTAATTTGGTGCTCTTTAGCCACTCCCATATGTTTTTTTTTTTTTTTTTTTTTTTTTTATTGTATACTGGCAGACGCACAGACCTCCGGCCCTCAAATAAAGGTTGGTTCATGTAGAGCGAGCTGAACATTTCTATTTTGGCGACAGATTCTTTTGTCTTCAATATGAAGACACGGCGCCCTGCAGTGAGCCCATCGCCGATCTGACAGTCAGAAGTAGCGCTCCTCAAATGCGCATTGATGGGCGATTCTCCTCGTCTGTTGGCATCCATTTCTCTGTTGTTTGCCATCCTTCCATTATGCATCATGGAGTGTGTGTGGCACATCGATGAGCCACAGTATCGGGCAGCTGCTCAGTGGACTCGATCTTCAGATCTGCTTCTAGGAGTTCTTCATCACTGCACTGCCTCCCGGGTTTGGCTTCAGAATCAGGCTCAGGAGATAGTGCCGCTGGAGTTCTTTTTTTTGTTTTTCTCGTGCCATGATGGTGTGTAGTGCTGTATTTTGTGATCAGAACATTCATTTTGGTGTGAGGACAGAAGCATAGGTTATCGAAAAATGTATTATTAAAATTGGTAATCTCTGTGTATTAGAAAAGTATTATAAACACTTGAGAAAAAGCAGACACTATACTTTACTAAGCATTAAGATGTAAGAGTTTGGATTTAAAAGACGTATGCCTACATATTTTTATTATTCTGTATGAGCTAGAAACCAACAATCGTTCATTAAGTCAAAGGTTAGACGTGCAGGAGAGCTGGAAGGGACGGGCCCCCCGCTTAGAAAGAGAAGAGAATGTGAACTCTTTGGCTGTAAGTAATGGTAGTAAGCACCAAGCTAACATGGAGTAAGGCCTCGTCAAACAGAAATGACGGACTTAGAGGGGTCTGACACCCCCTCAGCTAAGAATTAATTAGAGGCAAGATGAGAGCAGTGAAATGATAGGAGTCAGATGAGGATGAATATTGGCTTGTAGGATAAGAATTGTCTGAAAATAGCTGCTCGCTCATTCGTTCTGAATCGAGTCTGTATGTGCGCCATACAATAAATCTTGACTCTGCTGCCTGTCCCGAGACTTCGAGTGCCGCCTTTGGGGGCTGAGGATTGCCCGTGCTGCCTAATCCGCTTCAACAAGGTCAGTTTGCGCCGGCATTTGTCTGCCTGTCTGTCATGTAGGCATTCTGTATCCTGTGCTAGACGCTCAGCAGGTGCCGCTGCGGTTCTTTCTCTTCTTCCTGTGTGCAGCCCCAGCAATTCGCTGGCTGCAGGTTTTCATTCTAACCCTTTTCTTAATTAGTGACCCGTTTTTGCTGCTAATTAACTTCTTTTGAATTCATTTTCATTGACTTGCTCTTGAAGACTCGGACCCCTCTTTTTCCTTAATTAGCTGCCAAAACAAGTCCAGCAAACTGTGTCCATCATACAATATCTGAAAATAAAGAAAGATGAAGATCTCAGGAATGCTGATCTGCTCAGGTCCTCAAAACATTTGACCAGAGCTCTTAGAAAAGAGAAAATCAGCAATTTTGGAAGTGTCTACTATTGCACAATGAGAGCAACAACAAGCCATGGAATTAAAGAACGAGTTTAATTAACAAACCCTATATAGTGCCCCATCTGTCTATCTATCTATCTATTATGGCTGCAGGTTTTAATTCTAACCCTTTTCTTAATTAGTGACCTGTTTTTGCTGCTAATTAACTCCTTTTGAAGTCATTTTCATTGACTTGCTCTTGAAGACTCGGACCCCTCAATCGTTTCTTTTTCCTTAATTAGAAGCCATACAATAATGAGGACCAGCAAACTGTGGCCATCACACAATATCTGAAAATAAAGAAAGATGAAGATCTCAGGGTGGCACGTGGCACAGTGGGTAGCACTGCTGCCTCACAGTTAGGATGCCTGGGTTTGCTTCCCAGGTCCTCCCTGCGTGGAGTTTGCATGTTCTCCCCGTGTCTGCGTGGGTTTCCTCCCACAGTCCAAAGACATGCAGGTTAGGTGCATTGGCGATGCTAAATTGTCCCTGGTGTGTGCTTGGTGTGTGTGTGTGTGCGCCCTTTGATGGGCTGGCACCATGCCCAGGTTTTGTTTCCTGCCTTGTGCCCTGTGTTGGCTGGGATTGGCTCCAGCAGACTCCCGTGACCCTGTAGTTAGGATATAGCGGGTTGGATAATGGATGGATGGATGAAGGTCTCAGGAATGTTGATCTGCTCAGGTCCACAAAACATTTGACCAGAGCTCTTAGGAAAGAGAAAATCAACAATTTCATAAATTTCTGCCATTGCACAATGAGAGCAGCAACAAGCCATGGAATTAAAGAACGAGTTTAATTAACAACAAGACTCTGCGCCTAATGAAGCCACTGGTTGGAGTTTGAGGCCCTGACTTAGTTTGTCTTCTGTTGGCTCCCTCACTTCACATTTGTGTTTAAGGAAAGAACTGAAGCAAATCAGAGGAGCGATGAAGAAATTCAGGGGAACAAAAATTAAAAAAACAAGTCAATTAAAATGAATGGAAAAGAAGCTAATTAGCAGCAAAAACAGGTCACTGATTAAGAAAAGGGTTAGAATGAAAACCTGCAGCCTCTGCGGCCCACCAGGACCGGAGTTTGAGATCCCTGCCTTATCTGCTACTCTACCGGTTATATCTTTGACCTTGGGGGACCAAGACAGAGCAACGATAGAGGAAGAAGACAAATGGGCGCATTTATTCATCGCTGCTGAGTCGGATGCTTTGGGTTTATGGTGGGCTGCCAGCAGTTATCACGGTGTGCAAATCTCCAAACTGAGACGCTTCGTGGGGCCTCTCCATGGAAGTTTGCCCAAGTCCTCTCCTTCTCCTGAGCATCCCCAGCTATCCGCTTCTCGCTCGGCAGATGTTGCCACTGTCCTTTTCCTTTCTGCCATGTCATCATCTCAAGCAGTTTGACGTAAGAAAGAGACAAAGCCCAAATTTTTTTTTTTTTGTTTCTTTAGCG
Source organism: Polypterus bichir lapradei (assembly GCA_026402145.1). NCBI lineage: Eukaryota > Metazoa > Chordata > Cladistia > Polypteriformes > Polypteridae > Polypterus > Polypterus bichir. Next base: position 19,202,039 of record JANRMT010062817.1, read on the forward strand.
TGTAACACGTCATAAGCTTTCGATTAAAATCAAGAGCCCCAGTGGTCCTTGGGTAATTGTGTGACAGACAGGCACAATCCTTTGCATTTTGTGTGTATAGTAGCTGTGCTGCTCCTCTCCGACAGGTTAAAATCTTAAGTTACCCATGGACCCCTCATGATGTTCATTTGACACGTGGGTCTTTTATTAGGTCTGATATAATAATTCCTTACCCAATCCTGTTTCTCCGTGACAGCCTTTTCCTCTTCAGATAGAGCTGCCAGTTTTGGCCGCTTCTTGTCCGTGTCGCTCATCAGCCCCTCTTATAGTCAAAATGTTATTCTGGGTACATATGGTGGTGGTCTCTACTACATCGGCCTGCTTTAGCAACTCTAGCCTAGTTGTGTAGGAGCTTTGGTTTCCTGATGTTTGTGTCAATTTAACGTCAACCTGTCGCGGTGGTCAATGAAGGAGTGACAATATCAGTTGTTAGCATTGGTGCTATAAACCTCGGTCATGTGGCTCAAGTGGGTGTGAAAAAGTAGGCCGGTAAGATCAATGTTCTTATTTTTAGACCCTTCTTTGGTATTTTTCTTTTCCTTTATAAATTGGTTTTCCCCTCTTCCACGTGTCTTTTTAAATTTTCCTTCTTGACCTCAGCAACCGGATGGACACACAGACAGGCTGTTGGCCTTTTATTAAGTGCCGTTCCTAGAATGCACTTTACATAGAAAACCAAACATCCATTCAAATTAAATGTTAAGTACGAGAGCGGTCAATTGCACATTAAGCCTGCTCTGAGTACTCCAGTGGAGAAGCCGACCAGCCTGAGACGACCATCTGGTAAAATCAGGATTACTGGAAACTGAAAGAAATGACCATGTTGTTGTCCATGTGGCCATATCGTGATGCCGGGACCTTCTCCTTTTTGTCACGGTAACTTTCCAAGGGTGACCTCATTCCCCTTTTATTATGGAGAGTATGACGAAGTGCCCCAAATCCCTGCTGTAGTCCTTATATCAGGGGTCTCAAACTCCAGTCCTGGTGGGCACCAGTGGCTGCAGCTTTTCATTCTAACCCTTTTCTTAACTAGTGACCTGTTTGTGCTGCTAATTAACTTCTTTTGAATTCATTTTCACTGACTTGCTCTTGAAGACTCAGACCCCTTAATTCTTTCTTTCTCCTTAAATGACCAAAATTTGATTGATAATCCTGTTAGCTTAAGCTGTATGTGACATTTCAAATGAATTATTTTTATTCTTATTTTAGGAGACGTGCGAGTTCCATCCAAATTCATCTTGTTTTTAAAAGAAAGAGGACGAAAATCGAATTGCTTTTTATGTTTCCGCTGAGTTCAAAAATGGGAGACTTAGTACTATGCGGAAATATAGAAAAATGATTCTGCCATAAAATGTAACATTTTCTCTTAAGGGGCTATATAAAATAACAAGAAATGCGTTTATCATAGTGAATAATAAAATGACAGCATCAGCTTTTAAGCATAAAGCTCAGAAGGATATGAGACTTGGACACATGCTAGAGGCACATTGGACCAGGGTTCAATTTCAACTCTTACAACGTGCAGACACGACCAGCCAGCTCCTCATTGACCGCTCAGGGTGCAACACAGCTTTACTGCAGCTGCACCCACACACACCGGAATTAAAAAAAAAAAAAAAGAAACTCACCGCCACGGACCCCCGATGTGCTCCACCACAGATGTCGTAATGGTGTTCAATTTTGACGTTGCAGAAGCAACAACTGCTGACTTGATTTGAGCCCACGCTTCCTTTATAAGAACAAACTAGGATAATACTAAAATAATTCTTAATAAAATAAAAGTGATCAAGGGTCAAAAGTGATTTATAAAATTGGAGTGAAGTGCATGTTAGCTTTTACGAAAAATAAGTAATAAAGATGCAGGGTCGTGTTTGCTGCTTTAGTCTCGTCCCTTATCAATGCTGCTAAGGGCTGCAGATTGGAGACTCTGCATTACCGTCAATGAGGACCTGAAAGCTTAAACAAAAAAAATCTTAAAAATGACAAGAAATGACAGACTTGCAGTTAGTCCGAGTACAAGCAAATGTGTCCAGAATGAGAACGTGAGCGTCGCCTGAAGTAAGAAACACGAGGCAGGGTGTTGTGGGGTACAAAATCTGTACATTTTGGTTTATATTTCCATTATATTTTGTTCAAGATGAGACAACAGGTGAACTACATTCAGGGCAAATCAAAGCAAGTCTTCCCAGCTATATCTCAGCTGTTGCAAAAATGAAAGGAAGACATGCTGGTGGCTCAGGCTATCGATTACTTTAAAACCTGAGAAAGGATGGACATCTAATTATTTTTACAGCCTTGGAAAGGACGACCTGCTGATACCTCGGAGAACATCAAAAAAGTTTTATTGTTTTGGAAAACGGACAGTGCATTCATTCATCATATTGACAGCCAGCCAATCAGAATATCTAACAATCATATCTTTGCAAAACCTACCAGTAGAATTTTAGAACAAATATGCCTCATCTGAGGAGCAATATCGGAAGGAGGGAGGAAGAAGAAGGGGCAAAGACGTCAGAAGAGAACAGAGTGACGTCAATGTGTGGCCGTTTTCATCTGATCGTCAGAAAAGCATCATGAGCAATGAGTGCTAGATCACAAGGCGCCTGCGACATTCATCCTTGTCATCTGTAACTTTTCATTAGCCTTTTCTAAAGACTATATATACCCAGACTTTACTATCAGTCCTATTTTCTATTATTCTTTGTTCCAGTGGTGGTATTATTATTCCTGTAATAAATAACATGCTGCTTTTAACTTTTTATGCTTTGTCTTCATGTCTAGAGTGACTGAAGTAATAAGGTAAATTTCTTTGACTACCAGGTGCAGCCGGAGGTTCACCATACGCTCTGTGCTGCGAGGTTTATTAAGGCTGAGGGTGTGAGCTCCACCCAATAGTAGGGAACAGCAGGTAAAGTAAGGCTGATAAATGGCCCATTGTCAAGAGTGCTGAGCCTTTGTATGTTTAAATGTATTCTTGTAGACCAAAAGTAATATTTAGGTCTGAGATATCTAAAACATTGTATGTTGTTCATGCCGACAATAAGTACGTCTCTTGAAGTGCTGAGAGAATGACAGGCTGTATTATTCATAAGGCACTTGTGTGGTTTAACTCTTTTAGGGCGGATGTCGACTTTTGTCGACAGGAGGGGTTGAGGGCGAATGTCGACTAAAGTCGACATCCAGGGATAGAGGGCGATAATCAGCTGTTAATGGCGACAAATCTCACTGTCACGTCACAGGCATTCCCTCTGTGCTTGGAGGAATGCTAGACTCGTTGACTCGGCAACTAATCCTTGCGTGTGCGTGAGTTGCGAAATGTAAACAATGGCAAGATGGCATCCACATGTGACGAGGGAGCGAAGCGAGTGCAGAAAAGAAAACACTCGGCAGGCAATGTTTTGCGCATTATCACGGAGTCGGACTCTGATTTTTCAGAATCGGATTTTATTGACAGTGATCAGGAGATCGAGCAAGAGAGTGAGAAGCCAGCATCAGCTGATCAAACACCAGCCGATGCCGCGCTAGCGGATCTGCTGCCAGTTGAGCGATTCGCGCAGCCGATGCATCTACGGCAAGGTTCGCGTGGGATAAATACACAGACATTGATCTGTTGAGAGCCGATCTGGCTGCTGGACTTCACAAGACGGCATGGCTTGCTGTTGGACACGACAGATCACCAGCTGCTGTACTTCAGGCTGCTCTCTCCTGATGCTGCTTTTCAGCTACCGTCAGATGAGATAAACAGGTAGGCAGAGAAATTTTTTGAATCGCGGGCTGCGTTTGCATCGCATTCTTGTTTTTCAAAGTGTAAACCCACAACAAAAGACGAGATGAAGCGTGCTGTGGTATTACAAATAGGGACAGAACTGGTGATATAACTTCAGGGAGCATTGGTCCAAACGTGCTTTGTCCCCTGGTGGCTTTGGACAGGTTATGCAGCATGGTGATAGGTACCTGCTGCTGCAAAGTTTTATTCACTTCTGTAATAAACAGAAGCAAATCCCATGGGGTGAGCCAGGCTATAATGCCATGCATAAAGTTCATAAAGTTTCAGAAGATGAAAAGAGGTGACAATACGGTTTTCATGCGGGCAGAAAACTTGGTGGCAGTGGAATGGCACGATGGCAAAAGGGTGACTTGTCTCTCTACAGTACACACTAACAATATATGTGAGAAAGTGCAGCAACAGACAATTGAAAAGGAGGCACCAGTGCAACATGTATTGTAAACAGTGCAATGTGGCAATGACTGAAATTGGCTGCTTTGAGCGAGATCAGACTTTGCAGGACTTTGCTGTGTAAAATGTATGTGATATTTATGTGAAATCATAGAGTATGCAGGCTCATACAACATGCAAGACAGTAACATTTGTCAAAAGTAAATATTTTTTGTTGATTTGATATGTTAAATAATTGCTTTGTGTTCTTTTTTTAAAAAATGTTAGTTTTTGGAAAAATATTCAGCCCTGGGAGATAAGAAACAAAAAAAAAATTAGCCCTAAAAGAGTTAAAGTGCTAGATGTTAACAGGCTGTGTGTGTCATTCATGGGGCACTGTGGTGATTAGGGTCTGTGTGTATGTAAGTCTCATGAAGTCCTAGGAGAGTGACAAGTTGTGTTATTCCTAAGGCACTTGTGTGGTTTGAAGTGCTAGAGATTAACCAGCTGTGTGTGGGTCATTCATAGGGCACTGTTGAGTTTCTGTGTGCATGCGTATAGCTATGTGTGTGTGTGTGTGAAAATCTTAAGGTGCAAAAGTAGACCAACCTGGTAACGAACTTGATGAGTACACTTACCCCAAGGTAAAGGGTAAGTAGAGGGAAATACTATGATAATACACAGGGTGACCGAAGTGAACGTCGAAGTCAGTTTGCTCAATTTTTTCCATTAAGTCCATTGGACGTATCTGGACATTTATTACAGAGAAAGTATCTCCTGACATTATAGTGAGGAGCAAGAAGAGACCAAGAGACGTCACGTCAGGCAGACTTGGAAAAAGGGACAGACAGAGGTCAGTACTAAAATGACCGTGATGTACAGCAAACAAAACACGGGGGCGATTCGGAGGGGAGGTCGGGAACGGATGGATGCCAAAAAGCAAAACGCAAGGCCTGTTTGATAAACTACTCTGTTGTGTAGAATCCGGCATTTTCTCGTCATCATTTCAGTTTATTTATTGGTGACTCCTGAGTCACTTGTATAAAAAAATCCCAACAGGGTTCAACAGGGCCATCTTAATAGCATCATAGGCCCCCAGGCAAAGTAATGCAACTGAGACCCCTGTTTTGATAGCAAAAGAGATACATACTTAGGCATCAGAAACATCGTGGGCCCCTCTGCTCCTGGGACCCTGGCCAGTGCCCACTGTGCCCATACGTTAAGATGGCCTTGCCCTTTTAACTCATCTAAACATCATATTTTGGCCCTCTGCACCCTCATTTTTAGGACCACATTTTGTGCAGGGAATTGCACTCTTATGATAAAGAGTGAACCAGTTTGTGTTTTCAGATAATATAATCAGAAGAAAACTTTGGGAACCCCCAAATCATGGACAAGGACGTACCACTTGATTACCAAAGTTAACATAAACAACAGCAGCAAAAGCTGCTCTCTTCACCTTTGGAATTCTCTCTTTATGATTTTTATATTGTTGGGTCCTACATATGCTTCTGTTGCACTGCTGTATTTATTGTGGGGATTTGCTTTGTGTTATCGTTTGATTATTTGTATGATACACGATTTTCTTGTGTTTAATTTGTGTATACTGGTGGCCGGAAGATCACAAAGACTAAGACTTTCAATGTACAGTATGAATAACTCTTTACTATGCATCCACCTTTTGATGTCTCTGTTACTGTTTATGCTATTTGATATGGGATTCATAAAATCAATGCTAATGTTAGGGATGCGCCATCTGTTGGAATGTAAAAATGTGGTGCATTTTATTATTACAGCATTACAAAAATATGCATTCTAAAAACTGGTGCATTGCAAATGTTAGCACTAATTACATCCTTCAGATAGGAACTGTTGGACATAAAGAAATTGGCTTATGCACCTTAATAAAGGGGACAAGTGTCCATGTACCTGTGTACCCATCCAGTTTCTTTGTCTCCATTATATGCCATTTAGTATTGGCTTCATAAAATCAATGCAAATGGTAGTGATGCACCATCTGTTGGAATGAAAAATGCTGTGCATTTTATTACTGCAGCATTACAAAAAAAGACAATCCAAGAGCTGGTGCGCTGCAAATGTTAGGGCTAAATACGTCCATCAGATAGTAACAGCCAGACAGAAAGAAATTGGCTTATCCATCTTAGTAAAAGGACAAGTGTCGGTGTATCTGTGCGCCCATCCAGTTTCTAGGTCTCTATTCTATGCCATTTAGTATTGGATTCATAAAATCAAAGCAAATGGTAGTGATGCACCATCTGTTGGAATGAAAATGCAGTGCATTTTATTACTACAGCATTACTAAGTTTGTCCTTCAGATAATAACAGCCAGCCAGACAGAAGGAAATCTGCTTATCCACTTTAATAAAGGGGCAGTGTGGTGTACTGGTTAAGGATTTGGACTTCAAGCCCTGAGCTCATGGGTTCAAATCCCACTAATGACACTGTGCGACCACGAGTAAGTCACTTGACCTGCCTGTGCTCTAAATGAAAATCCAGAAGAATGTTGTAAATCACCTTGGATAAAGCCGTCAGCCAAATAAGTACAGTGGTGTGAAAAACTATTTGCCCCCTTCCTGATTTCTTATTCTTTTGCATGTTTGTCACACAAAATGTTTCTGATCATCAAACACATTTAACCATTAGTCAAATATAACACAAGTAAACACAAAATGCAGTTTTTAAATGATGGTTTTTATTATTTAGGGAGAAAAAAAAATCCAAACCTACATGGCCCTGTGTGAAAAAGTAATTGCCCCCTGAACCTAATAACTGGTTGGGCCACCCTTAGCAGCAATAACTGCAATCAAGCGTTTGCGATAACTTGCAATGAGTCTTTTACAGCGCTCTGGAGGAATTTTGGCCCACTCATCTTTGCAGAATTGTTGTAATTCAGCTTTATTTGAGGGTTTTCTAGCATGAACCGCCTTTTTAAGGTCATGCCATAGCATCTCAATTGGATTCAGGTCAGGACTTTGACTAGGCCACTCCAAAGTCTTCATTTTGTTTTTCTTCAGCCATTCAGAGGTGGATTTGCTGGTGTGTTTTGGGTCATTGTCCTGTTGCAGCACCCAAGATCGCTTCAGCTTGAGTTGACGAACAGATGGCCGGACATTCTCCTTCAGGATTTTTTGGTAGACAGTAGAATTCATGGTTCCATCTATCACAGCAAGCCTTCCAGGTCCTGAAGCAGCAAAACAACCCCAGACCATCACACTACCACCACCATATTTTACTGTTGGTATGATGTTCTTTTTCTGAAATGCTGTGTTCCTTTTACGCCAGATGTAA
>JANRMT010062817.1:19244542-19259026 GCA_026402145.1 Polypterus bichir lapradei
TTAGCTCAGACCCGGTACTTAAAAGTTTCTCTCGCACTTTCGCTGAGTTTGTGCCAAACACTAGTCTATCCCTGACCATCTCATCTTCGTTTGCATAAGCACAGTCCTTCACCCGCGAATATTTAGCGGCAGCGTGTCTATTGGATTGCTGCTGACGGACGGCCTTATATGGGCAGGCACTCAATTACGTGGGAGGCGTGATGATGAGGGACGCAACTCCACCTCACATGGCGACCGAGCTGCAGGCTATGGCCGTATATATGTATGTAAGTAGGTTCCAGTTATGACCGTTATGCGTAGAATTTCGAAATGAAACCTGCCTAACATTTGTAAGTAAGCTGTAAGGAATGAGTCTGCCAAATTTCAGCCTTCTACCTACACAGGAAGTTGGAGAATTAGTGATGAGTGAGTCAGTGAGTCAGTCAGTGAGGGCTTTGCCTTTTATTAGTATAGATTTTATAATGACGGTCGTATAAATTGAATGCGGAAAACTCGCGCTATTGGTCCAAGAGATTATGATATGCTAACGCCCACTTGACAGAGTTACCACAGGGCACACGGCCTTTTTCTTTTTTCTATGTATTGTGCCTACTTGACCACACGGTAATACCTGAACTATGCTGAAGTGACGTTTGCACTGATTTGTGTTTTTCGTATCTCACACCCTCATACACCTTTATCATAAGAGCGTCCCTTATCTACGATGGAAGAAAATATGAAGCTGGTTTTAAATTAAAAGTCATTGAAGTGGCAAAAGAAATTGGTAGCTGCGCTGCTGCAACAAAATTTGATGTGTCTGAGAAACTGATGAGAGATTGGAGGAAGCAAGAAGATGTTAAAAAAAATTAAGTGTCGCATTTTTGAATGGGCGTATAAGTTGGTGTCTGATTTTTATGATCGATTTTTCGGGTTTCAACATCCGACTTATACTCAATTATATACACGGTACATGTTTCTGTTATACAGGATTACATTTTTTTTTTGTCGTTGGGGGGTGGAATAAAATTCAATGTATTTGGGGCTGATTTTTTTTTTTTTGTTCTGGGGGTAAACATAACGCTATGGAAGCTACAGGAAAACTGATTAACGTAAATGGAACCTAACGACGTCTGTCCATTAATTAATTGTTGAACTTTACACAGAGGAGAGGAAAACAAAAAAATCCATCGCAACATGGCTGGAAAAAAATCAACCTCTTGCATCTTTTAGATGACGAGCCAGGGTCAGTTCCCTACGTGTATCGAATAGAAATGTATAATTTTGGAAGTGTTCATTTACATGGAATCTGTTTGCTTAGTGTTGTTCCTTCCTCTCCACCACTCAGACAAGTAAGAATCTGACTTTGTGGATCTCTGACCGAGGCTTTGGACTTCAGACCCTGAGGTTGAGATCTAATTATGCAGATCCTGATTGTCTGGATGACTTTGATTTATGCGGGGAAGATTCCAGTTCAAATCCCACTACTGACACCATGTGACCCTGTGTGTCAAGTCTCTTCATCTGCCTGGAAAAACATAAAGAAATGGAATCCAATTGCAGATTCACTCCATACAATATCCTCAAGATCAGACTATCTTTGGTCCTGACGTTGGTCTTGTTGCATCTGGACCACTGCAACTCTCTGCTGGCTGGAGCACCGGAGTGCGTCAGCAAGCTACTGCGGATGATTCAAAATAGAGCGGCATGTCTGAGGCAGGCACATGTCGCTCCTCTCTTTTTACCACACTGGCTTGCAGTAGCGGCGTGTATTAAGTTCAAATCCTTCATGCTGGCCTACAGAACAGTCAATGGGTCAGCACCCATGTCATGATCCATGTTTTTTGTTTTTGACCTTGTCCTGTAAGACTTGATGTTCCCAAAAAGAAAACAATTATGTTGACCTCTTCTGTAAGCCACTTTGGATAAGTAAATAAAAGTAATCGTGAATGCAGCTGTTAAAGGAGCAAAGAAGCAAGTAAGGGTTGGAAATCTTAACCAGTGAGTTAACAAAAGTGAAGCACAACAATGATGGATGACTGATATGTAATCCGCAGCACTAATAGACTTCTAATGAAGAAATGGAGTTGGAACCATCCAGGACCAAACAAAAGGACAAATTGCCTAAGGCAGATGACAGATTTGGTCTTGATAAAGTGAATCCCACCCCGCTGGACACTGGAATTCCAGTCGTTGAGGTGGACAGCTGGAATGGGGCTGCTAATTAACCCTTTCAGCCCTGGATTTTCTGTTTTTATGGGAAAAATTTATTTTGTGAGGTATTCTACCTTTGGGGTGTCTAGGAAGCTCAAAAATGGCAAAATTATTATAATACAATTATTATACAATAGCTGCCAAATACTTCAATACTACTTGTTGCACTTCCATGTTTCGCAGACCATATGCCAGTCTGTCCAGTATATGCTGATAGCAGCACACCCGGTTACAATGGCTGCAAATGCACCTGTGCTTTATAAAAATGTCTGCACGCACAAATATATATATATATATATATATATATATACAGTACAGGCCAAAAGTTTGGCCACACCTCCTCATTCAATGTGTGTTCTTTATTTTCATGACCATTTACAGCACTCCATCACCCTCCTTCTTGGTCAAATAGCCCTTACACAGCCTGGAGGTGTGTTTGGGGTCATTGTCCTGTTGAAAAATAAATGATCGTCCAACTAACCGGACTTCTGCACAACACAACTGCTGGTCCCAACCCCATTGATAAAGCAAGAAATTCCACTAAATAACCCTGATAAGGCACACCAGTGAAGTGAAAACCATTTCAGGTGACTACCTGTTGAAGCTCATCGAGAGAATGCCAAGAGTGTGCAAAGCAGTAATCAGAGCAAAGGGTGGCTATTTTGAAGAAACTAGAATATAAAACATGTTTTCAGTTATTTCACCTTTTTTTGTTAAGTACATAACTCCACATGTGTTCATTCATAGTTTTCATGCCTTCAGTCATGAAAATAAAGAAAACACATTGAGTGAGGAGGTGTGTCCATTAACAAACATTTAGACATGAACCCAGCATATGCAAACTTAAGAAGAAGAACATCCTCATAATAAATAAAACTTTACGACCAACACCCTCCTAACCCCACCTCATTACCCTGACACACACACACACACACACACACACACACACAGAAACACACAGACATCTATACTCCCCCCCCCCTTATTTTGCTATATATTACTTTTGATTCTTGTATGTCTAATCATTATCCCCTGATGACGGCTCCTGGCAGGAGCTGAAAGCTCAGGAATAAAAACTACTTCTTGATACATGATTCGTCTTCTCCCTTTATGGATCCCCAACTACAAATATATATATATATATATACATACATACATACATATGCACAATAGTAATAGGATGTCAGGGCTGAAAGGGTTAAGATTAAATGGTAACTCCACCAATGTGAGTCGATTTGGAATCGAGAAGCCAGTTTGGATGATAAGCAGCAGCAGCAGCCGCTGAATAGGAGCCCGTGTGGCCGGGTATGGCCAGATCACCTCCAGCACTATAATTGATCTTCTCTCCTCTCCGTGCATTTTTAACAAGTCCCCTGGTGAGGGCCTGCTGCCTTTTTGCAGCTGTGTAACAAGTTTGAAGCCCTGCGACGTCACTCCACACTTTCTAACCCTCGATCTCCATGGAAATACCTACTGTAGTAACCATCATTTGTGGATCTCGTTTACAAGAAGGCTGAAGGCCAGGCTGTTGTCAGGTCACAGGTAACAACAGTCAATGACAACAACAACAATATTTACTTCTGTGGCAGGTTTTCATACAAATGATGTAGCTCTACTGTAAGTGCTTTACAAGATGAAGAAAGAAAAAAAAATATAAAAATAAGATTAGGCATTACTAAGTAACAAAGAATAAAGTAAGGTCCGATGGCCAGGAGGACTGAAAAAACAAAAAAACACTCCAGACAGTTGGAGAAAAAAAAATTCTGCAGGGGTTCTGAGGCCATGAGACCACCCAGCCCCTACTGGGCATTCTACCTAACAGCAGTGATCTCAATCAGTCCTCATGGTTTGCAGGTTTCACGTAGAAGAAATAGATAATGATGGTCATGTGGACCTCTGGCCTTCAATCCATCACTGTAAGGAGGACTACATGGTGCCCAGATCGGATGGTGGTGGCGCAGATCAACACCACAGAAAACCGGAAAAAAAACAGCAGAGTATGTAGGGGTTAGTATGGATTGTGGAGCCATGAGAAAAATGATAATTCAATGGATATACAGAATATCAGGGTTACACTAAAGTGAAGCTGTGAGAAAGCCAAGTTAAAGTAACAGGTCTCTAGCAGTTTATTAAAGTGCTCCACCGTATCAGCCTGGTGAATTTCTATCGGTCAGCTATTCCACATTTTAGGTTCATAACAGCAGAAGGCCGCCCCACCACTTCCTTTAAGTTTAGCTGTTGGAATTCTAAGCAGACCCTCATTTGAAAATCTAAGGTTGTGATTTGGAGTGTAAGGTGACAGACATTCTGATACAGGACTGAGCGAGATTATTGAAGGCTTTGTAAACCATAAGCAGGACTTTAAAGTCAATTCTAAATGACACAGGTAACCAATGTAATGACGCCAAGACTGGTGTGATGTGCTCGGATTTTCTTTTCCTAGTTAAGATTCTAACAGCTGCATTCTGCACTCGTCGTAATCGATTGATGTCTTTTTTGGGTCGTCCTGAGAGGAGTGTGGTGTAGTAATCTACTCGAATAAAACTCATTTTTCAGCATCTTGTATAATTATAAGGGGTCTAACTTTTGCTATATTTCTTAAGTGAAAAAAATGCTGTCCTAGTGATCTGATTAATTTGTGATTTATAACATGGGTCAGAGTAAATAATTACTCCTAAATTCGTTACCATATCTCAATGTCCTGGCTAAATTGCCCACCATGGCCTGGTCATTCTAGCCCCCTAATTATCTCCTGTCTCTAACTGGCCATCTCTCTCTCACGACTTCCCCACCTAACAGCTCATGTGTGGTGAGTGCACTGGTGCAATAATGGCTGCTGTCACATCATTCAGGTGGGTGCTGCACATTAGTGGTGGTTTAAGTGGCTCCCCCCTCTAAAGCACTCTGAGTAGTGAGAAAAGCACTATATAAATGTAAAGAATTATTATTATTTTTAAGTCATGTTAAGCAGCACATCCCAAGCTCTTAGTAGGCCACACTGCCGTTTTTCTAATGCCTTGTAAATGTTATTAAGACAGAAGTGAGCCTTTTGTTAAGGTCACGTTACAGTACATAATTGGTGACTAATAGACGTGTTACAGCCGGTGACTAATCTAATTATTAATTCAACCAGCTGTGCCACCCCGGCTAAGATGGGTTGAAATCTCCGTAGTGAATACAGACCTCAGCGTTAACATTTGCAGTGCACCACCTATTGTGTCTTGATTTGGTAGAAGGCTGGGCCCTCAAAGGCCGCCAGTGTTTATTTCTATTGTTTGGTCTGCTGGCAGCATTGCTTAGGGGCGTGGCCTCTGAGGTCGTAACCCATGCCTTCAACACCATCCAACCTCTGCTCCTTAGGGACAAGCTGACAGGGATGGGAGTAGATTCATACCTGGTGGCATGGATCGTGGACTATCTTACAGACAGACCTCAGTATGTGCGTCCCGGGAACTGCAGGTCTGACATTGTGGTCAGCAACACAGGAGCGCTGCAGGGGACTGTACTTTCTCCGGTCCTGTTCAGCCAACATACATCAGACTTCCAATACAACTCGGAGTCCTGCCACGTACAAAAGTTTGCTGACAACACTGCTATCGCGGACTGCATCAGGAGTGGGCAGGAGGAGGAGTATAGGAAGCTAATCAAGGACTTTGTTAAATGGTGCAACTCAAACCACCTATACCTGAACACCAGCAAAATCAAGGAGCTGGTGGTGGATTTTAGGAGGACCAGGCCCCTCATGGACCCCGTGATCATCAGAGGTGACTGTGTGCAGAGGGTACAGACCTATAAATACCGGGGAGTGCAGCTGGATGATAAATTGGACTGGACTTCCAATACTGATGCTCTGTTTAAGAGAGGACAGAGCCGACTATACTTCCTTAGAAGGCTGGCATCTTTCAACATCTACAATAAGATGCTGCAGATGTTCTACCAGATGGTTGTCATGAGCGCCCTCTTCTACGCAGTGGTGTGCTGGGGAGGCAGCATAAAGAAGGAGGACGCCTCACACCTGGACAAACTGGTGAGGAAGGCAGGCTCTATTGTAGGCACGGAGCTGAACAGTTTGACATCCATGGCAGAGCGACGGGCGCTGAGCAGGCTCTTGTCAATCATGGAGAATCCACTGCATCCACTGAACAGGATTATCTCCAGACAGAGGAGCAGCTTCAGCGACAGACTGCTGTCACCATCCTGCTCCACTGACAGACTGAGGAGATCGTTCCTCCCCCACACTGTGCGACTCTTCAATTCCACCCAGGGGGGTAACATCATTTGTCACACACGTGCGAGTAGGAGACAGTTGAAGGGCTTAAGTAATGTCAATACCACATCCGACCAGGGGAGGGCGGGGTGCACTGACTGTCTTTCTCGGTTCCCTGCAGGCCTTTCCCGAGAAATCCTATCAGGTTCCGGTACCTTAGAAGACGTCACTTCCGAGTCCCGCCTCCTCAATGATACCACTTTTGGTTCAGATGATGTCACTTCTGGGACCCGCCTCCTTGATGATGTCACGTCCGGTTCCTCCCCTTCCATGACATCACTTCCTGTCCAGACGAGTCAGTTCTGTTTTGGACTCAGTGTTGTGAACATCTCTGTTCAATTCTACAAACCTTTTGCAGCTAGGGATATTATACGGGTGGCTGCCCCAAACCTTTTTATGATGTCTGGTCTGTGTTTATATCACACATTATACAAAGTTACTGTCTGTTATACCTGCATTTTTATCACTCTTTAATTTAATATTGTTCCTTATGCAGGGTGCTGCTGGAGTTTGTGAATTTTTCCTTCGGATTAATAAAGTATCTATCTAATCGACATGATAAGACAAAAGGATGGCAAACTTTTATCTGATCATTAAACACCAAATCTGTGAAGTATTCAAAGGTTATTGTTGAGCTCTTTTCTCGCGTATGCTTTTTGTTTTGTCCCTCTTGTTCTCTCGCCCGTGATTATCGTCTGTCTTATTGGGCTTCGGTTTCGTTTTGCTTTCTGTCTGTTTTGTTTCATGCGTGTGGGGTTATTGTTATTTCTCTAACCTATTGCCCTCCATTTGAAGCTATCAGCCATTAGCATTGCAGCTATAGACCTCGTTTATGTGGCACAAGTGGGTGCAAGAAATTGAGTGCCACGTGAATGTCGGACAACAGTACATGCTGATAGGACCAATTTTCTTCTTTTTGGACTTTTAGTATTTTTATTATCACTTTTGATTTTTTTTTTTTTTTTTTTACCTTTCTACAGATTTTGCCCATTTTCAAATTTTTCTTCCTATTTCTAACAACTGGACAGGCACACAGACACTTTTCCTTTAATTAAAGTGGATAAGCTGATTTCTGTCTCTCAAATAGTTACTATCTGAAGGGCACATCTAGTGTTAGCATTTCTAGTGCACCAGCTATTGGAATGCATTTTGTAATGTATGCATCGATAAAATGCATTTTATTTGTCATTCCTACACATGGCGCATTACAGGCATTTTTACAGGCATGTTTGTGTTGCGCCATCTGTTGGAATGACAAATGTAATTCTTATCGCTGTTAAATGTCATTTGATAAGGGATTGGTAAAAGCATTGTAAATGTTTGATGTGCCATCTGTTGGAATGACAGAAACGTAGCAACTTGATGGACACTCGGAGACTTGTCCTTTTATTAAGGTGGATAAGCTGATTTCAGTCTGTCCGGCAGTTACTAGCTGAAGGATGCATTTACCATTAACATTAGTAGTGCATCAGCTATTGGAATGTGTTATGTAATGCATTTAGGATTTAAATGCACTGCATTTTTCATTCCAAGAGATGGTGCATCACAAGCATTTGTAGTAATGAAATGCATTACTACAAATGTTTGTGATGAACCATCTGTTGGAATGATGAATGTAATGCTTATATTTCTGTTATATGCCAATTTATTCGGGATTGGTGAAAGCAGTGCTAATGTTTGATGCGCCATCTGTTGGAATGACAGAGACATAGCAACCTGATGGGCACAGAAACAGACAGACACTTATACTTTTAATAAGGGGAATTCATGATGACTAAAGTGTTATCTCGTGTCATCTGCCCCATTGCCGACCAGGTGGTCTACGATTCTCTGTAGTGCAGAAGGTCAGATGGTGGGTTGATGATGTCAGCTGGCCTGAGGCACAGCTGCTGCGTTACGGATGAGCTGGGATATTTTTTTTTTTGTTTATTCCACACTGTATACTTTGAATGGGTGACTTACCCCTGTGTTTGGGTACAGCAGCTACACCTGCTTCAGATTTGCTTACCAAAATGTCAATTGGTCACTCCTTTCATGGATTTGCATATTTGTCTGTAATGTCAGTACCCAGGATTTACTTGAAAGGCTTTTTAAAAATGTGTGATGTTTCCAACACTCCGTAAAACTACCCTGGATTATCACTTCGTAGTCGAAATCTGTCGTCTTTGTCGTCTTTGTCTGTCACTCCTTAAGCTAACGGTCCTTTGGTGCATCGTGGTGGTGGTGACGTTAGCACTGCTCTTTCATGACTAAAATGCCAGCCTGGTCTCACCCTTTGTGTACGTGCATCCCCCATGTCTGTGTGGGTTTCACCTCCTGGTACTCCACTGGCAAAGGGGTGAATGGCCAGGCTTGGCACAGACACAGAAATCAAAATGTGTGGCGTTTTTTTCATGTATTTTGAGTCATCCCACCGCAGGAAGAGAGAGGCACAGAAATAAAGTTAAATAGGAGGGATCAAATTCTAAAATGGAGCAGCAGAATCTGAGAGACCTCTTTTAATAGGCCAGCATTGCAGAAAAGCTGAGGGGATTCTGTCAGTCAAATTTCCTACACCTCAGGATTAATTTTAGGAGTACCTGATGGAAAGTTAAACTCTCTTTTGGAAGTTTGACCCTGTGCTCAGACATGCTGGTGACAGCGAGCGAGTCCCCAGCCTCTCCTCCAGTATTTCGGTAACTTTGATAACTGGGCATTTGGTTTGCCATTTCAGCAGGAATTGAACGTGCGCTCCTGTTTTTTGCTTGTGTGACCACCCTTGTGATCTCTGCCTTGGTTGGTTCTTTACATTTGATGGGCAGGTCTGTGTCGGCCTCTGGGATGTTTGGTGGCTTAAGTGGCATGGAGCTCCTCAAAGTGCTCAGGCCGCCTGGCTAAGGCACAAGGGGCATCTTGTTATCTGTAATTCTTGTGTGTGTTTGAGTGAGGCTGTTGTAATATGTCTTGAGCTGCTGTGAAAAGCTCTGCTTCTTCTTGGGGTCAAAAGAAAATCTGTTAATCATATAGAGCCTTTAGTATCTATCTATAGTGTCTTTCATGTCTATGTACCATATAGAGCCGGTCATATCTATTTGTCTATTATACGGTGCCTTTCATATCAACAGTACAGTATCTGTTTATAGTGCCTTTATCTATCAATTTTTCTATTTTTAGGTAATAAAGTGACTTTAATATCTATTGCACGGGTGTCGAACTCCAGGCCTGGAGGGCCGCAGCGGCTATAGGTTTTTATTCTAACCCTTTTCCTAATCAGTGACCTGTTTTCACTGCTAATTCACATTTTAATAGCCCTGTTAGAAGGATTCAGTCCTCTGATTCCTCATTAAAATGCAGCCAAACAGAAATGAGACATGAAACGAGCCATCAGGTGACCGGCTAAACTGGGGCTTCAAACTCTAACCAGTTTCTTAATGAGAAGCCAATTCTTGCTGTTAATTAAACTCGTTATTTAATTCCACGGCTTGTTGTTGCTCTCATTCTGCCACAGCTGACATTTCCAAAACTGTTGATTTTCTGTTTTTCATAAGAACATCGTCAAAGTGTTTTGGTGAGTTGAGAGATCAACCTTACTGAGACCTTCACCTTTCTTTATTTTCAGATATTGTGTGATGTGGCGGCTTGTTTTGTGTCTCGTTATTGTTTGGCTGCTAATTAAAGAAAAAGAAACAACTAAAGGGCCTGAGTCGTCAACAACAACAACAACAACATTTATTTATATAGCACATTTTCATACAAAAAAAAATGTAGCTCAAAGTGCTTTACAAAATGAAGAAACAGAAAATAGAAGACACAATAAAAAATAAAAATAAGTCAACATTCATTAACATAGAATAAGTAAGGTCTGATGGCCAGGGTGGACAGAAAAAAAAAAAAAAAAACTCCAGACGGCTGGGGAAAAAAAATAAAATCTGCAGGGATTCCAGACCAAGAGACCGCCCAGTCCCCTCTGGGCAATCTACCTAACATCAAGTCAAGTTAATTAAAAGAAGTAATTAGCAGCAAAAACTGGTCACTAATTAAGAATATGGTTAGAATGAAAACCTGCAGCCACTGCGGCCCTCCAGGACCGGAGTTTCACATCCCTGATCTATTGTATAAAGCCTTTCATATCTGCCTATTTTATATAGTGCCTTTCAGATCTATTTTTCTGTTATATAGTGTCTTTCATATGTGTCTTTTATATAATGCCTTTCATATCTATCAATCATATAGTGCCTTTTGTACCTATCTATAGTGTCTTTCATATCTATGTACTATATAGAGCCTGTCATATTTATTTGTCCATCTGTTATATTGGGCCTTTCATATCTATCTGTTTATAGTGCCTTTATCTATCAATTTTTCTGTCTTTCAGTAATAAAGTGTCTTTAATATCTATTATATTAAGCCTTTCATATCTGTCTATTATAATAGTGCCTTTCAGATCTATGTATGTATTATATACATAGATTTACATTTTTCTATCTTTCAGTAATAAAGTGACTTTAATATCTATCTATTATATTAAGCCTTTCATGTCTGTCTATTGCAATAGTGCCTTTCAGATCTATGTATGTATTATATAGTGTCTTTCATATGTGTCTTTTATATAGAGCCTTTTTATATCTGTCTGCTATAGTGCCTTTCATATCTATCAATTATATAGTGCCTTTTGTATCTGTCTATCATATACTGCCTTTCATATGTCTGACTTATGTAATGCCTTTTGAATCTGTCTGTCCATCTATTATATAGTGCCTTTTTTATCTGTCTATCGATCTATCTGTCATATAGTGCCTTTTGTGACTATCTATCATATAGTGTTTTTCCTATCTATATCTATCTATCTATCTTCCTGAAACTGCTGCCCTTATCAAAGTGCCACCTCTGGTGGTCTTCCTTTTTCTTTACCTCTCGCTCCCCTCACACGTCTCCTGACAGTCTGCAGCAGTGCAGTAATTTAGGGCAACTTGACAACACCCCACACACAGTCAAAACAAAACATAGAAAATTAAAATCAAATGTGAATATAACAATAAAATGGAAGAAATCAAAACTGGGGGCAAAAGTTTGATCCAAGGTGGAGGTCCAGCTCAAACAGACCCCGCAGTGCCCTTATCCAGTGAGTACCGTTATCGAGGTCTTTTGAAGCAAACCTCCATTTTAGTAATTTTCTAATTTGGTGCGGTCTTAGAGTCGGGATTATTATATGGTTAAGGATTTGGACTTTGAACCCTGAGGTTGTGGGTTGAAATCCCACTACTGACACCAAGTGATGATGAAGAAGTCTCTTGAGCTGCCTGGACACCCAAAAAAATGTAATCCGGTGTATCTCAGATGTTGTGAGCCACCTTGAATGAAGGTGTCGTCGTCAGTTATAACGACAAGGACATTAAAAGCATGGAGTACCTCTCAGCAGCAGACTGAACTGGCAGTAGTACTGCGGCTTTGTGTGTCACACCATACCTGTGAAAAGGCAGACAGGCTCTGTGGGCTGAGATAAAGAGACAGACGGCCATCACTTGTGCAACTGACCCATGATTGTAAAAATGAAGGAATCCTCGACTTCCTGCCTTGGCTGTTAGTTTCATTTTGTTTTTTTCTTCCTCTCTCCTGCCTGCCGTTACGTCTCAGCAGAGCACAGTGACACATTTAGGAGCATCTGCTGTGTTCCAGAGTGCTACTTGCTGGCTTGTTGACAGGGTTTCTAAAGTTAGAGGAAATCTCTCCGCTAATTAGTAGATGGCTGACGTTACTCAAGCAGCTAGCGGCGCCTCCTTCGTTAAGCTGAAGGTTTTGGGGGAAAAATGAGTAGAAACACCGAGGATCAAAAAAGGACTCCTAATGCTGTTTTTTTTTTTTTTTTTTTTTTTTAAAAAATTGAACCAGATTAACATTGTTAAATATTGTTATATTATTAAGAACTCTGCATACTATTTCCCTTCGAGGTGCTGCAAATTCAATGAATTAAATTAAACTCAAGACAAGTGGTAAAGGGAAACGGTGCTTCTGCATAAACAGCAAATGTCTTATAGAAACTGGAAGTGACATGAGGTCCACATGAGCAAAGTCTGGTCGAATTTGGGGGTCTTCTGCAGAAATCGGGCTTTATATGTTCAGTTATGGGACAACTGCTGGACCCCCTGGAGGTCTTAAAGGAGGAGAATTAAAACAAAACTGAATAAAACTGCACATCCTCTGTCAGACACAACACCACGGGGGGCTTTCAGCCAACAAATTACAGAGCAGAAGTGCATCAGGAAAATGGAACTGAGGCTCATTTGTCGATCTATCTATCTATCTACAGTCATATGAAAAAGTTTGGGAACCTCTCTTAATTCTTTGGATTTTTGTTTCTCATTGGCTGAGCTTTCAAAGTAGCAACTTCCTTTTAATATATGACATGCCTTATGGAAACCATAGGATTTCAGCAGTGACATTAAGTTTATTGGATTAACAGAAAATATGCAATATGCATCATAACAAAATTAGACAGGTGCATAAAATTTGGGCACCCCAACAAAGATATGACATCAATACTTAGTTGAGCCTCCTTTTGCTCCTTTGAGCCTCTAGACGCCTCCAATAGCCTTTGACGAGTGTCTGGATTCTGGATGGAGGTATTTCTGACCCCATTCTTCCATACAAAATCTCTCCAGTTCAGTTCAATTTGATGGCTGCCGAGCATATGGACAGCCTGCTTCGAATCACCCCATAGATTTTTGATGATATTCAAGTCAGGGGACTGTGACAGCCATTCCACAACATTGTACTTCTCCCTCTGCATGAATGCTTTTATAGATTTCAAACTGTGTTTTGGGTCATTGTCTTGTTGGAATATCCAACCCCTGTGTAACTTCAACTTTGTGACTGATGCTTGAACATTATCCTATAGAATTTGTTGATATTGGGTTGAATTCATCTGACCCTCGACTTTAAGAAGGGCCCCAATCCCTGAACTAGCCACACAGCCCCACAGCATGATGGAACCTCCACCAAATTTGACAGTAGGTAGCAGGTGTTTTTCTTGGAATGCGGTGTTCTTCTTCCGCCATGCAAAGAGCTTTTTGTTATCACGAAATAACTCAATTACTGTCTCATCAGTCCAAAGCACTTTGTTCCAAAATGAATCTGGCATGTCTAAATGAGCATTTGCATACAAAAAGCGACTCTGTTTGTGGCGTGAGTGCAGAAAGGGCTTCTTTCTCATCACCCTGCCATACGGATGTTCTTTGTGAAAATTGCGCTGAATTGTAGAACGATGTACAGATACACCATCTGCAGCGAGATGTTCTTGCAGATCTTTGGAGGTGATCTGTAGGTTGTCTGTAACCATTCTCACAATCCTGCGCGTGTGCCGCTCCTGTATTTTTCTTGGCCTGCCAGACCTGCTGGGTTTAACAGCAACTGTGCCGGTGGCCTTCCATTTCCTGATTCTATTCCTTACAGTTGAAACTGACAGTTTAAACCTCTGAGATCGCTTTTTGTAGCCTTCCCCTAAACCATGAGACTCAACAATCTTTGTTTTCAGATCTTTTGAGAGTTGCTTTGAGGATCCCATGCTGTCTGTCACTCTTTAGAGGAGAGTCAAAGGAAAGCACAACTTGCAATTGACCACCTTAAATACCTTTTACTACTCATGATTGGACACTCCTGTCTATGAAGTTCAAGGCTTAACGAGCTAATCCAACCAATTTGGTGTTGCAAGTAATCAGCATTGAGCAGTGACGGGCATTCAAATCAGCAACATTACAAGGGGACCCACATTTTTGCACAGCCAGTTTTTCACATTTGATTTAATTTCATACAACTAAATACTGCGTCTCTAAAAATCTTTGTTCGGAAAACACCCCAGTACTCGCATGTTCCTAGGAAATGAAAGACATACCACTGTTATCTTTTGTGTTGAAAGTAAAGTCAATTATTATTATGCAGGCTGAGAGGGGTTCCCAAACTTTTATCTATCTATCTATCTATCTATCTATCTATCTATCTATCTATCTATCTATCTATCTATCTATCTATCTATCTATCTATCTATCTATCTA
>JANRMT010062817.1:19281243-19291926 GCA_026402145.1 Polypterus bichir lapradei
TCTGTCTGTCTATCTGTCATATAGTGCCTTTTATCTATCTATCTATCTATGATATAGTGCCTTTTTATCTGTCTGTCTGTTGTATAGTATCTTTCACATCTATCTATACGTCATGTAGTACCCTTCACATTTGCCTACCTATGTCTATCTGTCTGTCTGCAGATGGGAAAGGTACACAGTACACAGGTATACCGTTTTCATAGAGTAGCTACGAAAACAATATACAATGTAGGAAAGGTATACATAAAATATTCTTTGACAATAGACAAATGAGAAAGACACTATATAAAACAAGAGGAGATGCATAAGTGGTCAGATAGCTAGATAGGAAACTTACTATACAACAGATAGATATAGAGGAAGTGCACTATATAAAAGATATATCGATAGGAAAGACACTATAGAATTGACAGAAAAGGCACTATAATACAATATTCATAGATAAAAAGAGAAACATCAGGCTAAAATAAGAAGCGGTGGATGGGTTAATAGACATCTTGGTATAAAAGGCACTCTATAAAATAATGATGGATAGACAGAGGTATGGGAAGGAAATGTACCATATACATTATTCATAAATATATAGGGAAGCGCTAGGCAGTTGATATACTGTATAGGAAATGTACTACAGTATATGTGACGTTCAGTAACAGATTAATGGGAAAAGCACTATATGTTGGACAGGTAGTAGAGACCCTATATAAAATAGCGATAGATGGATAGGTTGAAAGACAGTTAGATAGGGAAGGCACTACACAATAGATAGATAGGTAGGTAGGAAAAGCATTATATAAGTTATAGATTGGAAAGTTTCAATATCAAAATAAGCATTGATTGGAAAGGCACTCTGACATTGATAGATGGTGATCAAATATCCCACTAGCAGCTAGGCAGATCATCACCTATCCATCCATCCATCCTTCCATACATTTTCAAGCCTGCCCATCTCGAGTCATTCACTTAGCTGACCTGCAGACTCCACACAGATAGTGACAAGTCTGGGCTTTGAAGCCTGGACACTGGAGCTGAGAGGCCTTCCCCGAGTACTGTTATGTTGGGTTATCTTTTAATAATCAGGGGGGTGGTGTTAGAAAGCCTGGAAGTGTTTTTGAGGGACTCCCTGTCCTCCCAGACCACGGTAAGCTCAGAGGGACAGGAGCCGACTTCCCAAGAATGGCTGGAGCCCGGCCAGCGTCAGTCAGGCAGGCCGTCAGCCGGTGTTCCTGTTTATGTTGCAGATATCTGTACTTTATCAGTGTTTATTCACGGACCAGGTGCCTTTACTCAAGATTTCTTAAGACAAGTTAAGCTTTCTGTTAATCCTGCAGTGTGATAATGTTTGAAGAACCTCCTCATGTGCATACATTATGATGAGGGATGCACCAGCTAACAGTCAAAGCGGAATCTGAACCTTATGAACAGACGCATGGAGTGTCTTATGGTGTCTGGAGAGGACTGATGCCGCCATGCGACCACCTGAAGTGAGGCCTTTAAAGCTCGTCTCTAGAGCAGAGGGGCTCAGCGTGTAGCTGTTGAACTGATGGTGGCAGGGTCTCTGTTCAGTGTTTGATTGGTTTATTGGAACATCTACATTCGTGCATATGTCACATTTTATTGTATCATTACTTATTATTTGTCCGATGCCTTTATCTAACATTTAAGATACAATTTACTGCATTTCTTTTGTTCTTCCAAGTGAAGCACAGGCAGGTGAAGTGACTTGCTCAGGGTCGCGTAGTGTCAGTAGTGGGATTTGAACTCACAACTTCAAAGTTTGAAGTCCAAAGCCTTTTATAACGGCTATGCCACACTGCATTACAAGGATCTGAAGAAAAATTAAAGAGGTAAAATGAAAGAATCTGCTGTTAATAGGCCTCTAATGGCTAAAGTTCAGTTTATGGCTAGATGACCAGAGGGGAGAGGAAGACAAAAACTCCAGGTGGCAAGGAAGCTGGTGAAAAGTCAGGGTGCTCTATACAGTGTAAAAGAATTCAGTATTAAAGTATGATGGAAAGTTCTAGAAGACTTGAGGTTGCATGGCGGTACTATCACTCGAGCTTTGAAGCACCAGGAGAGGCCACAGAGCACCATTAGCATCAAATGCATGGAGTGGTCCGGCAAAAATGATTTCCTGGTGGCTTTTCAGATGGTTATTACATTGCATTTTAATTGGTACAGAAAAGCTATAATAGTAATTATTAAACCAAGGGATAGCTTCTCAAAAGAACAATATTTGAAGGACAGAGATTACAATGCAAAATTTTAATTACAGTAATCCAGGCACTTAGGAAATGAATGTAAAGATGCATGTGTAAAACACAATATAAATTACACCCTAAAAAGAAATAAAAATCAGGAGTGGTCTCCCCTCAACTTTCTCGTATACTCAGATATGGGGATGGATATTGGAGGAGTAAACCGCAAGACAAGGATTATATTTTTATATTATATTCATTAAAGAACCATCGACAGCAAATCAAATTAATAATATATTGAACAATAATTATAAAAGTAAAGTTGAATAAATCGGACTCTGCAGCTGTATGAATAAAAGGTAAAGTACCACTTCCGGTTAGTGAAAATAACTCAAACGTTGATAGAAATCTACGTTTTGTACCTAATGCTTGTATGGAAAATTTGGTTGACCAAAGTGAAAGCGTCCTCATGTTATTTTTTTTTACACAAATAATTCCAAAAATGCTAATCATCAAAATCTCGACATCAAATCTTTGGATGATTCCAGTACTTTCCCTAGACTTTGTATATGAGAAAGTAAAAAGCTCCTGTAAAGTGCCACCTGAGGACAAATAACATTCTGTCTGTCTGTCTATCGCACTGCAATGAACAACAGATCATCACATTTCATCTATTCATGGATGGTATTCTGGAGTTTTCATCATCCAGTACTCAAAGCTCTCAGATTATCGGTGGGATCGTTTTGGTTCACAGTTTGGAGTAGGCCAATTTTGAATCGTCTTTCTATGCAGTCGTTTCATCGTTTGGATTTTGCTGGCTTCTGTCCATATGTCAATCTCTACAGTTACTGTGTCATCATATTGGACATTGTGAGTATTCGGAGGTGTGCTCATCATTTTGTAATTATTTGTTTCATAGTTAAGACAAGCGAGGTCGAGGTCTGTTCCAAGTTTTTCTTTTCTATCACTGTAAATATGAGGGACGCTCAAAAAGTTTCTGCACTTTTTTTTTTTTACTCTATTTATTAAAAATTTCATAAACAAATGACATCACTTTTCTATATAGTCACCTACCTTTGTGATGCAATTTGCCCAAAGTCGTACCAACTCTTTAGTGACCAATTACTACTCTTCCCGCCTTGACAGTTTCCAATGAAAATACGAAAACCTTTTGAACGTCCCTCATATTTGCACTTACCCAGGGAATCGGGGTGTGTGGAACATTTCACTTTTTCTAAAATATTCAGTCTAAAACATCGAGATTCATCAAAATCTTGAGGTTGAATTTTTGGAGGATTACAATACTTTCCTTATATTTTGTATATGAGAAAGTCAGGGAGATCTAAAATGTCAAGATTCAACAGAATCTCGACATCGAATCTTCAGGCGATTACAATACTTTCCTTACGAGAAAATAAATTGAACTCAGGGAAGTCTAAAACATCGAGAGTCATCAAAATCTCGAGGTTGAATTTTTGGAGGATTACAATATAGTACTTTCCCTATATTTTGTATATGAGAAAGTCGGAGAACGTCAAGATTCATCAAAATCTCAACATCGAAATCTTTAGGCAATTACAATATTTTCTCGATACTTCATATACGATGTGAAAGATAGCGGCCCGGACACACACAGGCGGACACCATTTGCTCCATCACCCACGTTTATTTATACAATTATATCACAAAGTCAAGTGCACCACCACCAAACCCCCCAGTTCCCCAAAGTCTAGGCTCTCACTAGCCACTGTCTTCACACACAAACACACGGGCCTCTCCTCGCCTCCTCTGCCAAGACCTTGTCTTCCTCCTCACCCGACTCCAGCCTTGATTGCAGGGCGGCGGCTCCTTAAGTAGGTGGCTCCTTAAGCAGCCACCTGCGACAACGAGAAAATAAAAATAAGCCCATAGCATTTATCACAAGTCATAGACCTTTTCAAGTACTTATGAAAAAGTCAATTACGCAGTCATAAAGTAGATCTCGTTCAAGGTCTAATTACCGTGTATACTTGCATTTAAGTTCTCCCGCGGATAAGTTGGGGCTTGATTTTACTGTATAATTTCCGGTATTTTTTAATGTCGGTCTATAAGTCGAAAGTGGAAAACTCACACTATTGGTCCAAGAGATTATGATATGCTAACACCCACCTGAGAGAATAACCACGGAGCACACGGCCTATTTTTTTCTATATATTGTGCCTACATGACCACACGGTAATACCCGAACTATTCCGAAGCGACGTTTGCACTGATTTGTGTTTTTTGTATCTCACACCCTCATACACTTTTATCATAAGAGAATCCCTTATCTACGATGGAACGTTCGATCAGAAGAAAATATGAAGCTGGTTTTAAATTAAAAGTCGTTGAAGTAGCGAAAGAAATTGGCAGCTGCGCTGTTGCAACAAAATTCCATGCATCTGAGAAACTGATGCAAGATTGGAAGAGGCAAGAAGATGTGTAAAAAAAAAAAAAAAAAAAAAAAAAAAAAATGTAAGTGTCGTATTTTTGAACGGGCGTATAAGTCGGGGTCTGATTTTTATGATCGATTTTTCGGGTTTCAAGACCCGACTTATACGCGAGTATATACGATAGGTAAAAGCCAACCAGGCGATGCATTTCAGGAGCCATTCCCCCTTCTTCAGGGCTATCGGTTAGCACAGTTGAGTGGCTGCTAATTACAAATAAGATGAAAACATTTTGTTTTTAAAATTGCATTCTATGTTACCGACACATATTACAACTGTATTAATGCAGCTGTTCAGCTGTGTTAACCAATAACAATGCACATTGTGGGCTATTGACACACATTTAGGAGTTCTGTTGGGGTACAGTGGGTGCATTT
Organism: Polypterus bichir lapradei; assembly: GCA_026402145.1. NCBI lineage: Eukaryota > Metazoa > Chordata > Cladistia > Polypteriformes > Polypteridae > Polypterus > Polypterus bichir. The sequence continues at coordinate 19,286,284 of JANRMT010062817.1, forward strand.
GAAGCTTAATGATAAGGTGATGTTGGGGTGACTTTGAGACATTTTACAGTAATACTGCTGTATGTGTGTGTGTTTGGGGGGGGGGGGGGTGTTTGTTAAAGATTAGGACTTCAGACCCTTAAGTTGGGCGCTCAAATCCCACTACTTGACACTATGTGACCAAGGGAAAACCTCTCGACCTGCCTGTTCTCCAACTGGAAAAAAACAACAGAAATGGAACCAATGACTGTCTCAAATATTGTAAGGTGCAATGGATAAAGACACGAGCCAAATATTAATAAGATTTATGGAAGTTATTTATTTGAGTCATAGTATTTTAGAGATGTTTTATCTACACCTTTGTAAATCCCAATTCTTATGTTTGATGATATGATATACTTTATACATAAGGCTAGTCAAGTAGACGTATGGAGCCAGTATGGTATCTCCAATCAGCTGCACAGCATGTCTTTGGGGATGTAGAAAGAACGCCGCAGTACCGACGAGATGTGGGGAGAACATGCAGACTCTGCACAGACAGCAGTCGGGTGTAATGCTTGAATCCAAGGCTCCGGATTGATGAGGCGGCAGCACTAACTGCAGCTCCACCGCCAGCCTTTACGGGTAATACAGTGAAATCTGAAATTGTGTGCCACTTCACTTTCTGTAAACTTTGGATAGATTTGTCATTTTTCCCCTTCAATCTGCGCTCAGTAACCCGTAATAAAGTGAAAATTATTTCAGAAAGGTTTACGAATTAAATAAATAAAAATCAAAAACTGAAATCTCTTATTTAAGTAAGTATTGTGACCCTAGATATTCAGTACTTTGTAGAAGACCATTTAGCAGCATTTCCAGCTTTGAGTCACCTTTGTGGGCGCCTAGACTAGATTGGAGGGGTGGGATTAGTTGCCCTTACTGGGCATCATCTTGGCGCTGTGGAGGGAAAGAGAGAGGTTCGGAGCTACGCACTAATACAGCGCATTGCCGCACCCACCACAGGATCCCAGCACCGCAGTCCAGATGGAGTGGAAAACTCGGAGTTTTTTTTATGGTGGCTAATTCTGCCACCAACCCCCAAGTTTTTCCCTGCTGGTTGGAGGGCCTACATGCAGGGCTGGATGCAGATTGACATCAGAGCAATTGCAGGTTAAGGGCCTTGCTCAGGGGCCCAACAGAGTAGAGTCACCTTTGACATTTACGGGATTCGAAACGACAACCTTCCGATTGCCAGTGCAGATCCCTACCGTCGGAGGCACCACTCCATCCTACAGGGGAAGGAAGATGGAATAATCAGTGACTGTGCCCCCTCTCTTTCCGTGGTCTTTCACATACCTTAGAGGTGATCCCCTGACGCGCATTCGTGACATTGTTAACATCAGGTACAAGGCAGGAAGCGGCCCACCGCGGACAGGCTGCCAGCCCATCCCTTGCTTTAATGTCGTTTTTGATGCTTGGTCCTGCAGTTAGCGTGCCTCTGGCTGTCTGAGAGGCCCGGCGTGATGCTTGCTCATGAAAAATACACCTCATTAAATATCTTGGAGTCAGTCGCAGATTTTTCTCATGCCCAGCATCTCCATGGGTGGTTGTCACTGCTGTTTTGCGCTGAACCCAGCAGACGTGTTCTTTTTATTTTTAATTCTCTAGTGACTTTGAAAGCCCTGTATTTTCTATTAAGAGCAGCATTAAAAAATTAAAAAGGGAAACCTTAATGCGGGTGGCAGCGGTAGTGAGTGGGGTAAACACACTCTGTTCATTAGAAGCTCTTTTAAACAAATACAGAAGTGCAAAAAGGCCTGCAAGAATTGAGCAACGCAGTGCCAGGAAAGTGCCAAGCCAACAGGACATCTGATCACAGACAATTAAACCCTGGAAAATGACGGATCTTTGGATGTCATTTTGACAGTTGGCACAGCGAGTGCCTGACCGTTGAGAAATTATACTTCAAGTCTGATTTCCTAGCCCGGTGGAGCTCTGGTGGCCTCACCGGTGTCACCTCAGTATATCACCTCGGGGGGCATTGCCATCATCTTGGTGTCCTGCGTGTTTTACTCTTTCAGCAGCACTCTCCACACTCGGCTGTCTGAAATACTGAAGGGACCACCCACACCTGGGGTGTATATCCTAAATGATGATTTTCCGCAGTGGTTGTTGTAAACCACTGGACTGGGGGGGGGGGGGGGGCATTGCAGCACCCCCAAAGCCCAGACACAGTTTCAGATTTATTACCACCAATACTTTAATATATTCCACAGTTCCAGCGATACGTCTCTCCCCTTCCCCGCTCCTCCCAGGTGATCTTCGTCCCACTGCTCTCCCGACTCTGACTCCATGGGTGAAGCGGAGCGGCTGCCTTTATACCAAACCCAGGAGTTCTTCTGGTGCTATCACATTGCATCATCCGGGTCAGGCAGAACATCCTCATGATAGGAGATTCTGCCTCCAGCAGCTCCCCCTAGTGGCACCCGAGGGCCCCTAACAGGGCTGCCCACCACAAAACTATAACTCCCATGCAGCCTTTTGGGTGTCCAAACCATAGACATAGAATTACTAGACGCTGCATGACCAGCAGCATCGTACATCAACGTCGCTGCCATATTGCGAGTGACACTGCTATGGAGTGAATTAATGGATAAAGATGCCTCACGCATTTACTGCTTGGGATTGTGCAAACCTCTGTACACTTCAAACCAGATCCCGGGGAATTACATTTCATAGGTATGGCTGAACAATTGTTTTGGTTATATTTGGCCATTAGAAAATCCCGTTTTATAATCTTAACTTTTAGCTACGCCAGGCTAAGCTAGCAAAGCTATGCATGTATGTGCTCAAGTGAGCCTCCAAACAACGTTTTGGCTAAACGTATTTAGTCACTATCTATGTAGATTGTTGTTAGCTGTTAACTTTTCTCAAACTCTGAATGTTTCCCAAAGAAATCCACCTCAGGAAGCAGTGGGAGGTCAGGTAGCCCTTAGATGGGATTTTGAGAAAGCTGTCCTGTGATGTGTGCCGTGCTAGTTTGGTAACAGATGCTGTACCGGCATCATATGATCAAAGCTACCACTCGCTCACATTAAGAAACAAAGGAGGTTTGATGATTCCTTCTGAGGGTCCAGTCAAGGTGGTCAAAGTAGCTGAGCGTGTTATCCGACAGTCGACATTAGGGCAAGCTGTCAGTGTATCTTTGATCAGTCAGTTTGTTCGGGCTGAGATTGGTTCAGATGATGTGTTTTTTCTCAAGGAGCACATTGAGGAAACACAGTTTGAAACTGACAGCCATCATTTCATGCTCATGTCTTTAGTTGTGCCTGTCTTCCACAAACTAAGGCTGCACCATATTGTCAGACTGAATACTCTCAAATTACAGGATCTAAGTGAGCGAGAGGGAGTGTCAGTCTGGAGGAGATCAGTGAGGCTGTGGGGAGCTTTAAATGTTCAGAGCGGTATTTAGTATTGTATTCTGTAGTGAACAGGGAGCCAGTGAAGTTGAGAGAGAATAGGTGGGATATGTTTAATGTATTTAGAACAGCAGGTTATTATCCTGGCAGCAGAACTTTGAAGAAGTTGTAAGTGATGGATATGTTTTTGTGGGATGCCAGATAGAATAGCATTACAATAATCTATATGTGAGGTGACTCTGGTATTAACCAATACTTCAGTACTGTGTTGCGTAGGAACAGGACGATGGAAGAAGACAGTCCGAGAAATTATTTAATAATAATAATAATAATAATTGCCATTATTAGTGAATAAATGGATATAAATAATTGCATTGAAATGATTCGCCAAAATCTGTTGTATGTAAATGATACTGTTTTAAACATTATGGTTTTTTCATCAGAGAACCCGGTTTCCACGTCTCCCTGTATTAGTTTAAATGGCACTTTTGCCACTCGCAATATGGCGGATGCGCTGACGTATCGTGTCGACTGGACAACACCGTGAATGTGGCGTCTATCTGTATATGTCTATGGTCCAAGAGGGATGTTGCCACGTAGTGGACTGGGGAGGCACCTCTCCTACTCTCCATCCATTGTAATGGCTTTTCTGACTAGGAAGGTACCACTAACCAACCTGGCTGGGGTACCCCGCCCACCCACATCCTTCCACTAAAAAGAACTCCCGGCCGGGAGGACAGCCAACCCATGTTGTCTGTTGCACTATATTTACATGTACAGTACAGGCCAAAAGTTTGGACACACCTCCTCATTCAATGTGTTTTCTTTATTTTCATGACCATTTCCAGCACTCCGTCACTCTCCTTCTTGGTCAAATAGCCCTTACACAGCCTGGAGGTGTGTTTGGGGTCATTGTCCTGTTGAAAAATAAATGATCGTCCAACTAACCTGACTTCTGCACAACACAACTGCTGGTCCCAACCCCATTGATAAAGCAAGAAATTCCACTAAATAACCCTGATAAGGCACACCAGTGAAGTGAAAACCATTTCAGGTGACTACCTGTTGAAGCTCATCGAGAGAATGCCAAGAGTGTGCAAAGCAGTAATCAGAGCAAAGGGTGGCTATTTTGAAGAAACTACAGAATATAAAACATGTTTTCAGTTATTTCACCTTTTTTTGTTAAGTACATAACTCCACATGTGTTCATTCATAGTTTTGATGCCTTCAGTCATGAAAATAAAGAAAACACATTGAATGAGGAGGTGTGTCCAAACTTTTGGCCTGTACTGTATTTACTTACCTGATACTTTTTATCCAAAGAGACTTGGGTAAAAAAAAGAGTGGGCAAAAGTTCTGAGAATGACCCAAGTGTTGGTTTTCACAAAGTTTGCTGCTTTGGTGTTTTTAGATCTTTTTGTCAGATGTTTCTATGGTATAGTGAAGTAGAATTACAATCTTGTCATAAGTTACAAAGGCTTTTACTGACAATGACATGAAGTTTATGCAAAGAGTCAATATTTGCAGTGTTGGCCCTTCATTCTTCTTCAAGACCTCTGCAACTCACCCTGGCATGCTGGCAATCAACTTCTGGGCCAAATCCTGACTGATGGCAGCCCATTCTTGTCTAATCAATGCTTGGAGTTTGTCACAATTTGGGGGTTTTTGTTTGTCCACCCGCCTCTTGAGGATTGACCACAAGTTCTCAGTGGGGAGTTTCCTGGCCATGGACCCAAAATGTCGATATTTTGTTCCCCGAGCCACTTAGTTCTCACATTTGCCTTATGGCCCGGTGCTCCATCTTGCTGGATTGTTCATTGTTGGTCACCAAACTGTTCTTGGATGGTTGGGAGAAGTTGCTCTCAGAGGATGTTTTGGTCCCACCGGTTTTCGAGATAATCACAATTTTCCGTTTGACGTTCAAATGGTAATACGTACACAATAAAGAACGTTTTTGCTTTGCGTAAATTAAATTTTGGGTCCAAGTATTATATCACACACATTACTAAGTCTCTTGCAAATTTTGACCCACTTTCAGTCAGTGGAAGACTCTGATTTTTTTCAACTTTATTTTTATAAAAATTGTTCAATATATTATTAGTTTGATTTGATTTGTTGTTGATGGTTCTTAAATATAATCATCATCCTGTGGTTTACTCCCCAAATATCCATCCACATATCTCCATACCACAAGAGAACTCATTTTGTCCAGGGTGCAGGTGGTCTACCACAAGAGGACTCCTCTGTTCCAGGGTGCAGGTGGTCT
>JANRMT010062817.1:19299832-19315381 GCA_026402145.1 Polypterus bichir lapradei
TGTTTGTGATGCACCATCTGTTGGAATGGAAAAGGCAATGCATAGGTCTCTCTTACATGCTATTTGGTTTTTAATTTGTTAAAGCAACGTTAATGTTTGCAATGTGCCATCTATTGGAATGACAACGGCAATGCCTTTTATTACTACAAATATTTGTGATGTGCCATCTGTTGAAATGGCAGAGACATAGCAACTGGAGGGACACACAGGCACTTGTCCTTTTATTAAGGTGGATGTTCCATGGGTTTATCTACGTACTCAGTAACCTCCTTAAGCACTCGAGGAGAAATGCTTTGTGGTCCTGGTGATTTCTTAGATTTCATCCTATTTAATCTCAGCAGTTCTTCTCCTGTTCGAATTTACAAGTCACTCAGTACCTCCACAGCAGTTCCCGTTACTTTTTTGCAGTCATTTTCTTCTTCACATGTATAAACTTCAATTAAGTGCAAGTTCAAGTGTCCCCTCTCTTTTCTCCATTGCAGTGATTTTTTTGTTTTATTTGATTGGTTAAATGGTGGGTTTCCTCAGTGCTGAAAACAAATATGGAGAGTCAGAGGAGACTCTTAATTATATTTCCTTAGCCGAGACCTTAACTCAATGTGACTTATAAACCACACTTGAATGCCTTGCATGTGCCCATTGTGTGTGCCCTGGAAGGTGACAGGACCCGCTCAGGGTCACACATTGGGTCACTGCGCTGGGCTGAACTGGCAGCCCTGTGGTTTACAGTCCAGCACCATAACCAGTATGGCTACACGTTGTTGAATGCAGCGCCTTATTCTACAGTGAGCACCCACCCGAGGCACTATGGGTGCTCATTAAAGTGGTTCTCCATTATTTTTTTTTTTAACATGGAGTTTTTGTAAGTGTGAAGAACTGCCTGGTTAAAAAGCGTGGGCAGGGCCACTGGCAGAGCAAGTAGTCAGTGCGGTGTCGTGGCTGAGGCCTTCGATGTCAAACCCTGAGGCTGCGGGTTCAAATCCCACTGCGGACCCTCTGAGATCACGAGCAAGTCACATGACCTGCCAGTGCTCCAATTAGGTAAACCAAAGAAATGTCACCAATTGTGTCTCAAACATTGTAATTTGCCACTAGCAAATGAGTGTCGTGTTATATAGCGCCTTTCTACAGTGCACACTATTCCATGAAGATTTACTTTGCTGCATTTCTGCCAGAGAAAAGCTGATAGGTGGAATGAGTCCTTCATGGGTGACACTGAACTGGCCATATCGTGGTTCTATATAGCGCCTTTCTGTAATGAGCACTGTTTCCAGTTACTTTACATTCTCATTATAATAAAATCAGTTCTCCAATTATTGCAATATGGAAATATTTGCTAAATTAATTTATCCAGGGCCACACAAAGAAAACTTTCAAAATGTGAATTTATATAGTGCCTTTCCTTAATGGGCACTAATTTAAAGACACCCTATTAAAAAAAATGTTTTCTATTTGTATTATCACAAAATTGGCAGATGAAGTGACCCATTCAGTGTCACAGAACAACGAGGTCACTGGTGGGCACTGAACTGTCAGAATTGTCACTTTATATAGTGCCTTTCCACAGTGAGCCTCAGTTCACATCACTTATTGTTTCAAAGTGCTTACCATCCATCCATCCATCCATTATCCAACCTGCTATATCCTAACTACAGGGGGTCTGCAGGAGCCAATCCCAGCCAACACAGGGTGCAAGGCAGGAAAAGGAACCCCGGGCAGGGCGCCAGCCCACCACAGGACTCAAAGCGCTTGCATGTTTTATTATTAGAAGTCTTACCAGTTATGCCATTTATTCAGTGCCACAGAGTGAGTGAGTAGTGTGCGTGGTGGGGACCGAACTGTGACTTTATATAGTGCCTTTCCTTAGCTGAGCACTTTATTAAAGACACATTATTGTAAAAAATGGTTTAATATTTGTGTCATTACAAAACTGGCTGATGAAGTGACACATTCAGTGTCACACATTAAGTGAGTCAGTCAGTGGTGGGGACTGAACTGTTAAAAGTGTGGCTTTATATAGCGCCTTTTCACAGTAGGCACTAGTAAAAGACACCCTACTGTAACAAATGGTTTTATATTTGTATTATTACAAAACCGGCCAATGAAGTGACTCATTCAGTGCCACACAGTAATCAAGTCAGTGGTGGGGACTGAACTGCCAGAAGTGTGGCTTTATATAGCGCCTTTATGCAGTGGGCTTATTAATAAAAATGGATTTATATTTGTATCATTACAAAACTAGAATGTGTAGTGAGTCATTCAGTGTCACACCGTAAGTGAGTCAGTAAGTGGTGGGGACTGAAATGTCAAAAGTGTAACTTTATATAGCGCCTTTACGCAGTGAGTACTAATTAATGACACATTATTGTAAAAATGGTTTTATATTTGTATCCTTACAAAATTGGCCAATGAAGTGACTCATTCTGTGTCACACAAAGTAAATGAGCCAGTCAGTGGTAGGGACTGAACTGTCAAAAGTGTGACTCTTGTCACAAGAACAACACAAAGTCATCATAAAGGTTAGGGGCAGCCACCCATATATTGTTCCTAGGCTGCAAAATGGTTAAGTTTGAACAGAGATGTTTACCGACACGAGTCCAAAACCGAACTGAATGACTGAGTTAAGATGGCGGCTTTATAGGCCGAGCAAAGGAAGTGACTTCATCGATGGTGACTGGAACTGGAAGTGACGTCATCAGTGGCGCCAGAGCCCTGCGGGATTTCTTGTGGATGGTCTGCAAGAGATTGACAGAGACAGCGCACCCCGCCACCCCCTGGTCTGGCGTGGAATCACAATCATTTAGGCTGTCTCCCAATTGCATGTGTGTGACACTCTATATAGCGCCTTTTCACAGTAGGCACTAATGAAAGACACCCTACTATAATAAATTGTTTTGTATTTGTGTCATTACAAAACTGGCCAATGAAGTGACTCATTTGGTGTCACACAGTAAGTGAGTCAGTCAGTGGTGGGGACTGAACTGTCAAAAGTGTTATTCTATATAGCGCCTTTATGCATTGAGCACTATTTAAAGACACCCTACTATAACAAATGGCTCTGTATTTGCATCATTACAAAACCGGCAAATGAAGTGACTCATTTGGTGTCACACAGTAAGCAAGTCAATGGGTGGGGACTAAACTGTCAGAAATGTGACTTTATATAGTGCCTTTACACAGTGGGCACTAATTCAAGGTACTTATTATTATAAATTCTTTTACATTTGTATCCATACAAAACTAGAATATGAAGTGACTCGTTTAGTGTCACTTAGTGAGTGAGTCGGCGGTGGGGACTGGACTGTCAGTAGTGAGTGACACAGCGAGTCCCAGTTCAAGGCACTTATTGTTTCAAAGTACTTATGTGTTTCTATTATTTGAAATCTTACCAGTTATGTGATTCATTCAGAGTCACCGAGTGAGCGAGTGAGTGGTGGGTGCAGAACTGTGACTTTATAATAGTGCCTTTCCTTAGCGGTCACTAAGTAAAGACACTCTACTGCTATAAATGGTTTTATATTTGTATGATTACAAAACTGGCTGATGAAGTGATGCATTTAGTGTCACACAGTAAGTGAAGCAGTCAGACGTGTGACTTTATATAGCGCCTTTTCACAATGGCGGACTAATGAAAGACACCCTACTGTGATAAATTGCTTTATACTTGTATCATTACAAAGTTAGCCAATGAAGTGACGCATTCACTGTCACACAGTAACAAAGTCAGTGGTGGGGACTGAACTGTCAGACGTGTGAAATTATATAGCGCCTTTCCATACTGAGCACTAATTCAAAGCACCTTTTATATAAAGAATTTTTTTATTTGAAAACTTACCAGTAATGTGATTCATTCATTGTCACAGAGTGGGTATGGATTTATATAGCGCCTTTAAAAAGTGAAAACTAATACAAGGCAGCCACAGCAAACACGATTTCATATTTCTATGATCGGGGCGGACTGGCCATTAGGGCAATACCCGGTGGGCCGCGGACTCTGGTCTGGTCATGGGCCGGCCATTTCATGAAATACATCTTATGTACTGGTTACTGTTTGACATTAAAATTAATTTTCTAAACTACTAAACATTATCTGTCCGGTACTGCGATTTATATAGTCCCATATAATATACCGTATTACGTCATCACATTCTTTTAGTTGTCAGTAAACAACGTTGCAGCGAAAAAAATTGCTCAAAACTGCCTTTTGCCCATTTCTGTTTCGATACATTTCGGTTAGCATATACATTATTGCAATTTATTTTATCTCGTATCTAGTATTTAAATTCTTCGGTACTAATAATTAGTTTAGATTATGTATTATGCATTTTATTGTTCTTTGGTCGTCGGCGTGAGCGATAATTAGTGGTTTTCAGCTGCGATTATGAGTATGATGAAATAAAGTTATAAAGCACAGGATAGGAATTTTTCATATTAGGACGGACCATTTATATTTTATCGTTAAATTAATTGAACATTTCAGTCGTGTGAGGTTTTCATTCTAACCTCGGTTATCATTTATTCCATTGTAAATGAGCAGCTACTAGCCTACTAGGGTACTGGCACTTGGACATGACATTTGACATGTACTCTAATAACGGTGTAAGCCGTGTTACTAAATCTTTATTTTTCATTAAATTTGATTTCTAAGCATGTCGTCAATTTTTAAGTTGTGTCTAAACAACAGTGTACAGGTAGCAATAATTTAGATAGAGTTCATATCATAGGCTCATAGCAAGTAGCGAGCCGCGTACTCCTCACAGATTTTAAGAAAATTACAATGAACTAGCTGAAGCCCGCCGTAGCATACGGCGGTGTAAGAATAGGAACGGAAAACGGTGAGAAAGGAATTCAGTATAACAAAGGCTTAGGAAACTACCGTCGCAGTATAACGAAAATAGCAAGGAGCGAAACCAATGCCAATGGCCGATTGAGTACCTTCCTGTAGCAGGCTACGGAAAACGTAGACATACATAGATAGACGCCGCATTCAATGTGTTGCCCAGTCGACACGATAAGTCAGCGCGTCCGCCCGATTGCGAGTGGCAAAAGTGCCATTTAAACTGATACAGGTAGACGTGGAAACCGGGTTTTCTGATGAAAAAACAATAACGTTTTAAACAGTATCGTTTACATACAACAGATTTTGGCGAATTGTTTACATGCAATTATTTATATCCATTTATACACTAATAATGGCAATTAAATAATAATCATATTATTATTATTATTATTAAATAATTCCTCCCATATAAGTAACATTTCTCGGACTGCTTTCTTCCATCTTCGAAACATTTCTAGACTTCGTCCTGTTCTTACGCAACACAGTACTAAAGTATTGGTTAATACCCGAGTCACCTCACGTACAAGTTACTGTAATGCTATTCTATCTGCCATCCCACAAAAACGTATCCATCGCTTACAACTTATTCAAAATTCTGCTGCCAGGATAATAACCTGCTGTTCTAAATCCACTGAACATATCCCACCTATTCTCTCTCAACTTCACTGGCTCCCTGTTCACTACAGAATACAATACTAAATGCCGCTCTGAACATTTAAAGCTCTCCACAACCTCATTGATCTCCTCCAGACTGACACTCGTCTCGCTCACTCTGATTCTCATCTGCAGCTCGACTTTCTGTACCACACATCAGACTATGTGCTATGGGAGCTCGAGCGTCTCTCATGGTGCTCCTCAAGTCGGGAATTCTCTTCCCTCTCATATACATCAGCTTGATTCAATAACACATCTTAAAACTACCCTCTAAACTTATATTTTCAAACTGGCATACCAATTGTGAATTTTGCACTGTTGCTGCCAGTTATCTTTGTTTGTTTGCTAATTATTGCTGTTTGATCGATAGGGACCGTGGACACGGAAGTAGGATTAGAGATGGCGGGCGGGGCTCTGTCGTGTGTATCCTATAGTCTTAGAGTTGGTGGGCGGGGCTCTGTGATTTGGCAGGCGTGGCTTTCTGTCTTGCGTGCGCTTTCTGTTTTGCTTGCCCTTAGGTAGAGTTGGCGGACGGGGCTCTCTGTCTTGCGTGTGGTGTAAAGTCAACGTGGCTCAGAGGTGCATGTGGACTTTTGCACAGATGAAAGGGACTGAGGCTGTGTTTGGTGAGTTGTTGCGTGCTTCGAGAGGGACGCTGGACTCGGGAGGAAGGTTACCGTTGGCATGCGTGGCTCTGTCGTGCGTATCCCATGAGGCGGTAGGACTGTTAGAGCTGGCGGGCGGGGCTCTGTTGAGCGTGTCCCATGGTCTTAGAGTTGGTGGGCGGGGCTCTGTCTTAATTGCGCTCACTGTCTTGCGTGCCCTTAGTGAATTATATATATAGATGATGGGCCGGGTGGGTCGACCTCGTCAGCTCACTCATTAAAGGATACCCCGGCTGGTTTTGAGACCCATTCCGCTCCTGTCTATGATTAACAAGCTGGCAGGTGGTGTGACTTGTGGGGAGCAAATGGCGAAACACCATGGCCTGATATAGCGCCTTTGCGTTGGGAAATCTTTACATGCCCATTATAGTGCAGTGAAGTGACTTCTTCAAGGAGCCAGGAGTCCACCTGAACTGGCATCTATGGGTTTCCCGGTGTGATAAAGCCTAAGCCTCGCCGTACCCTTCCATTATCCCCGCGCCGCCTTTGCACGCATTCATCATCGAGCGAGGCCGCCGAAGCGCTCCAGTCTGCAATGATCCTCTTTTTTAATCAGTTCTCCTTGTTTTGAAGGGATCCTGAAAAAAATGTAAAAGCTGCAGCACCCCACTAATTGCTTTTAAAATTGTTCAGTCAGCAGAAAAAAAAAAACGAAGGAAAAAAAAAAGTTATTTTTCTTTAGAAGGCAATGAGGAAAGCACCAGCGTAACCCGACAGCAATTAATTTCGACATTTTTTGTCTGCAAAATATTTTTTCTTCTCTCACGTTCATGCGTAATATAGAAAAATAATTGCTAAACCTAAACTAGTGTGTCCTCTAAAGTGCTTTATAGAGAAAAATGAAGGAAAGCTCAGCAAGCGTTTCCAGCAGCGCGCTGCCAGTCGGCAGATTATAATGAAAGGAAAAGCTGAAAAACCGGGAGAGACAGCGCCACCTAGAGGCCCCCCAGCAGCCTTCTCCGGGCACCCTCTTTAAAATGGGTCTCTACATTCATCCATTATTATCAGACCCACTTTTTTACTTGATGGGCATGCACTGGACACAAAATAGGAACCAACCCTGGCTGGGATGCCAGTCCAGCTCGTGGCACACTTATTATAACCTAACCGGAGTCCTCAGTGCTGCCTTGGCTGGGGGTGACAACAAACATAAACAGTGGTGTCCCCCCTTTTACAAATGGAGAATCTGTGCAGTGTTTGGTGGCCAAAAGGTTCAACGTTGTGAATCTTCATATTGGACAAACACACACACTTGGCTTTTATACGGTCGTGTGAAAAAGTAAGTGCACCCCATGGGAATGGGTGACTTTTTTTTTTTCAACATTAGAGTTTCATGAAGATGAAGGAGATCCACTCGAACAAATGACACCTAAAATGGACCATGGTGTGTTCAGCCTCATAATCTACGTGAACAAAAATGCAGGTTTGTCCCATGGAACAAGGAAGCCCACCCCTACATTGATCCACCACTTCAAATCCATCAAGTTAGAATCAGGAGTTCCAGATGAGGTGTCAATGATTAGGACCTCCTTAGGGAGCACACAGGTGGACCCTGACTTATTCAAAGGGCTGGTACCCAGGGTCTGCTCTTTGCTATCGACGTGTGTGGTGTCATCGTGCCAAGATCAAAAGATCCTCAGAGAGAAGGTTGTGGATGCCTAGGAGTCTGGCAAGGGATTTAAAAAGACTGACAAATTATTTGAAGTCCGTCTTTCACTGAAAGGAAATTCATTAACAAGTGGCATCGATTTCTAATGACCGCTGAGTTGTCCAGGAGGGGCCAACAGAGCAAATTCAGCGCAAGAGCTGACCGTTTGATACTAAAGGAAGTCTCCAAGAACTCCAAAATTTCATGGTGTGAATCTGCAGGGTAACCCTTGCAAAAGTGGGTGTCAAAGTGGTGGCGTCTACAGTCACAAAGAGAACACAGATTTTTGACCTGCCTGTGAGGTGGGCCAGGAAAAAAAGGCCTTTGCTGTCTAAAAAGAACATCGGAGGGAGACCACAGCTTGCCATTGAACATCTAAACCTTCTCAGGCACTGTGCTCTGGATTGAAGAATCAAAGATGGAGATTTATGGCCACAGTAACAGTCTGACACAAACTGAGGACAGCATTTCAAGAGAAGAACCTCATGCCAGTTGTTAAGTGTGATGGTGGCAGGAACGCTTCTGGTTCGGGGCTGCTTGCTACCTCAGGGCCGGGGCAGCTTGCATTCATTGAGTCAACTGTGAATTCTGAATCACATCAAAGTGGGTTTGAGGAGAAAGTGACGCCATCTGTTGGAATGTTAAAGGTAAACTGGAAATGGACCTTTCAGCGTGATGATGATGTAAAGCACACTAGCAAACCCATCGAGGAATGGCTTAGAAAAAAGAAAATGAGGGTCATGGATGGGCCGAGGAAAAGCCCTCATTTGAATCCCGTTCAAATATTGTGGGGTCGGGTGGGGGATTTGAAATGGGCAGGACATGCAAGGAAACCCCCAAACATCCTGCAGCTGAAGGAGTGGACCAAACCTTCACCGAGTCCATGTCAGAGACGGGTGGGCAGTTATGGAAAACAAGAGGTCACTTCTGCTAAAGGGGGCAATTCCAGCTTCTGAGGCCAAGGGGGGACTTGCATATTCCCCAGTAGACCACTACATCTATTGATACTTTTGTTGAATACAACAATCAAAAAAAGTAAAAATGTCTTTGGGTTTTAATTCAAGTATCACCTTTATGTGTTGACACTGATGAAGGTCTTCTGTTTGTGTGTTCACATAAGTTGGAACAGTCAACACCTTCCATGGGGTGTATTTACTTTCTCACATGACCCCCCAGGGACAAATAAAGATCTATCTATTATATAGCGCCTTTCAAATCCTTTCTGTCTGTCTGTCTGTCATATAGTGCCTTTATCTATCTATCTATCTACTATTATATAGTGCCTTTTATATACATCTATCTATCATATAGTGCCTTTCATATCCTATTTGTCTCTTTATCTATCATATAGTCTTTCATATTCTTTCTCTCTATCTATCATATAGTGCCTTTCATATCCTATCTATCTATCTATCTATCTATCTATCTATCTATCTATCTATCTATCATATAGTGCTTTTGCTGTCTGTCTATCTGTCTCTCTGTATGGTCACTTCGGGGGCTTCTGTTTGCTCTTACAGTCCAAGGACATGCAGGTTAGGTGGGTTGCTGATGTTAAATTGGCCCCGATGTCCATGTCTGTCTGTGTCTGTTTGCCCTGAGATGGACTGGCGCCCTGTCCCGTGTTTTGTTCCTGCCTTGTTCCCGATGTATGTTGGGATAGGCTCCAGCTGCCCCACTACCCTGCTCAGGACAAAGGGAGTTTAGAAAATGAAAGTATGGATGGATGGTGACTGTAAATCTCACTTGTATATCTTTGGGAGTCATCAAGTGTGACTTTCCCTCAGACTGGAGGTGGTGTGATGTGGCAGCGGCTTTAGCCCTGTGAGTGACGAGCAGCCGACTTCCCATTTTGCAGCCCTAAAGCTGCTTTTCCTGTCCTCTCCACTTCAAGAGTTAAGACCATCTCACAAGGAACGCCGCGCCATGCCAGCGTGGCATGATCATTACCTCAGGTTACGATTTACGTGATGATGGTCCAATGCAGCGGGCTCATTACCATAAATTCACCCAACATGCTTTATGCCTCAAGTCAGTAAAACTCAGACATCCGTGGGCAGGCAAGGCGAAGGCAGGGCATTAAATTTTTACAAGGACGATGAGGCGTAAATCAGAGGCAACGGGCTAGCAGGAGCTTGGACGCTGGAAGTTGAAGAGCGGCGTCAGCTGTGTGGGGTCGGCCGTTTAGTAAATCTTTGTTTTGCAAATTGAAAATACTTCATGAATAAATAAATATCACGTATTAACTGCTTTGTAATTAATTAGCAATTTTTAAATAACAAACCATGAATTGGGTGCCAGCCTGCTGCAACACACTGCTCACCCCTGGCCAGCTTACAGCCTCCAACCAACCAAACAGCAAACGTCTGTGCTGTAGGGGGAGGCCAAAGTTACATGTGGGAAAACATGAGAGCACAGGGGGAACATGCAGATGGCACCACAATCGGGCACTGGGGGTGGCAACAGTGCCCACTGTGCCAGCTTATACTTTAGGTACAGTTGATTATCTTACATGTGGTGATGGCATAATAGTTAACATTCTAGAAGACAGATCAATGAGGCATGTCTCTAGAACTTTCCATTCTAGAACCCAAACCAATGAGTCTTATTTTTAGGAGCCTTAATTCTAGAACAATGACCAGTGAGTCACAAATCCAGAATTCTTCATTCCAGAACCCAGATCAGTGATTCATATCTCTAGAACTCTCCATTATGAAACACAAATTAAATCTTCACATCAGCAATTCATATCTCCTAGAACTCTGTTTTAGGAAAATGATAAGTGAGCCATTTCTGTAGAACTCTTCATTCTAGAACCCAGATCAATGAGTGATATTTTTAGAAGTCTTTATTCAGACCAATGAGTCACAAATCCAGAACTGTTCATTCCAGAACCCAGATCAGTGAGACATTTCTCTCAAACTTTCCATTCTAGGACCCAGATCAGTGATTCATAACATATTCTAGAACTCAAATCAAATCTTCAGTTCAGTAATTCACATCTCTAGAACTCTTCATTTTAGAAAAATAAACAGTGAACAACTTTTGTGGAATTCTTCATTCTGGAACCCAAGTCATATTTTTAGATGTCTTCATTCTAGAACACAGGCCAGAGAGCCATGTCTCTAGCACTTGATAATTGGGGTTCCAGAATCAAAAATCCTGTCTCTAGAGCTCATCTTTGCAAGTCATCATTCTAGAACTTAGGTTAGCAAGACACATGTCTAGAACTCTTCATTCTAATGCTTAGACCAATGAGTTCTTTGTTTACAAGTCTTCATTCTAGAACATGGACCAATGAGTCATCTCGAGAACTCTTCATTCCAGAACACAGATCAGTATGCTGCAACTCTAGAAGTCTTCGTTCTAGAGCTGAAATCACACTCTAGTTTGTTTCTGTTGTAGTGCTTAGATCAGTGAATGGCCGTCACTCTAGAATCAGTGTAACAAGGTGTACTTTGACACAATCTGATGACCCAACTAGTCAGCCACATGCTCTGTGACAGACTGGTGGGCCGCTCTAACAGCCATTCTGCCGGGTCAGACTCCATTACTTATGTTAAGGTACTAAGCCAGCGTGTGCCACACCTTAACCTGTGGGCCGCAGCATATTCTAGAATTCCAATCAGCACACTTGTCCCGTGTTTGCTTCACTGAGCCATTCTGCAGTGTACTGCACTGAAAAGGTACTCGCTTACAGACTTGGGATGGGGTGGGGTTGGATGCCTGCGTGTTACCATATATGGCTGAAGACCGCCGAATGGGGCAGATATCAGACTTTGGCATATAAGCAGCCCTTCCCTACCCCTGCATTCTGGTACCAGTGCGAGTGCATGTTACTTGCTAGGAGAGGCTCCAGCTACCCTGCAACCCCAGGCTGGGTAAATGGTTTTCAGAAATGGATGGATGGTGGTGAATAACTAAATATACATGTAATGTTTCTCATATGGTAACGCTCAGACATCTAACCCCGCCTACATCTGACGCCGCCCCATCCCGCATCCAGCAGCCCGGTGTACTTGAGCGCAGTAGCTTTGAATGCTAGCAGAGGATTGGCTGGCTCCTTTAGGTGCGGCTTACGTCAGCGGATCGTCCCTCTCATAATTTGGGACAGGAAAACAATCTCAGGTATTACAAAGCTATGAGTCAACATGAGCGTACGCTGCGTCAAAGAGCCCCCGAGGGGCGACACCTGCAGATTAACTGGCTGATTTTTAAAATCTGTTTGAAATCCAAAATTAAAGTATGGGAAAGTTGATAGAAAACGCAATTGTGGAAAAGTGCGCCGTTCCCACGTAACGTTTCAGTCGAGGGTGGAAGCGGCCGCCGAGTTTCCAGCCTGACCTTATAGGGAGATGGATGATGGTGTTTGGCTGCAGCTGCAAACGTTCTCCAGACCCCCTGTCATTCTGTGTGGCTGTCAGCCCCCGGCTCGCCGGCCGGCAGGGGCTCCTTTATCTCAGCGTGCGATTGACCCAACGCTCCAAAGCAAACAAAATTAAATGAAATTAAATATGAATGCTAAGAAAAGCAGCAACGGTGTCCCAGCAATCCCGCGGCGCCCGACACGGGATTGATAGCACGACATGAATCATTGAGGAGGCCTTTCACTGCTCGCTTTGCCGTTACAATTGTTCCTCGTCCTGCATTATAGATTAGACGACACGACCCTCTGGGGAGGTGGCGGAAGCTCGCCACACAAACGGCGCGATCGCCGTCGCTCTGCTCGGGGTGGGAATACGCCGATTAATGAGCTTAATGATCGCGTCGTTTGAAAGACGAAGCGAAAAGCTGAGCGCAGTTGTGTAAGAGGGAGGGGGACTCGGCGCCCTCAAGACCGGCGTTCAAGGCGAGGCAACGCGTCAGCCTCCGTGAACGCGCTTGTGCTTACCGGTGGTTTGGCGGTTATTCTTGAATGACTCAGTGGTGAGCCGAGCTGACAGAACGAACGTCACGAAGTTCAAATCTGTGTCAAGAAATTCTTATTGGAAGGCAAACGCGGACATTCGATTGTAAAAAGGTCTTTCGTTCTTTTCTAACCTGGCACTAGTTTGTGCATCGCGTTACACCACACAAGCAACGCCGCAATAGTTATGCATGTTAACTTGTGCTTTGCGCATTACTATGATCAGTGGCTTTAGAAATTTTACAACCTTAGTCCTCTGTGTTTCAGGGACTGCCAAATCAGAAGTTTTCTTTCGTCAGACCGTTCAGATTATTCAGATGTGTACAGTATGTGTGTATATATATCTGTTATCAATTCATGTATTTATTTAAAGAGTTTTTTTTAGGTTGATGTGCTTTATTAATCCAGGAGGGAAAATTGTCCTTCCACGTGACCCTTTGAAGGGAGTGCAGGGCGCTGGCAATCAAATCCCGTAAAACGCCAAAAGTGACTCTTACTTCATTGGACCCCTGAGCGAGGCCCTTAACCTGCCGTTGCTCCGTCTTGGGTATGACGTTAATCTGCATCCAGCCCTGTGTGTAGGCCCACTTTAACGTGCAGGGACAACTTGAGGGTTGGTGGCAGGATTGGCACTCCAGTCACCATAAAAAACCCCACACTGGTTCCATTCCATCTGAACTGGTGTGGTGCTGAGGTGTCTCCCGTCGCATGGCTGCACTCGAGTCCTAATCTGGGGGTCCTAAAGTGGTTTGTCATGTGGTGGGTGCGGCCATGTGCCATATCAGCATAGCTCCCAACCTCTCTCTTGCCGCTAATTCTGGCCGCCATCCCCAGACTGGCATAAGATAGGCCTGACGATGCACTGCAGTTCACTGCTGGCCCAGTCAGGATGCCATCTGTCCGTCATGTGGTGCTCCTTGGATTGTAACACAGAGCGGTCTTATGAGCGTGCATTGAAATCCCAGTGGGACACTTCATACCATTTACGTTTGTTTGTTTCAGATTATAATGATATGAAAAACACGGCAATATGTTGTCATTTGTTTTCTTTACTGGCTGCCAACTCCAACTTGGCTGAGATTTTTGTTTTTTATATAACCACCACGCCAGCTATATTGTGCCACCCGCTGTTTGAGAAAATGTGACACCCAGACACTGGGATGCAGCCTGCGTTTGTAGGGTCATTTTAGTAACGTGGGGGGGGGGTCCTTTCAAAGAATCAACAGCGGGTGGAGTAAAGTGGGAGGAGCAGAGGGAGTGCCGAAGAGTCCTGTTGGGGCTCTGGGGCCCAAATGTCCCTTCATTCATAATTAAACCAACTTGAGCCTGCGAAGCTGAACCCATGGTATAGGGGTACAGATCTGAGTCCAGTCTGAGTTAAGGGGTCATTCAAGACCTTTGAGAACTCTGGGCACCATAAATGGCTGCCATCTGTTATGTAGGACGATTGATTTATGAATTAGTATTCTAAATTTCTTGTTTCACGACCTATTGAGCTGAATGACTTCCGGCCTGTCGCTCTGACGTCGCATGTGATAAAGACCATCGAGCGGCTGCTGCTTCACCACCTGAGGCCACAGGTCCACCACGCCCTCGACCCTCTGCAGTTCGCATACCAGGAGAAGGTGGGAGCGGAGGATGCCATCATTTACATACTACACCGATCCCTCTCCCACTTGGTCAGAGGCAGTGGTGCTGTAAGAATTATGTTTCTGGACTTCTCTAGCGCCTTCAACACCATCCAACCTCTGCTCCTTAGAGACAAGCTGACTGAGATGGGAGTAGACTCATACTTGGTGGCATGGATCGTGGACTGTCTTACAGACAGACCTCAATATGTGCGTCTTGGGAACTGCAGGTCTGACATTGTGGTCAGCAACACAGGAGCGCTGCAGGGGACTGTACTTTCTCCGGTCCTGTTTAGCCAACATACATCGGACTTCCAATAGGACTCAGAGTCCTGCCATGTGCAAAAGTTCGCTGAGGACACTGCTATCGCGGGCTGTACCAGGAGTGGGCAGGAGGAGGAGTACAGGAACCTAATCAAGGACTTTGTTAAATGGTGCGACTCAAACCACTTACAACTGAACACCAGCAAGACCAAGGAACTGGTGGTGGATTTTAGGAGGCCCAGGCCCCTCATAGACCCCGTGATCATCAGAGGTGACTGTGTGCAGAGGGTGCAGACCTATAAATACCTGGGAGTGCAGGTGGATGATAAATTGGACTGGAATGCCAATACTGATGCTCTGTGCAAGAGAGGACAGAGCCGACTATACTTCCTTAGAAAGCTGGCATCCTTCAACATCTGCAATAAGATGCTGCAGATGTTCTATCAGACGGTTGTGGCGAGCGCCCTCTTCTACGCGGTGGTGTGCTGGGGAGGCAGCGTAAAGAAGAGGGACGCCTCACGCCTGGACAAACTGGTGAGGAAGGCAGGCTCTATTGTAGGCACAGAGCTGGACAGTTTGACATCTGTGGCAGAGCGACGGGCGCTGAGTAGGCTCCTGTCAATCATAGAGAATCCACTGCGTCCACTGAACAGGATCATCTCCAGACAGAGGAGCAGCTTCAGCGACAGACTGCTGTCACCGTCCTGCTCCACTGACAGACTGAGGAGACCCCACACTATGCGACTCTTCAATTCCACCTGCAGGGGGGTAAACGTTAACATTATACAAAGTTATTGGCTGTTTTACCTGCATTTTTAACTTGCACTGCATTTTTATCACTATTTAATTAATATTGTTTTTTATTAGTTTGCTGCTGCTGGAGTATGTAAGTTTCCCTCTATCTATCTATCTATCTATCTATCTATCTATCTATCTATCTATCT
>JANRMT010062817.1:19315391-19330510 GCA_026402145.1 Polypterus bichir lapradei
TATCTATCTATCTATCTATCTATCTATCTATCTATCTATCTATCTATCTAGTTTTATCTTCTTTTGCATTTGGTGATGGTATTTGCTTACGTTAATTATATTTAAAATATAATTCATTTGGGGGTTACAGTGACATTAGTGGTAGCTTAATAGAATCGTCCGTCTGCAGCACTGAGTGGCGTCAGCAGAATCCATCTGTGTACCTTCATACGGCTTTCATGAGGACCCCCACACTCATTAGTAGTGGGCCTGGTGGTTGCCATTTTTGTGACTGCTGCAACTTGTCGGGAAAACTGTGGAGTTGGTGGCATGACTGGCACTGTTAAAAACCTCACAGTGTACCAGTGGGGTGCTGAGGTGGCAGTGGGTGCACTTGGGTCCCAATCTGGGTGGTTCATTGTGTGGTGGGGGCAGTGACACACTCTAATCGGCGCATGCTGCCAACCTCTCTCTCTCGTGGGCAAGATGGCAAAATGATGATCGTGTCATTTCCCAAATTGAGGGCCAAATGATCTCATCTTATGTATTTTATTTCTGAATATAAAGTGTACATGCGAGGAGGGACCCAAAAGGAACGAGACTGGCCTCCTCTGTGTGGCTGGACGACGAGTGGAGGGGTTTGGATGAAGGTCAGCGCTTGTTCTCTCATCTCAGTCAGTAGCCAGGCAGACGCCGCACGTGTCACGCAGTCATCTGTTTTTAGAAGCTGTTCTTGCAACCCTGTTCGAAATTTGTGATGTCGAATTTCACGGAACAAAGAACTCATTTGAAATTTTTGCTCTTCTTGGCAAAACACCAATGGAATCATTGCAGATGCTTCAGATGGCTTTCATGGAAAGCTGGGCGTTAGTTTTCAAATGGTTTTTGCGCTTCAAAAATGGAAATTTTAAGCATCGAGGATCAAGCCCGTTCTGGATGCCCTTCAAGCAGCCAGAACGACGAAAACATTGCGGTAATCCACGAAAAAATAAACGAAGACCGTCGTTACACAATTGACGAGTTGTAAGAAGCTACAGGAGGAACATGGCGCTCAGTGTCAGTGCATTTTGACTGAAGACCTGGGCATGAGGCGTGTTTCAGCCAAATTGGTCCCGCGTCTGCTAACAGATGACCACT
This sequence comes from Polypterus bichir lapradei, assembly GCA_026402145.1. Classification (NCBI taxonomy): domain Eukaryota; kingdom Metazoa; phylum Chordata; class Cladistia; order Polypteriformes; family Polypteridae; genus Polypterus; species Polypterus bichir. Next base: position 19,316,508 of record JANRMT010062817.1, read on the forward strand.
CGACTCACTGTGTGCAAAGACTCAAATGAAGCTTGAAAGTCACCCGAACTTCTTGACTGGGGTCATAACAGGTGACTAGAGTTGGTGTTACAGGTACGACCCTGAAACAAAACAAGCACAGAGTCAGTGGAAGAATCCTGATTCACCAAGGCCCAAAAAAGCCAGACAGGTGAGATCGAACGTGAAGACGATGCTGATTTGTTTCTTTGACATTAGAGGCATTGTGCACAAAGAATTTGTTCCAAGGGGTCAGACGGTCAACCAAGAGTACTATCTGGGGGTCTTAAGACGGCTGAGAGAAAGAGAGAGAGTAAAAGAGAAGGCCAGAATGCCCTGGCACACACAGCATTTGCAAATTCGCCAGTTTTTGACCAAGTCAGGGCATGGCACCCCCCTTACTCACTGGACTTGGCCCCCCTGTGACTTTTTCTTGTTCCCCAGAATGAAAAGGGACTTGAAAGGGCGCTGATTTAACAGTGTGGAGGACATGATCGTTGCTTCGATGAGTGCGCTAAATAGCATCCCAGTTGAGGACTTCTAGTAATGTTTTGATCAGTGGAAAAGGAGATTGGACAAGTGTGTGTCTTCCAATGGGGAGTACTTTGAAGGAGACTAGTGTATTTTTGAAATATTTTAAATAAAATGATTGCTTTCGAAAAAGTCTCTTTTTTTTTGGGTCTCTCCTTGTATGTGCGCATAGGGGACAGCTGGAGAGCTCTAGGGGCTGTAATTCCATTGCCACACCAGGGGTTGGCGCTGTGTCTTAACAGCTGTCTCTCTCTCTCTCTCTCTGTCTCTCTTTCTGTGCAAACCGCATGATTGACAGTTAGAACATCTCTGACATCACTTTTGGGACCCGCCCACTTGGACCCGCCTCTTCCTGCAGGGAGGATTGAAACCCAGAAGCTCCACCATCTTTGGCAGTTCTATTTGAACTCATGTCTGCAGAGAAGACTCCGTAATAATTGTGTGTGTTTTTTATTTTGACTTTCTACTTCATCCAATTGTAGGGCGTGGCCATCTTGGTACCCTCAACTCTTTATCATTGCTGTCCCCCCGGTTGCCAACTCTTTGCATAAAGCCAACGCAAGTTATTGTGACGTGAATAAAGAAGTGTGTATGTGCACTCCGTTCAGCTAGCGTAATGAAGTTGTGTTACTTGGCCAAAAGTCTGTGGGCGCCTTCTACCGTGCCTTGAGAAAGTATTTTGGACCCCTTCAGTTTTTTTTTTTTTGTCACAATGTCTTGTGCTCAAATCATTTAAATTCATTTTTTTCGCGGCTCATCAAGCAACACTCAGTACTCCAGAATGAAAAGCAAAACCACGATTTTAGAAATTTTTACTCATTTGTCAAATATAAAAAACGGAAACATTGCACTGACACAAGTATTCAGTCAGACCCTGTGACGGGTGGCCACAGCCATTACCTGGCCGGGATGCCAGCTGGATGGAAGGACGGGGGGAGAGGGCATCTGCCAGGCCCTACCTGCTTGTTTATTTCAATACGCACCGCAGACCAACCTACTTACTGTAACTGTTGGTACCTCCAAATGATCCTCTCGCTGCTCTCATGCGTCGCTCAGCCTGTCTGCCGTAAAGCTCACTTTAGTGGAGTGTGGCATAAGTGACCGCCCTTCTTGTGGTCCCCCCCCCCCCCACCACATCTCCATACGGCTGCTGGCTTCTTGCTCACCCCTTTTCCAATGGTCCTTCTCTTCTGATTGCCCCGTTTGGATGGGTAGCCACCTCTAGGTAGGTTGAGTCCTAGTTGTTTCAAATGTGTTTCATTTAAGAATCATGGAGACCACCGTGCTCTTGGGTAACCCTCAGTGCTGGAGACATTTTATTGCCCCCTCCCCCCAGATCTGTGCCTCCACACCGTACTGTCTCTGAGCTCTACAAGGATTTCCTTCAACATCTCCTTTCTTACTGCAGAGCTGATGACCGGTGCCTTGGTGTCCTCCAGACACAACACTTACAAATGAAGGCCATTTGATTTCATCAGACCACAGACTCTTGTTTCTGATGGTCCAGTCCTTTAGATGCCATTCTTGAAGTTCCTAGTGGGCTTTCTTGTGTGTCGTCACGAGGAGAGGCTTCTGTCTGCCATCAAGCTCAGGAGAGCGGTGGAGCGTCGTCCTTCTGGAAGTTTCTCCCACCCACACACAGTTCTCTTGAGCCCATCCAGACTGGCTGACCATTGGGTTCTTGGTCATCTTAGTTAATTGTGGTCTTCCTGCCCCGACAGCTCAGTTTGGCCAAGCAAGCCAACTCCATGGTGGCCACCATCCTCTTGGGACCCTTTATTGCTGCACAAATGTTTTTACTTTCTCATATAGGGAAGGAATTGTAATCATTTAAAAATTTGATTTCGAGATTTTGATGAGTTCTTGACGTTTTAGACCTCCCTGAGTCTGAAAACACAAATTTTGGAATTGTGTGTGTGTGTGTGTGTGCGCTTATAAACACTATAACTTGAGGACAATTTCACTTAGGCTAACTAAATTTGGCATACAAGTATTAAGTGCAAAACGTAGATTTCTATCTACTTTTGAGCTATTTCCGCTAACCGGAAGTGATACTTTACCGGAAATGTTTCCCCAGAAATATTACGAGTACAAACTAGCCGTCCCCTGCAGCTTTGCCCGCGTATTAGTGAATCAGGACAGTGAGGAGGGCCTGGCCCAGCTCTCTACTCCTGGCGTACCCTCGGCCTGCAGTCTCTGTCTCGGATTAGTGTGAATATATCGCTCCTGCAAGCAAACTATGATTCTTAGTGCAATGAGAGAAGTCGCAAAATCAACCGGAATGTTCAGGCAAATTCTAGAAGAAAGCCTAATCTAAATCCGTTAAGTAGCTGTCTCATTCGCTAACGAAGCAGAGTTAAGGTTATGCCCCGAGGCAGACGCGTGAGTGAGGAGGGCCCCGCAGCCCGATGAGACTCTCTCGGATGTGCGCTAATAAATCGGTACCGCAAGCGAACTATGATACTTTGCTTGAACATTCCGTTGATTTTGTGACTTTTTCATCACGCTAATTATAGAAAAAAACCCAATCTAAATCTGTTAAGAAAGTCTCTCGTGAAAAGCGGACAGACATACAAACGGGTCTAAAAAACTATAAGAAATTTCACACTTGGACCACGAAATTTTTTAAAACCGTTTCTTAGCGAGCACCTATGGGATAAGGGTAACCTACATTACAAATTTCGGGAGATTTCATGATGAGTGAGTCAGTTTATTTGGCTTTTCTATATATATATCTATATATATATATTATATATCTATATCTATATCTATATCTATCTATCTATCTATCTATCTATCTATCTATCTATATATATCTCTATATATAGATTTGATCATTTCACATCATGTTATCTGCGGTGGGCTGGCACCCTGCCCCAGGATTTGTTCCTGCCTTGCACCCTGTGCTGGCTGGGATTGGCTCCAGCGGGCCCCCGTGACGCTGTGTTAGGATATAGCGGGCTGGACGATAATTGACTGACTGATATCATATTACCACAATCTAAGCATCCATCCATCCATCCATTTTCCAACCCGCTGAATCTGAACACAGGGTCACGGGGGTCTGCTGGAGCCAAACCCAGCCAACACAGGGCACAAGGCAGGAACCAATCCCGGGCAGAGTGCCAACCCACCGCAACAATCTAAGCATTTTTTTGAAAAATTTTTGAGATAATTGCAATTTTCCATTTGACGTTCAGATGGTAATCTTCTTATGTAATACGCTACTGTGGCTGTCCGTTTGACCGTCCAAGATTTTAAATCACCTGTAGCTTGCTAACCGTTTGACCAATTGACCTGAAATTTGGTACACATATACTACGTGACGTCTAATATCTGCTTTCGGGATGATGATTGACCACCAAGGTTATTCCTCTTTTTATTTTTATTTTATTGTAGAATCAACTCTCGGTAGCGGCCAGCAGGGCGGCCATGTAGCGCATGTGTACGGGCGCCGTTCTTATTGCCTTCGCCGTCACTTCCCCTACCTCTTCATATCTTACATCATTCTTGAGGCAGATTGAAGACTTACGTGCCAGCTTAAGTGAAAAATTAAGGAAAACGTACTAAGTAATTGTAACACAAACACCGACTTAATCAGTATTAACAATGAAAATCTGCCGACGAAAGAAGAGAAGAAGTGGGCCACTAGGGTGGAGAAAAGAAGAGCTGCCCAGAAAGCAGCAAGCGCATCAACCTCTGAGCAAACAAATGCTAAATGTACAGAGAAAGAGGATGAAGACTAGGAATGAAAACTCAAGTCAAGTGGATTCACTGCAGTGCGCCGTTACTGGTACGTACATATTTGAGACCGTTTTTGCTTTACGTAGACAAAATTTTGTGTCCAGGTATTACATTACACACAAAGGGTCGTTCACGAAGGTGGCCAAACACCTGCTCATCCCCACAAGAGACCGCCCTCGGCCCTAGAGGCGGGGCTACCTGCCCTTCCCCACAAGGGAACGCCCTCGAACCTATAAAGCCTGAAGGAGACTTGCAGTCCCTTGCGGTTCATTAAATATACCAGGTGATTGGTGAAGTCTCCTGTGTCTGTTGCTCGTTTTGAGTCTTTATGATTTACTGGATTTTTGTGACCTTTCATTCCGTTTTCTAGCCATTCTGTGGATTTTTGATTTTTATATCCTGTTGCCTGTTTTGAAATAATTACCGTCTGCATTTTCACTGTCTTTGAACTTTTTTTATAATCTACGTGGCCTATTTGGTTACTAGCCCGGGCAGTGGTTCTCAACCTGTGGGGTGAGCCCCCCTAGGGGGGGCACGAAGATGTGAAAAAAAGAAAACAAGAATCAAAAATATGAAAAAAAACATCTGTTGAAACCAAAACAAATTTAACTTAAACTACATTCTGATACTAGAACAATAAATATAGATTTAGATAAATGTCGATAAAAGTTAAGTAGGTATAATAAAATATGCATCTACATTTCAAAAAAATGTTAGGGGTGGTGTGATTAAAACTGTTATGAAAACTCGGGTCGCAAATACTTAAAGGTTGAGAAACGCTGAGCCAGGGTTTAACGGTTTTCCCCCCCTAGAGGAGATTTTAAGTATTTTTAGGCCCTTTTATGTTTAGGAACTCTTTAGTTCATAACACTGCGTAGTGCTCCTCTCTTAAGCATACGGTCTTTGCTCTAAGGTGGATGGACATTTTTACTCTTGAATGGTCGGGCAGACCCAGTGTGCCCGACTTTGGAAGGCAAAGGGTTGAAAATGACTGAATGGAAGGAAGGGATTCGAGGTGGGCCAGTAATCGGAAGGCGGGAGTGATCCTATCACTGCTCGGTGACCCAAGCCCACTTCTTCAGCTGGGTTCTTATCTTACACCTAATTGCTTTTCCCCTGCTCAATGAGTCTCAGTGTTACAGAAGACTGGCTCATCCATTCATTATTCATCCTTCCTCTAATCTAATTAATCTGCTTGGCATTCCTTTATTCATGTTTGGAGTGGTGGTGGGCCTTGGACCTCGTGTTACGTCGATGAGTTTGTAAGTCCAGACGGAGGGGGATCCTGGAGGCAGCGTTGTGTCTGATTGCATTTCAGTGATTGTGTGACTTTGCGTGTGTGGCCTTATCTTAATGGCTGTTATTAATTAGTTTCCGAAACACTGCTTGGCATGGCCAGGGTTCTCTCTCTCTCTCTCCGTTTCTCTCTGTTCCTTTTTCTTCTCGTTGCCCACCCTTTAATTCCAATCATGTTGCCAGCTCTGCTTTTCTGAGGTGTTCACTGCTGGCTTGTTTCAAATCTTGAGTGTCATAATGTCGCCGCTGGCTCTGAGCGTGGAGTACTTTTCAGATAATCGATGTTCCTCACTAATGCCATGGCTCTCGCACTTTTAGCGGATGCAATATGGCACCAGCCTGAGAGAGTGAAACCCCGAGGGCCAGCCCAGGCTCTTCTGTAATTGCATTGTAGTAATGTAACACTAGAAATGGCGATTGGGTTGCAGGTAATGTTTGACCTGCTAGGTGATCTTTGGAAGGGTAACTTGATTACTTCAGGGTCAGGTTTATTTTGCTGCTGGGGAGCTACAGCTCGCACCCATTTTTAGGATTCTGTCATTCCGGGAAAAACGGCACCATTTACCAAAAGTGGATTTTTGTTGCAGCGGCATTGTGATAAAAGAGCTTGAGAGGATAAGGGAGGTGCCAAGTGGGCACACCCCGTGCCAAGGTGAGAGGCCCTCCAGTCCAGAACACAAATAGCATAGGCTTGACATTTAAATAGATGCCTGAACGTCACTCTGGCTGGATAAGAAATGAAAGCAGAGCCAATACCTCACATAATAGATCCGATAGGGAATATGGGAGTCCAAGTAACGAGAAGCCTCTTCTCATTATTTGCTATGGGAAAAAAGCCATTTTCTCCAATCTTAACTCAAAAATGAGCCTAGAAATGAAATAACACAATTCCCTCAAACTATGAAAGCAGTTCAGGTAAATGAAGAAGGTCAATTAACACTCCATATCATCCCACGAATGAAGTCCAAGCCAGAGTTAGGAACGCCTGGGGTCGATTTTTGAGAACATGCACTGTTAGCACGAACGTCTTCTTAGGCATTACAAGTACTTTCCACTGCAGCATATGGAATGGGGCGGGGCTGGGAGTCTGGGGCGGGGCCAGACATGGTAATGCCCAATCCCAGTCACAGTCAGTCTTACAGATAAGTAGGAGGCGCTGTTTAGGACTTCATTCATTCTTCACAGCACATGCAGTGTACACTGAAACACACATACAGTGTGTGCCGGCTCTTGTACGACACACTCATAAGTATAAAACTGCGACTTTGTCTCAAACGCCATATATGAAATTCATATCCCACAATGGAACACATAGGCTGAGTACTGAGATTTTGTTTCTTATGCATTATTTAGAAATACATACAGTGTACGCCTGAGAATTTGTTTCACTTTCGGTGGATTCAGAAAGTTTTGAGACCCCTTTGCTTTAGAGTGTTGCAGATTTCATTTTAAATGGACACATTTACCATTTTTGCTCATCAGTCTACACTCAATAACCCATAATGACAAAGTGTAAAAATTCTAATTTATTAAGAAATCAAAAACTGAAATCTCTCATTCATGTAAGTATCCAGACCCTTACTTCGGTACTCTGTAGAAGCCCCTTTGGCAGCAATTCCAGCTTTGAATCTCCTTGGGTAAGTCTCTACAAGCTTTGCACACCTGAGTTTGGGCAGTTCATCCCATTCTTCCTGCCGAGTTCAGTTACTTTGGAAGGGTAGAGTCAGTGGGGTTTATGTCTGGGCTTTGGGTGAGCCTCCCTCAAGGACACTCGGAGACTTGTCACAAAGCATTGTCTCGGCTGTATGCTTCAGGTCACTGTCCTGCTAAAACGTAAGCCGTCACCCCAGTCTGAAGTAGCATGCACTCTGGTGGTAGCCTCATTAGTTGATAACTGCCTCACTGACAGACCGACCTGAGCATTTTACATATACAGTATATGGAGGAAGGACAGGCGTCCTGACTGGGATAAAGGATGGATTCAGGAGCCCATAATGGCTGGAATGGGCGAACACACATACTGGGAGCAGTCCATTCCCCTATACGACAGCAACCAGTGTTCCTCAGGGCTGAACCCGATTAAGACACCCACAGGGTGGCAAGGGAGTTGGAGTCTGGATACGCAGCCCTGTCAGAGTCTTTGGGTGCCACCAGAGGGCGCTGCTGGGAGAAGGATATGCACTAATGGCGCTTTTCCACTGCATAGTACAGCACGACACGGTTCAGTTCAGCTCACTTTTGGGGGGTTTTCCACTGGGAACAGCACCTGGTACCTGGTCCTTTTTTTAGTACCACCTCAGCCGAGGTTCCAAGCGCGCCGAACCGTTACCAAAACGTGACGTGTAAACTCTGCTGGTCACTGATTGGCCGGAGAAAATCGTCATTACTGCGTCACTGAACTTGTGACACGAGACACAACAGACCCGCTAGATTTTTAGCACAGGCAGCGAAGGTTTGGATGCACCATTTTGTTTTAACCAAAAATGGCTGTTTCGTGGTCTATTGAGGAAGTACAGACGTTCGTCTCGTTGGTAGCCGAGGAGCGGATCCAGCGAGAGCTGGATGGGGCGACGCGGAATGAAAAAGTTTTTCAGGAGGTCGCTAAGCTCTTGGACGCACACGGCTACCATCGGACTTACAAACAGTGTAGGGACAAGTTAAAAAAAAAATGAAGAGCGACTACAGGAGTATAAAGGTTAAGTGTTTTTTTTAGCTGTGTTTTCTTTGGCTGCCATCAGCCTCTTTTGAAACAAACTCCTTCGTCTTGCTGTTAAAAACATCCACATGCCGAGAATGAAGAACACCATTCCGTCGATATGCTCCATTGTTGTGTGTTTGTTTGTGGCGCGTTTACGATGATGTCACGGCAGTAGAGGCGGCGCAACTATAACAACACGTGAATAATCCCGCCCACTCTAAAGCGGTACTAAACTGCAGTCGAAACGCAAACCGAGCCGAACTGAGCCGAACCAAGGTGAGCTGTACTGAACCGTGCTGTGCCGTACTATGCAGTGGAAAAGCGCCATTATTTCCACACGACCCAAAAGTGCTCCAGAAGACCTGGGTGTGTCACCAGAAGATATTCCTGGGTTGGGTTGAAAAGAAAGTCCACAGCCTCACTTATTTGAGGCAGAGTCGGGAGGCAACGGGCAACACTCTGAGGGAGGTGGGAGGAGAGAATTGGTCATTTTGTGGCATTGTGGCTGGTGCTTCTGTAAGAAGGCGAATAAAAATCTTTCATTTGAACCCGAATTTGTGTCTGTGGTTTGGAGCTCAGTGGCGCCCGCTTTTGGTTACAATAGGTAAGCGTTTCACTGTACATTGTGACAGTGCCACTATAGAGGGTACGTGTTCAGTATATGATGAATGTGCATCACCTTAAAATAGCATGCAAGTGTCTCAGCGTGTAGCGTGTGATTTTAGTGAAGTACGCGTGTGTGTGTGTGTGTGTGTGCGCGCGCCCCGTTAAGAATGATTAATGTCCTAAACGGCACCTTATGATTCAGTGCATTCAAATCTCCTTGCATTGCGGTTCCAAAAACAGACTTCGGAAAAATGTGTATGTGAAGCCCAAGGAAGATCGAGAGGCCATTCCTGGGAAAAAGTGAAGGCTGAAGTGATAAAGTGCAGGTGAAGGGTTTCATTAAACAGTTTGCAGTGAAGGTTCAGTTAAGGTTTGCCTGGATGGCTAAACTCATTATTAAGCTAACTCTGTCAATTCTCATGTCAGTTTTTGATATTTGTGCAAAAATCGGGGGGTGGGGGTCTTTGTTTTGGGAGTGGGAAAGCTTGCAGTGTTTTTTCCATTGTGGACGCAGCCCGGACACAGACAGGCGGACATGTTGTTTTTAAACCACCACACGTTTATTTACACTATTTACAGACAAGTTCAATGGTCACACAGACCCAGTAGTGCACAATACGCCCCAAACACAAATGCCTTCTCTTCGGGCCGCCTCCACACTCTCCTCGTGCCTCATCCTTCCTCCTCCCGACTCCAGCCCCGAATGAATGGAGACGGCCCCTTTTATAGAGTCCCCGGATGAGCCCCAGGTGTTCCCGGCATTCCTCCTCTGGCCACGCCCCAGCGTGGCGGAAGTGCTGGCTGTCCTCCCGGCAGCTCTCCGGGTGCTGTCCTAAATCTTCCCCCCCAGCACTTCCTGGTGTGGCGGAAGTGCTGGGGTAACAGGTCCCCAAGGCATTGGGGCGCCTCCTGGCGGTGACCACGGGCCCCTACAGGGTGGAGCTTCCATGCCCTGTACCCGTGGCCCCCAGAGCAACCAGGAAGGCGGCCCCCACGTGATCCAGGGTGGGCTCTGACCCTCTTCCGGTCCCTCACGGCGTCCCGGCCGGGTCGTTGCCCCTGGCATCCCTGACACCATTTAAATAAATGCTAATTATGTGTTTTGTATTTAGAAAATTCAGCTTTTGGAGTTTTTTTTTTTGTTGGGAATGGATAATTGTTGAACGGTGTAACCACTAGGGGGCGCCACTGAGCCCCAAATCAGGAACACAGCAATACCCGACACAATTCCAGGTTTAAATAAATGATTTTAAGACACCGTCTTCATACCAACACCAGCAAAATAAACCAATCATGACTTCTGCCTCCCACTGCCTCGGACTTCATTTAAGTGAGACAACGAGCTTCCTTTTAAACCCGACCTGGGAACTGCTTCTGGTCTCCTGTCCAGGTCGTCCGGAGTATTTCCAGGTTGTGCGGAAACCAGGATCGTCCTCGCCCAGCAGCTTTAGTATGATGTAATCACAAGGGGGCGCCACTGAGCCCCCAAACCACACACACAATAATGCCCATACACAATTCTGGTTTCAAATAAAAGATCTGTATTCTCTTCCAACATCTTCTTAAAGAGACACCAGCCACAATGCACCAGTGCAAACTCTCCTTCCACCTCCAACAAGAGTTTTTGCTGCCCATTCCCAACTTGGACTCGATTAAGTGAGTGTAAAAAAGGCTCGTGTGCCTTTAAGGCACTGAAGCATGATCACGTGAAAACCATGGCGTGTGCAGCGAGCATGTGCATTTGTGAGATGTACCTCATGAAAGCCGGAACTACTGGAGCCACTAGAGAAAGTTTAAGTTTGTGCGTTGTTGACCAAATAACCACACATACACCTACTCACCTACCTGTACAGTTGTTCTACTTCATGTGAAATTTTGGCACCTCAACATTAAAGCGATGTTCCTGAAATGGTTGGATTAGTTCCTGTGTTCTAACTGACACACCACAGCAACTACAACATATTGCAAGTCTGCCTTCTTGCCTTTCTTCACAACAGTGAGGTAACGGGATCTCTTTTAAATTTGACCCGGAAACTGCTTCTTGTGTCACACCCAGGTCCTCCGGAGCATTTCTGGGTCGTTTGGAAACTACCCAGTAGCGCCCTCTGGTGGTGTCCAAAGACATTGGCAGGGCTGTGTTTCCAGATTCCAACTCCCATGCCTCCCTGCGGGTGCCTTAAACAGGAACACTGCCACCTGTCATGTGGGGGAATGAACTGCCCGTTACCTGCAACCCAATCACCATTTTTTAATTTTTTTTTTTTTGTTCTTTATTTCGCCTTATATGATTTCTTGAATTAGGAGTTTGTTAGTTTTTGCATAACCTTTGGGGTCAAAGCTCAGCATCAGCTATTGTACAGTCCCCTAGAGCCAGTGCAGGTTAAGGGCTTTGCTTGAGGGCCCAGCAGAGTAGGATCTTGTTTGGCAGTAATGGGGATTTGAACCGGCAACCTTCTTCATACCGGTGCAGGTGCCACCACTCCGCCTAGTGTTAAATTACGACCGTGCCACTCCAGAAGAGCTTGGGCAGTCCCCCCTGGGGCTTCACTCTCTCAGGCTGGTGATCCCATTCACCTGCTCCTTCCATTACGGCCTCCAGGCAGGGCGTGAATACTTCCTGTATCCCGACCAGGATGCCTGGCACCTACAATGGGAAAGCTGCTATATAAATGAAATGTATTATTAAAATTAGAAGTACTCTGTATCATAAAGATTAAACTTAATAAAGAGTCAAGTTTTTTTTCTCATTAATGTTAAGCATCCACCCATTCATCCTCTTGTCTTGTACATGGCTGTGGGGAGCTGGCGCTGATCCTGGCAGCACGATGCAAGAGTCAGCCCAAAGAAGGGATGCGAGGGCACACTCAAAGAACTCCAGTTATAGTGGCCAGTTAGCCTGCAGCCAGAGAAAATCCCACGTAGACATGGTGAGGATGGTCAAGCTAGCCATGGCCAGGGCATGAAATTAGGATACTTGAGCTTTGAGGTAGGAGTGCCAACCGCTGTGCTACCACAGGATCTGACACTTTCTGGTGCCCAGGACTGGTCCCCCGCCCCCCGTTAATATTAAACTTATTATTATGTTGTTCTGACCTGAGGAAAGGCCTGTCATTGGTGGAGAAGGCATTTTAAGATCTCATCTCCATGGAGACCCAGAACGTAAACATCCTAATGACAGGCCCAGGTGCTCACCGATTGGACCGCTTGATAATTTGGCACCCCGTGTACAGCAGCGGCCTGTCAAGCGCGGCTTTATCTACTGGAAATAATACATGGCAGCGGGCTAATTATGGGTGTCGAAATGAAAACACCGCAGTGTGAAAAACAGAGTGTGGCTGTCAGATCGTATAAACGACTGCTCCGAGTTTACCTGCCGGCTACTTGTAAAGTGCGAGATGAGTAACATAGTCCATGATCACTGGAAAAAGCAATCTGGCTCGCGTCTTGTAACTTCATTTTTTTTTATTTGATGACCAGCTTGGAACTGCTTTATAAAAAACAAAGCCCCATTTTCAACAGGAAGCTAATATTATCGGGCTTAGGCTTGCGCCATCTGGCATGATTTATAGCGTGCGCCGCTGATTGTTTTATTAAGACGGAGGATGTGTCACCGCGAGCGAGCGCACGAGAGAGAGAGAGAGCGCGTGTGCGCGCGTCTCCGCTGTCACTCATTATTGACGAGCGCCTTTTTATTTAGATGTTAAGACAAGGACGGCACCAGAAAATAATAAAAAAAAAAAATCGGTTAAAGTGCAATACAACTTCCTCAAACGTACTATCTTTTATATTAAAAATACATATTTGTATGGCTCACCAGTCCAAACCCTTGACTGGTCACTTGCTCTATTGAGTTTGCATGTTCCCCTTGTGACCGTTTGGTCTTTTTGCCAAAGACATGCGTCTTAATTGTTGGCTGTAAATTTAAATAATAGCACGAATAAGCAAAGTGAATAATATCACGTTAAGGAAGATTAGGTAACATTCACTGATCATGGCACTGAGTTTCATATTGATTAAGCAGGAGTTTCATTGTACCTTGAACATGTGACCGTAAGGCCCTAAGCCGATTGGCCCTGTGTTTGTGTGCATAAAGTTGTTGTATTTCACCCTGGCTGAGCTTAAAATCCAGGTGTTGTGAGCTTTTTGTTCACAGTTCAGCCAATCTGAAGGGAATGTTGGGAAATGTAGTCCAGTAGAACAGCCTTGCCGGGTTCATGTGGTGCTGCCATAGAGGGTTCATTATCTCCACATTCTGGGATTTCCAGTCCAGTTGACCCAGAGGTGCTTCCATCAGGGTATCCCCTAACACTGGAAGTACTCCCAGGTCCAACATAAAAAAAGCCACTCGGCCTTTTTCAGGCGAGTTGTAGTCAGGGGTGGAAGACTGAGGAGAGGAATTAAAGAGAAAAAAGAGAAGGAGAACAACAGCATATTATTGTGTTTGTTAAAGAAGGCATTTGTAAAAATAAACCTTCTTATCATACCGGAACTTGTGTCATGATGGTTGTGTCTAAGGTTTGGGGGGGCTGCAATGCCCCCTAGTGGTCACACTGTGTTTTTAAAGGTATACTTCCCAGTCTGATGGATTCCCAAAAACATTCCCAGAAGACTTGCATGTTAAGTTAACTGGTGACTCTAAATTGTCCTCATGTAGGAGTTCATGGTTGGCTGTGCTCTGAGATGTATTGGCACCCCAGCCTGGATTGGCTCTTGCCTAACAGCAAGGCTGCTGGCATTGGCTCTGCACCGAAGAGAGCCAGCGTCTGCCCCATAGAAGCTGAGTGCTGGGGACTTTGTCAAGAAAGCAAGTGGTTCAGCTTCTCCACGGCATTGGCACGATGGGTCTAAAATGGGGCTATCTATTATATAGTGCCTTTCACATCTATCTATCTATCTATTATATAGTGCCTTATCTATCTATCTATCTATTATATAGTGCCTTTCCTATCTATATTATATAGTGCCTTATCTATCTATCTATTATATAGTGCCTTTCATATCTATCTATATATCTATCTATCTCTGTTATATAGTGCCTTTATCTATCTATCTATCTATCTATTATATAGTGCCTTATCTATCTATTATATAGTGCCTCTATCTATCTATCTATTATATAGTGCCTTTCACA
>JANRMT010062817.1:19333439-19348807 GCA_026402145.1 Polypterus bichir lapradei
ATCTATCTATCTATCTATCTATCTATCTATCTATCTATCTATCTATCGTGCATCCGGAAAGTATTCACAGCACAGTACTTTTTCCACATTTTGTTATGTTACAGCCTTATTCCAAAATGGATTAAATTCATTTTTTTCCTCAGAATTCTACACACAACACCCCATAATGACAACGTGAAAAAGGTTTACTTGAGGTTTTTGCAAATTTATTAAAAATAAAAAAAATTGGGAAAGCACATGTACATAAGTATTCACAGCCTTTGCCATGAAGCTCCAAATTGAGCTCAGGTGCATCCTGTTTCCTCTGATCATCCTTGAGATGTTTAATTGGAGTCCACCTGTGGTAAATTCAGCTGATTGGACATGATTTGGAAAGGCACACACCTGTCTATATCAGGTCCCACAGTTGACAGTTCATGTCAGAGCACAAACCAAGCATGAAGTCAAAGGAATTGTCTGTAGACCTCCGAGACAGGATTGTCTCGAGGCACAAATCTGGGGAAGGTTACAGAAAAATTTGTGCTGCTTTGAAGGTCCCAATGAGCACAGTGGCCTCCATCATCTGTAAGTGGAAGAAGTTCGAAACCACCAGGAGTCTTCCTAGAGCTGGCCGGCCATCTAAACTGAGCGATCGGGGGAGAAGGGCCTCAGTCAGGGAGGTGACCAAGAACCCGATGGTCACTCTGTCAGAGCTCCAGAGGGCCTCTGTGGAGAGAGGAGAACCTTCCAGAAGGACAACCATCTCTGCAGCAATCCACCAATCAGGCCTGTATGGTAGAGTGGCCAGACGGAAGCCACCCCTTAGTAAAAGGCACATGGCAGCCCGCCTGGAGTTTGCCAAAAGGCACCTGAAGGACTCTCAGACCATGAGAAACAAAATTCTCTGGTCTGATGAGACAAAGATTGAACTCTTTGGTGTGAAAGCCAGGCGTCACGTTTGGAGGAAACCAGGCAGCGCTCATCACCAGGCCAATACCATCCCTACAGTGAAGCATGGTGGTAGCAGCATCATGCTGTGGGGATGTTCTTCAGAGGCAGGAACTGGGAGACTAGTCAGGATAAAGGGAAAGATGACTGCAGCAATGTACAGAGACATCCTAGATGAAAACCTGCTCCAGAGTGCTCTTGACCTCAGACTGGGGCGACGGTTCATCTTTCAGCAGGACAACGACCCTAAGCACACAGCCAAGATATCAAAGGAGTGGCTTCAGGACAACGCTGTGAATGTCCTTGAGTGGCCCAGCCAGAGCCCAGACTTAAATTAGATTGAACATCTCTGGAGAGATCTTAAAATGGCTGTGCACCGACGCTTCCCATCCAACCTGATGGAGCTTGAGAGGTGCTGCAAAGAGGAATGGGCAAAACTGGCCAAGGATAGGTGTGCCAAACGTGTGGCATCATATTGAAAAAGACTTGAGGCTGTAATTGCTGCTAAAGGTGCATCAACAAAGTATTGAGCAAAGGCTGTGAATACTTATGTACATGTGATTTCTCACCTGCTTACAGGGCACTATACAAACCACCACATGACAAGAGAGTTGGGGATTCCGCAACGGAGGGCGCTATATGAAGCCATCGGTACAGATCCTTCATTGTATGTTACGGAGTCTGTTGAGATTGAGTCTCAGCCTTTCAGTTTGCAGGATGAACATATGTTTTTTGTCCTTTTGCTGTAGGTTGTCACCTCTTTTTGAGTTTCCTGACTCTCTTTTTTTAAGTAGTTCCACATGGAGTGTTCACAGACTGCATTTATTTCAGGAGTTGTAATTCCTTGAAAACTCAAGAATATCTGTTTAATTGTACATTTTCTGCAGGGGCAAACTAAAGTAGTTATTTTAAAAAAAGAAAGGTGAAATGCAGATAAGAAGGCCTTAACTCCTGACCTTTTACTGATGTTTCAGATCAGGTGGTCCGATGTGGCACTTGGTCTGTGCGTCTTCCCCTTTGGGGTCTGTTAGCTGTCCTGTGTGTTCCCCGGGGTCAGGTGAGAAGTCAGCTTATCCTAGGAGAGTTTACTATAAAAGAAAAGGCCTACAGTATGCTTGCTTTCCAGGGCATGCTGGGAAGAGCCAAGTGAATTAAACGGTATTTCAGGTAAGCCGTGAAGCAGCCCGCCAGGCAGTCAGTCACCAGGCGCCGTGCTGCCTTACGTTTGAAGCGGCTCTTCCTTTGATTCTTCCCGCTGATTGATTTTTCACTCTTCAGGGACTGAGAACAATTGCACGGCTCCCGTGCCTCTTCACTTGAGTCGAGATTTGAGAAGTAAATTGCACCTTCTGTCTCCTTCTAGGGCAAAGCTGTAATTGTATCCAAACTTTGTGTGCCTGTTTACCAATTTAGAATTATCAGCTAATGTAACGCGCCTTTTGGAATGTGCCATGTGGGCAGGGGAAGCCGGAGGGAATGTAGAAAATGCGGGGAGCCGGTGGCCAGTCGAGGGATTTGAACTCGCTGTCCCACCCTGTTGGCCCACTTTTAACAGGAATGAGTGTCCACATTCTACCAATCCATCAGTTTGCAAACCAACACACCGTGGGTTCAGAGCCCTTCACCTTCTGCACAGTTTATCATGTCGTAGATTTCAATTTGAAATGGATAAGGGGGTCCGGGAGTCGGGGGTTTAGTGTGGTATGTGTGTGAGTGTAGTCCGTGGTGGATTCCTGCCACTGGTAAAGATGAGGTCTGGCCCTGTTACCATGGAAAGGAGATTCAGAAAATGGATGGATGAGTGAATCTCTTTTTATATTAGTGAAAAGCCTATATAGGAAGGTGGGAACAATGGGACGAGGCTAGAAAAGGAGGAGAACAGAAGTAAAGAATAAGCAAAGCAAGTCTGTATCTTAAGCCGATTCTAGGATTGCAGTCTGTACGGTCGAAACCTTTAATAGAGCAGAGATGGCTTCCGTGTTTTTTGGAAACATCTGTTTTTTTTTAATTTTGTCACGCATTCATGCCAGAGGGTCACCTACCAGATTTGTTTAACGCGAGTAGTTACCACCCCTGGATGAGTGGAGGCGCTGTTGCCTAACAGTCTTGACTCCTCCTTCTCTTGAGGAACCGCCCCTTGTGGGCACTGAAGAGCAGGAAGCCCCGCCCCTTCCAGTCTGCACGATATTAAAGGAGAATTACTCCTGGAAGGTGGCGTCGCACTCCGATGTTCACCCTGCTATTGTGTCGAGCTAAGCTTGAAACGCTCATTGACGTTCCTGAGAGGACTACCATAGTCATTAACTCTTTCAGGGTGGACGTCGATTTTTGATATAATTCAGGGGTAGAGAATGCTAATCAGTCGTAAATGGTGACAAAACTCGCTGTTACGTGCAAGGCTGTGGAGTCAGTAGATAAATCCTTCGACTCCAACTCCTTAGTTTCTGGTACTTCTGTCTCCGACTCCTCGACTCCCCGACTCCACAGCCCTGGTTACGTTTTAGTGCGACTCTCTGTGCTAGAACTAAAGTTAGCTTTGTTAATTTGACTGCAATTCCCTGCATGTGCGTGAGTAACGAAAAGCAAACAACCTCAAAAATGGAACTGACGAGAGACCAAAGTGAAGTACTTTGTGAGCGACATTTTACATACTATCGTCGAATTGGACTCTTGACTTGTCGGACTCCGATTTTGATGCAAGTGCTCCGAAGGTGGAGATTGAAAACGAAAGTGAGGTGCTGGTGGATCGTGGTGCTGAACACGTTCGTGTAGCTGATGTACTTTCTGTTCGCCTGGGAGGACCGCCACTTACGATGACAAGAGGTACAAACCAGATTGTGTCGCACTGTGACTGCCACCACCGTGTGAAGACAGCCAGGTAGCAGGCCTGCCGCGTATTCCTGCCGCACAGGCACAGGCACCGGCAGCAGCCACAGCACACAGCACACAACAACAGATGTTTTAAGCTAATTTATGTGTGACAACATTGCTTTGTGTGCTTTTTCTGAAAACTGAGTTTTTTCGGAAAATAAAATTTTCAGCCCACAAAGAGTTAAGAGGGCACATTGAGGCTCATCATTTACGTTCAATTAGTTTTTTTTTTTTTTAATTAAACGGGGTTGTAAGTCATTGGAGCACCTTGAAGGCTAACCCCGCATATTCAAATAAAACTTGAGGTATAATAGCGTGTTGGAAAAAGGAAAAAATATGTTGTGACGACGCGACTCTCCAAGATGGACTGATTAAGATGGCGTTGCTTCCAGGGATTAAGGCAGAAAGAGGCGGGTGGAAACCGGAAGTGACGTCCAAGGTGTCCGGTCTGCAGAGAGAGGAAGAGAACAGTCATTAGTTGATGGGTGCCCTCTGGCTTTCAGAGGGAAAATTACAATTATCGGAAAAACAGACTTTTTTGGAAATTAAAATATTCAGCCCACAAAGAGTTAAGAGGGCACATTGAGGCACATAATTTACGTTCAAATTTTTTTTTTTTTTTAATTAAACAGGGTTATAAATCTTTGGAGCACCTTGAAGGCTAACCCCGCATATTCATATAAAACGCAATTTATAGCGTGTTGTAAAAAGTAAAAAGAAATGTCGTGGCGACTCAACTCTCCATGATGGAATGATTAAGATGGCATTGCTTTCGGTGATTAAGGCAGAAAGAGGCGGGTTCAGGTGAGAGGAAACTGGAAGTGACGTCCGAGGTGTCATGGCTGTCTTATCTTCCGGTCCGCAGAGAGAGGAAGAGAAGAGTCATTAATTGACGGCGCCCTCTGGCTTTCAGAGGGAAGATTACAATTATTGGAAAAACAGACTTTTTTGGAAATAACTCTTTGTGGGCTGAATATTTTTAAGAGGGCACATCGAGGCACAAAATTTACACTCAATTAGTGTTTTTTTTTTTTTTCTTTGGAATTAAACGGGGTTATATATCTTTGGAGCCTCATGAATGCTAACCCCTGTATATTCAAATAAAACGTTAGGCATAGCTTGTTGGAAAAAGAAAAGAAGCGTCGCGATGACACAACTCCCCAAGATGGACTGATAAAGATGGCGTTGCTTCCAGGGATTAAGGCAGGAAGAGGCGGGTCCAGGTGGGTGGAAACCGGAAGTGACATCTGAGGTGCCATGGTTGCCAATCTTCCGGTCTAAAGAGAGAGGAAGAGAAATGTCATTAGTTGACGGCGCCCTCTGGCTTTTGCAGGGTTGGGTTACAATTACAGGAACCCTTAGACTGTCCCCTATGTGCATGCATGTGACACTGGCTAGGTTTTCACATGAGATGTGGCACCGCACATATGCTGTCTTCTATCCAAAGTCAATGAATTCTTAAAGCGAATCATTCCCCCCTTTAATTTACGTCAAGTCGCTTAACGACAAAATCGACTGCCGACACACTGGTTGGAATTAAATGAGACATGTCAGCACTTATTTCTTATCTGAGGTGACTTACAACATCTGAGAACATTTGGTTCTGTTTCTTTTGTTTTTCCAGTTGGAGCACAGGGTGATGATGTGACTTACTGAGGGGTCACGTGGTGTCAGTAGTGGGATTTAAACTCAGAATTTGAAGTGCAAAGCGTTAACCACTGTGCCACACTGCCTGCCTAAATATTTAAAATTCGTAATAAATGCCTCACTCCTGTTTGTCTATAGACCACTTTTATTTTGTTCATTAATTATGTGGTTGGATCCGACGATTTCTGATTTTCACAACTTTCTTTGTCACTGACACGTTAGACCCTTGAGGTTTAAAGCCATAAATCTGTGAAGCTGCCGCGTACATTGGGCTATGGAAATCAAATGTGATCGATTGATTGATTGGGCGTATTGAACACACAGACCACAGTAACGCACATACTACTGATTAAACCAATGAATGGGCACGTGGGGGGGGGGGGTCCTTACTTTTTCACATGACCTCACTTCACTTCATGCTTGTGCTGCCTTCCCACTTGTTTTGATGGGCTTGTTTTCCAATGAGCAATTACTGCGACTTCTTCTTCTGCCTAAATTAAGTTAAATGCATTAGAAGATGCTGGCAAATGAAGACCAGCCGAAGCGCTGATGCTATTAACAAGTCTCTGATTCGATTTAGCACATCAATGAGGGTCAATCTGCTGCATTCATTAAGCGCGGGCAGCGCGGGGGACTGTGAGGAGAGGCAGGGGCCTGTCTGTCAACCAGAAAGCCCCCCGAGTGCAGAGCGGCTCCTGGCATCAATCATTGACAACATGTGGGAGGCAAAAAAAGGAAGCGGCCTCTCGGGGTTAGTGGACCACCAGTGCCAAATTATTGATTTATAGAATCCTAATGTGACGTGCCGTGGGTGCCCGCAGCCTTGGCATTACCCATTTCCCAGGACATTGATAGTCAAGGAGTCCAGCACTCTAAATTTTCTATTGTCTATTTTTTTTTAGTACTACAGTTTGATCAGATACTGATTGGTGTTTGGATATTCGGTCTGCCGCCCCTTCTTCTTACAGTTGGTTCCATTTTTCTTTTGTTGTTCCAAGTGAAACACAGGCAGGTGAAGTGACTTGGCTTGTGGTCACATGGTGTCAGAAGTGGGATTTGAACCCTCAGCCTCCAGGGTTTAAGTCTCAAGCCGTTTAGTTTTGCATAAAGATAAAGTAAAAGGCAAGTCTAAATTAAAAACAGGCAAGAAAACAAAAGAAGTTTGGAACTAATTAACATAAATAGTAACAACAGTATCCGTCTATTAATTATCAGACTGTGGCTAGTTGACAGTGGAGGAAAGGAAAGTGAAAAACCATCACAGGCCACACTGGCTGGCTGGCATTGGGGTCAGGATGGATGGTTCTTTACCATCAATTATAATGGAAGAATTTGGATTGATGGGTGGGCAATCCCGGTCTGGGTGGGTTAGTCACATCTTTCCTGGTCAGGATGCTGGTACACAACAACAGTTTGCTCCTTGTAGAGTCCAAAATCACACGGAGGATGCCTCGGTGGGCTTTAACTGGCCCTGTTTTTTTGTCAGCCCCTCAGCCTTGACTCCCTAAGAAAAGACAACCCCCTCGCCCTAAAAAAAAAGAAATGTTGGGAAGGGCAGCTCAGAGAGAAGAACCCCTTCCAGGTAGGGTGGGTGTCAAAAAATGGGGTCAAAATAACACCAAAGCAGAACAGCACACGACTAATCCTCTTCACAGAACTTGATGGCCGGTCTATCATGGCCGCCTCAGAAATAAGACACTATAGTACAAACTAGTTTGTTCTTGCACAGCGCTCTTCACCAAGTGCAGGCACAGAACTATCAGATGTTAAGATACATTGAATCAAATTTATGAAATACAAAGCAGAAACGAATTAACAAAAAATGAAAAGCAACAACATCTGTCCATAAGTTACTTGTAGAACCACAGATTGAATGTAGAAAAGGACACAGGCGGAGTCCTGGAGACCTCGACCATCAAGCTGCCTCCCCCCTATTGGCCATTCCATGGCTGAGTCAGTGCTAGACTGGCCAATCAGATGACAGGACCCTTCTACCTGATGATTCCAGTGCTGCTTTATCTTTGATGACTTTTCCTTAGGCAGGCAAGCAATTTGGCAGTAGAGGATACTGAGAAGAGAGAAACAGAATAGGTGAGGGTTAGTAACAAATTCTCACTTTCCTATTACTTCTGTTTTAGTGCTAATGACTAACAACAGAGATGCAGTCTGCACAGCTAATCAGCAGCTCTAGTCAGGGTGTGCTAAACTGAAGTTGTGAGTCTTTTAAAGCTGAGACCGAAGGGGCATCTCATATAGTAGCAGGCAAACCACTCCACAGTTTAGGAGCCCCTTTGTAACTCAAAGCTTGACCGGGACACCGCTATACTCCAGGGGAGCCCTCTTCTAGCGTCTTGCGGGAGTCATGTGTCCAAAAGTACCTGCCTTGCCCCATCCTTTCATTCTCGGGGCGTTCCGGCTGGTTTGAGCTACCGGCCGTCCATCCAAATATATATATGTACATTAAAAAAAAAAGAGACAGCTAGATACAGTATGTCTTTATGATTTATAAAAGGCTTTTCAGTGGAGAGTGATTGAGCCCAAAGAATGGATTTAAAAGAATTTCTTACAAAGATGACCTCGAGAAAAACGGTTTTGAATTTCAGTGAGTTATATTTTTATAATTGTAAAGAGCTTTACTCTTAGTGCTTTGAGCATGAGAAAGGTGCGATATAAATAAAATGTCTTCTTATTATTTTATAACTGAGTAGTTGTCCCCCCTGCCGTGGCTTCCCCCGTGGAGTAGTGAAACAGGACAAACTTTAAAAATCAATAAACAAACTGGTACCGCTAGCTAAGTGGAGGCAAGGTACCATTAGATAGACCGACTCAAATGGAGGCTGGCGCGTGAGTAAGGAGGGCCCTGCCTGGCTCTCTACTCTTCCAACTCCCCTCGGCCCGCAGCCTCGGTCTCAGATTAGTGTGAATATATCGCTCCTTCAAGCTAATTGTGATTCTTAGTGCAATGAGAGAAGTCACAAAATCAACTGGAATGTTGAAGCAAATTATGGAAGTAAACCCGATCTAAATCTGTTAAGTAGCTCTCTCATTTGCTAGCTAAGCGGAGGCAAGGTAACATTAGGTAGAGTGACTCGAACGGAAGCTGACATGTGAGTGAGGAGGGCCCTGCCTGGCTCCTCACTCCTGACGTCGTGCTTCCCTCCTCCCCTCAGCCCACAGCCTGTCTCGGATTCGTTCGAATATATTGATCCTGCAAGCGAACTATGATACTTAGCGCAATGACAGAAGTCGCAAAATCAACCAGAATATTCAAGCAAATTCTAGATAGAAACCTGATCTAAATTCATTAAGTAGTTCTCTCATTCGCTAGCTAAGTGGAAGTTAGATACACCCTGATGCTGGTGCCTGAGTGAGAAGGTCCCCGCCCCCAAGGCTCGCTGCGTGTTTCTTGGATTTGCACAAATAAATTGGTACAGCAAGCGAACTATGATACTTAGTGTGATGAGAGAAGTCGCAAGATCAAACGGAATGTTCAAGCAAATTATAGAAAAAAACCCAATCTAAATCCGTTAAGTAGTTCTCTCGTTCGCTAGCTAAGCGGAGGTAAGGAACGCCCCGAGACTGGTGCATAAGTGAGGAGGGCCCCGCCCACTTCCCCCTCCCCTCAGCCTCTCTCTCAGATTTGTGCAAATAAATCGGTGCTGCAGATGAACTATGATACTTCACGCGATGAGAGAAGTCGCAAAATCAACTGGAATGTTCAAACAAATTATAGAAAAAAATTAAATGTAAATCCGTGAAGACAGACGGACATTGGATTTTATATATAGAGAGAGATTCTGTATGTACAGTGAAACTAAAATCAAGTAAGTAGTTTATTCATTATTATTGTGTTATTAATTATATTTGTGTTTACATGTTTTATAAGTAAAATATACTCATTTTAGAAATATTTTTAATTCAAATTTGCTTTCAGTGACCTAATATCTGTAGTAAACTGCTACATTCAACTCATTAAAACAAATCTCTTCTTATTGTCCATATAAAGTGCATCCATTAATCCATTCAAAACCCCCGATTACCAACCCAAATACGCCGTAGGTATCGCTATATTCAAGGGTTAAAGTAGCAGCAGTCGTACATTAATAAAAGTCATAGGATCTTGGGGGGGGCTTCGCCAAGGCCTTAAGAAATGCTCGAGCCCACCATGCATGGCAGTAATTAGTATGGTCACATTGTTCAGAGGACGGTGAAATTCTTTCTTGCCTGTCCAGCCAACGTGCAACACGTCCCCACTCCCTGGCGCTGTAATAAGCAAAAATGGATGCAAACAGAAAAGTTTTGGAAGTTAGCACTAAGCACCTGCCACCATGTTGCCTTGTGTCAAGTGAAGTGATCCCCCCCACCCCAAGTTATCATGCATTTAATGTAGGCAGTGTGGCATGGCCCCTACTAGGAGAGGCGCTAGATTTAAGATCACAAGTTCTACTGACCCCACTATACCTAATGGCAGTGTGGTGCTGACCGGCGAGAGCCATTTTTTCCTTTTTATTTTTATTTATTTCACTGTGTCGAGTCTTCAGATGTTTTTGCCAAACCCCCCCATCTCCATTGTCTCATCAAGGCCTCTGATTGTGTGTTCTAAATGCCTTCTTGGCTGTAATCTCCCCATCCTATCATTTAATTGGATTCTGATTCAGTGTGCCAGATAAACCTGACACTGGGTGAGCTACAGGTGCTGACCAGGCCCCTAAGCCCACCTGCACACTAACACAGTAGAAAGTTGAGAGTTCTGTGACGGGCAGGGTGGCATGGTGGTGCCAGGGGTTAGTTCTTGTTGTCTCGTAATCGAGGGTCACGAGATGAACGAGCTAATCTGTGGAATAATGGAATATGGAATAAGGAAATGCGGAGTTAGTAAAAATTGATTATCCTTTATTTTATATAGTGCCTTTTGAAAGCATTGGATGGGGGTCTCAGAACAACTGCTTCTTTCCTTCCTGGCGTACTGACAGTTTTCCCACTCTCATGCAGTGGCTCAGTTCTGATTTCATTTCATTCAAATTAGTGAAGCAAGTTGAAAAATCATTAAATTTTTGCATAACAGCGCCATCTGCTGAGCGATGGGGAAGTGGGGCAGTTCCCTACCTGCCCTTAATGTTGAGATGCCACTGATTGAGATTTTTTTTTTTAATTCTTTTTTATTCTCACTTATTTATGGAATCTCTGAAAATTATGGGATAGCCACTATCTCCAAATCGGGCCACTTGAATTCCCACCGTTTTCAGACAAGAAATGTACCCTTGTTAAAGATGCAAACTTGAATATCCTAGTCAAACTGGCAAACCTGGCACACTGGGTCATCCGTGGCACTGTGCAAAACAAACTGCAATATTTAAAGGACACTGCAGAGAGTTAATTTGTGTTGTGGCCATTTTTATTGTCATGTTTTCGACAAGATGGATCCCTAAGTTAAATTTCATGTTGTGTCTCGGGGTGTGTCTCTTAGGAATGGGCACTCGCCAAGTCGGGTATTAAATATACCATCCAAAAAGTGTGCTCCTCCACTTACAAGGGCACCTTCTGTGGCTGCCCAGCACGGCTTGTGTTTTATCAACCAAAGCTGACATTCGGCCTTGACATCTGAGATTTTTAATTTGCCAGACAATGGTCGCAGACTGCTGATAATGTAACGTCATCCCCTTAAATAAGACTGCTGTTGTGCCATCGAGTTACAACGCGCCTTTAATTAGCTGTATAGCATGCGCTTAACGTTTTAATGCCCAAGAAATGGATTTTTGAGGGCAAGTGCAGTAGGCCTTAACCTGGCTGGAATTACGCGGTAAGCGAGCGGAAGAAGAGAGGCTTCTTAACCGCGGTGATCTAGGCCTGACAATGGCTGTCCCTCGCCCTCTAATGGCTAATTAGTACTAGGAAAGTGACATTTAATAGGCCTCAGGGGTATTCTGGACATGAAAATGGATCTCTTTATCTTATATTCTATTTTTTTTTTATCTGATACGATTTCAGAGAATTCCTAATGATGGCTGTAGCAGCTCCGCTGTAAGGTAACAGGAGATTCTCATCATCTGAAGGTTGAAATGTAGAATTAAAATGCCACTTTTTAACTGCTCACAATCATAAACACTGGGAGGAAAATAATATGCTCATTAATTTCAGAGGCGTTGTTCTTCCACCATGAATTTGTGCAGCGTGTGTGAGCCTGACAACATCTAACAGCTGACATGTAAGCATGGGTCGAAATCTGGTAGAAATATTAAAATACGATAAGCAGTGAGTAGCTCATCAATGAGCTTGGGGGGCCTACCTGCTTTATACAGACATCTGCCTAGCTGCTGAAACCCACCCATATCGTTCACAGGGCAGGAAACAGCTGTTTAGGGTGTCAGTCCATCACAGGGCCCAGACACTGGGTCAGCTAAGAGTTGTCAGTCAAGTGCCACAGGAGGGAGAGAGTGCAGCCCCTACACCCTGCTTCAGATCGTGTAGGGACACAGGGGGATTTTAAGTGATCAGCATAAGTTGGGACACCTGTGCAAATTGTGAGCTTCAACTTGCAAGGCTTCATTTACTTTGATTGCTGTGCTGCAGAACTTCTGTAGGTGGTAACTTATTAGTTGCTCCCTGAAGAATGCCCATTTTGAATATTATGAAGTTTCCTTTTTGTTCGGTTTTTGTTATCTTAAACTTTAAATGTAAACCTCTGGCAGTTTACTGCTTATCTTTTCACCATTTTAAGTCACTCAGTGCATTTCAACTAATTACATTAAAGGAAACACTAAAAAAAATGGAGGTGTTCTAAAACTATCAACTGGTTGTATGTATGTATGTGTATATATATATAATATGTAGAAGGCTGGAGGTGTGCCCTAAACCCCAGTTACACCAAAATAGTCCTGGGTTCAAATAAAGGGCTATTTATTACAAGAATACCTTGTAAAAACAATAAATAGGTAGTCTCTACTTACTTCGCTTTTACTCGCTCTCCACCATATATATATATATATATATATATATATATATATATATATATATGTATATGTGTGTGTATATATATGTGTATATTGAGGCTGGGAGCAGTGATGACAGGTCAAGCAAAAAGGAATCAATGGGACACTAAGCAAATTGTCCTGTTTAATTCTTAGTCCAAAGACAAAAAGGCAACACTTTCAGGCAATAAAGTAAATTGCCACTTGGGCACAATTACAAAGGAACAAACTCAAGACTGTCAAAATACGGGTCATTCCCTGGAGCTCCATCAGGCAGGCTGCTTTTGGTAGAAAATGATACCGTTTTTCCAAGAAGCCAGGCTTCTTATCACTCACACACTGCAAGGGGAGGGGCTAAGTACCTTCACTGGGAGGTTTCTTGGTCCTGCAGGAAGAGAAGGAGAAGAGAATGTTAGCAACAGCGCCCTCTGTTGCCCTGGCAGGTTATCATATATCTTGATTTTGTGTGTGAGGAGATCCTCTAATGCTAATGCATGACTGTGCGTTTGTGTGTATATATACAGGTGTGTGTGTGTGTGTATATGTGTGTGTATGTATATATATATATATATATATATATATAGTGTGGAATAAGACGCTATTTCAGTGCCAACCTGACACAGACTGACAGCGGATGTACGTAAAATTTCTCAGACTTGCGCAAATAAATCGATGCCACAACCGAACTATGATACATAGCACGATGAGAGAAGTCGCAAAATCACTTGAAATGTTCAAGCAAATTATAGAAAAAAAAATCTGACCTAAATCCGTTAAGTAGTTCTCTTGTGAAAAGCGGACAGACATACAGATGGACAGACAGACGCTTTGGAGATGCGGACAGATCACCTGCTTGCTTACTGCTCCTCCCCTGCCGTGCTGCATTGATCATTTTAAAGCCTGTACAGCAGCTGTCCTCACTTCGCTCGCTTACCCCCCCCCACCACTCACGTTGTGAAGGGGGGTGGGGGTTGCTGGCTAGCTGCTAGCTGCTACCGAGCTGTGTGTTCTGCTTGTCACGCTGCACGTCGATCATTTAAAAGCCTGTACAGCACCTGATTATTATTGTTCTTTTTTGCCTTCTTTTCTTTCCAATGCTTTTGTGTCTGTTTCCGACGTGCTGCTCTTTGTTCTTCGCTTAGTCGTTGACGTGCCATCTAGAACGTATAACATTTTTAAGAGCTGGGAGCACATGAAGTGTGTCTACCGGAAGCATTCCAACAACTGCTAGGTTAGATGTCCGTGATCTTGTTTTAAATTGTTTGTAAGTTGGGCGTAACGTGCAAAAGTCACCGTCTCATGGGACTCGCTTCCAAAGTTTATAAAGTCTAGTCTCGCAGGACGTCAAAGTGTCTTTCACGTCTCGACCCAAGATTTTTTTATATAATAGAGAGATGTATATATAATGTGTTTGTGTTTTTTGTTGGCATTTCTCCTTGGCCTCAGATCTTTAGCGGTGGTCCTAGCCCTCTAAGAGCCCCTCCCAGAATGTTCAAATTGACAGATTTCAAACATAAGTGTGTGTGTGGGGTGGGGGACGTCGTTTCAGACTATTTCAAGGTCCGTGATTATGACTCTGATGTTATTTTTGATGTTTGATCCTTTACAAGCCTACTGAGGACACCTTCCAGAGGGTGACAAATGACACATTTCTATTACAGTCGAGAATATTTAGACTTTAAACATCTAAACTGAAGCACCCATTGTTAGTTTTCTGAATCCGTAAGACACAATTATTCCTGTTCATTATGTACCTCATGAAGTAAATCTCTACATTTCTTATGAACCCCCTGCATTAAGGCAGCTTATGAGCTTCTGTGCCATTTCCCTCTGCGGGCGTCAAAGTCAACATGACCGCCAATGGCCCTCCTTGTCTGTCTCTTTCTGTGTCCTTTGTTACAGTCTAAGTTACAAACAACTAATTTCTTATGTAATTGCTGACACATGGATGGCATTTCCAACCTGCACAGTTAATTTTGCATTTCACAGAGTCTCGTGTGCCCCCTCAGTAACAGAAAGTATGTAGAAACCCGGTAAAGGAAAGCATTCTTTTTGTTTTGTGTTTTTTTTGACCCCCTCCAGGTCACTCCCCCCGCCATTGCTCCCTGTTGATTTACAAGCCTGTGTTTCTGTGTTTGCCCGGCCGTTATGTATCCTGAGATCCTTATTAATTTCGACTGATAAGCTGCAATTGCTTCTCTCCACTTTCATTAGTTCCGCCTGGAAAGACAAACATCTTTATAATTAAGTCAGGTGAGTGTTAATAAACAGAAATCATAAACGCACGATCCCCATTTCCACCTTACTGTGTAGGTGACACTAAGCCTGCCGTCCTCCTAAAGGCGAATTAAAGCTGCCAGCCTGTGTTTGAGTTTTGTAACAGCACACTGGCACTGTGCTTAGTGCAGCTGCCTTACAGATCCAGCATCCTGTGTTCGGACCCCCTCATCCATGTGGACTTCTCATGGTCTCCCCATTTCTGGGTTCAGTTCTTCCCTGGGCACATACCAAAGATGGAGTGTGTGTGTGTTTTTGCTTGATTGGCAGCTCTAGATTGGCACACCTGGCACTGTTACCTGCCAAACTGGTGCATTGTGTGTATCACGTTGCGATTTTCAAATGTCTTGTTGTCGCAGACTTTACTGTATTGCTCATATTTATGAAATTAGTCATCATATACAGCGCTTTTAAAAAGCATTCACCCCCCTTTGGGCATTTTTACGTTTTTGTTGTTCTACAACACTGAATCCCAGGGGATTTAATTTGGCTTGTGTGACGCTGATCAAAAGAAAGACTCTTTTTAAAGTTGCAAGTGACAACACATCTCTGCAAAGTGCTCGAAATTAATTACAAATATAAAACGGCACATAAGTGATATCGTTTGTATTCACCACCTTCACGCCAGTGTTGAGTCAGTGACCACCTTGATTCTGTGTGCACAGACCACCCCCCCCC
>JANRMT010062817.1:19349207-19366328 GCA_026402145.1 Polypterus bichir lapradei
TATATATATATATAATATCAGTTGAGCCATATTTCCTCATTCAGTCTCTGTTAGGTGTCACGGTGGTCGTGAGTGAACAGCCTTCATCAAGATCTTTCACATGTTATATAGTGCCTTTCCTATCTACTTATTTTCTTCTTCCTCTTTTCCCCATTTCTATGCGGGGTTGGTTTGCTTGACCAACCTTCTTCAAACAACGCAGTCCTGCACCTCCTCGCCAGTCAGACCCTTCTCCTTCACATCTTCCTTTACTGCTTTCATCCATCCACCTCTGCTTTGGCCTTCCTTGCTTTCTCTTCCCCATGTCCATCACTCTTTTACCCACCTCTTCATTGTCTTTTCTCATCACTTGTCTATACCACTTCTGCCTACTTTCCTGTATTTTCTTAGATATCTCTCCCAGATTTGTTGTAGAAGGTGTGACAGATAGGGGGCGCTCTCCTCCCCTTGAACGCTCAGACTTGACTCCAGACACCAGATAACAGTCCAATAATTTGACTTTTTATTATGACACAGTGCACATAGCACCCTCCTCTCCACAATATTCATATAATTAATCACAATACACTAATCAATAAATCCACCACTCCCAGACGCGTTGCCACCCTTCCACCCAGCTCAGCTGAACTCTGGGGTCTCCCACAGTCCTTTTTATAGTCCCTGACCAGGAAGTGCTTCTGAACCCTCAGTCCATGTGACTTCTTAGCACTTCCGGGTCAGATCAAAACTCTTCTTTTCTTCGTCAGCCCGGAAGCACTTTATTTCTTCCGTCCTTATGACCTGTAAGTACTTCCGGGCTGTATGTAAAACAAACGTTTCTGTGTCTCCCTGCAGTGTCCCCTGGTGGCCCCAATGTTATCCAGCAGGGCTGTGTATTAAAACTCCATAGTCCATGATGCCCTGCTGGAATTCGTGACCTCTCCACGTTACAGGGATGGCTCCATCTGGCGGCCTGGGGGTATTGACCGGGATGACTAGCCGGCCATAGACCACAAAGGCCATCATTGATGATTTTCTTCTTCTTCTCTTTCCACGTCTGTGTGTGGTTGATGTGTCTGAACAATTCTCCATACTGACTGGTCCTGCACCTCCTTGCCAGTCAGACCCTTTTCCTTCAGATCTTCTTTTGCTTTATCCATCCACCTCCCCTTTGACTTTCCTCGTTTTTTCTTCCCCACGTCCATCATTCTTTTGCCCACCTCCTCATTATCTCTCCTCATCACACGTCCTTACCCCTTCAGTCTACCTTCCTGTTCTTTCTTAGATATCTTTCCCACATTTATTGTAGAAAGCCATCATTGATGATGATTCTTCTTCTTCTCTTCTCACTTCTGTGTCTGGCCGATATTCTTGATTATCCTTCTCCATACTGACTGGTCCTGCACCTCCTTGGCAGTCAGACCCTTTTCCTTCAGATCTTCTTTTACTTTATCCATCCACCTCCATGCTGGCCTTCCTCTCTTTCTCTTCCCCACATTCATCACTCGTTTGCCCACTTCTTCATTGTCTCTCCTCGTCACACGTCCATACCACTTGAGTTTACGTTCCTTTACTTTCTTGGATACATCTGCCCCACTTTTGTTGTACCTCTGATGGTCTCCTTTCTCATTCTGTCCTCTACTTATTCATCTCAACACGCATTCCAAATTCTTCTCCTGCGCCCCCCTCTACCACCCATGTCTCCGCTCCATTCATCGCTGCTCTCTTTATAAACCTTGAACCTTCGGCGTAATTCCTCCATCACACGATACTCCTGACCTGTCCTTATTTTGTAAACACAAACGTGGCCCTATGACTGCGTTGCGTTTGGATCGGGTCTCTGGTACTGTGACGGTACATGGAGGCCGAGAGTCCTGGCGCTACGTGTTTTGTTTATGTGGCGAAACATAACGTGTAAAATTTGAAACCGACAAATCGTCAAGTATAATAGTAATTCTTTACTTTTACGTAGCGCTTTAGTTGCTGCTCTCTTTGCAAACTCCATGCAGGGAGGACACGGGATGCAAAGCAACAATCTGCGGCACTTCCATTACGCCAGCCACCTCCACTGGTGTACTGTGCAGCATAATGTTGTGTTCAAACACAGCATTTCTGAAATCGGAGAATATTAACAGCAGGTTAGTTATGAGCTCTGCATTCCATAAAAAAGTAGTTATGTAGTCCTGTAAAGCAATCGTTGCTTAATTTGACTGAATTAAATTTAAAATGTCTCAATGCATGGACTGCATCCTGTCGTTCCCCTCTGTTTCTATCATATAATGGCTTTCATACCTTGCAATAATGAGAAAGAAGCACAGATAAAGTCCATACATCAAAAATACAATCCAAATAGATAACCTGACCATGGGAAGGGCTCTATATAAATAAAATGTAGTGTTATTTTTATTATTATTAAGTTGTTAGTTGTCAGATGTTTTTCAATTTGGATGATTTTCACTTTGAAGGACTGGAAGAGGCGGGTTCAGCTGGTCGGGAACCAGAAGTGACATCATTGGGGACACGATTGTCAGTCACAGCTTCTGGAGAGAGGGGAAGAGGACAGGCATCAAGTAACAGCGCCAGCCCCTGGTTAGGAGTGTAATTACACTCATATGAACCTTTCAGTTGTCTCCTAAGCACACGTGTCTGACACTATATTTTAATTATTGTGACCAGGTGCGTAATGAAAGTTCATTACGTTTTAAGTCATTATTTTGTTCTTCATTGCCCTCAAGATGGTGTCAGAGCCGGTTTTCACTTGGGAGGACAGGAGGAGACGGGTTCAGTTTGTCAGGAGGAAGTGACATCACTGGGAACACGACTGTTAATCACTGCTTCTGGAGAGAGGGGAAGAGAACAAGCATCAAGTAACAGCGCCAGCCCCTGGTTAGGAGTGTAATTACACTCATATGAGCCTTTCAGTTGTCTCCTAAGCACATGTATGTAGCACTATATGTTAATTATTGTGGCCGGATATGTAATGACAGCTCGTTGTTAATTGTAATTCATGAGATGCTCTTCATTCCCCCTTAAGATGGCATCAGAGCTGGTTTTCACTTGGGAGGACAGGAGGAGGCGGGTTCAGCTCGTCAGGAGGAAGTGACATCACTGGGGACACGATTGTCAGTCACTGCTTCTTCAGAGAGGGGAAGAGGACAGGCATCAAGTAACAGCGCCAGCCCCTGGTTAGGAGTGTAATTGCATTTATATGAGCCTTTCAGTTGTCTCCCAAGTGGACGTGTGTGTGACACTCTATGTTAATTATGGTGGCCCAGTGCGGTAATAACAGCTCAGCACTGCAGTAAGAAATTTTGGGTTGTTCCATTATATTTGTTGAAAGGCACAAAGAAAAAAAGAAATGAAAATAGTACTCTTTGGCGCGTGTCCCTCCTGTGGGATTTCAAAAAGAGGACTGAGGTTAAGCTCTGTCTGGTTTTAACGGAGCTTCCGTCTGGCGGGTTTGCTGCGCCCCAAAAGTGACACTTCCTTCTGCTACGCCCAGCTTAAAGCCTTCACCGGGTTGCTTCTCGGCACTGAGGGGAAAAAAAGGAGATGACTGTGTTAGCGGCAGCACCCCCTTTCATCTTGGTGGGTTATTACGTACTGCGACTGAGCCTGCGAGACCTCTGATGTGCGTGTGGGACATGATATATAGCGCCTTTCACATCTGGAGTTCTTGTGTGCGTTTGGTTGGCTGGCAATTCTAAGTTCGCCCTCGGGAGGAGTGCCAATATGTGAGCTAGTCTTCTAGCACCCCATCCAGGGTTGGTGCGCCCCATTTCTGCCAAGAAAAGATTCTGGGAAGCAGAAACCTAAATCGGATTAAGCAGGATAAAAAAATGTTATGTCATAAATTGCCCCAAATATTTGTATGTGTGTGTTTTGCCCAGAGGGGACTGGGCGGTCTCTTGGTCTGGAATCCCTACAGATTTTATTTTTTTTCTCCAGCCTCTGGAGTTTTTTTTTTGTTTTTTCTGTCCACCCTGGCCATCGGACCTTACTTATTCTATGTTAATTAATGTTGACTTATGTTTATTTTTTATTGTGTCTTCTGTTTTTCTATTCTTCATTTTGTAAAGCACTTTGAGCTACATTTTTTTGTATGAAAATGTGCTATATAAATAAATATTGATTGATTGATTGATTGTGTCTGTGTCTTTCCCCTGTGATGAACAGGCGCCCCGAGCAGGGATTGTTTCTGCTTTGGGTCCAGAGTGACCCTGCTCTGGTGAAGTGTGTGTAAAAGATGGATGGATGGATGGATGTTATACATTTGGAAGTAGCCCAGCAGTTCATGAATCGAGCTGTGCAGCGACCCAGACCCTTGTCCAGGACTCTATGTGTGGAATGGTGGGACCACTTAGTGCTGTGTATTGTTCTGCAAAAAGAGGAGCAAATAAAATAGGGAAGTAACTCCATACCTTATATACCTGCTCTCATGGTGGCCACTGCCCATTTGGACTCATCTAACACTCTGCACGACTTTGTCAAGTTTCGCTTGGCACTGCTTCACTCGTCACTGGCAGAGGGAGAAGGCCGTCACTTCTTTTCACCATGTTTGCTGTCGAGGGTTTGTGTGAAATCCGCCCCATCACTCCCCCCCCATGGGTTTTTTTTTTTTTTTTTAGGGGAATTCTCAGTGGAACCGCTAAGTAAAATGGCCATTTGACAGCTTTCCGCTGTTGGGCGTTTTGTCTCCTGCCCGGTGTCTTGTATCTCGGCGATGTGCCTTTTGCGTCTCTTGATCCTTGAGATTTGGTTGACAGCTTAATTACCTTCACATCCATGAGAGTGCAGCTCCAGTGTGTTGCCGCTCATTATTCAGTGCCGTCTGCCGTGAAATCACTGTCATTACTTTGTGGAAGGAAGCCGGCCGGGTCTAAAAATAGAGCGGGAAGTGCCGAGGGGCCCAGCGTTCCTTGCTCGCCTGCTTATTGCGATCCCGTGATGGTGGTGGTGATGTGTGTGTGTCTGAGACGGGATGGGCTTCTCTTAAAAACGAGGTCAGCGTGAGAAGGGATGCCCTTCATCATTTTTTTTTTTTTTAAGGATTCCCGAAACTGCAACTGGCAGAGTCTTCTGGGAGTGGGAATGACGAGCTGTTCGGAGAAAGCTGCAGCAGCTCTGAATGTGGGTCGAGCACGATGGTGCAAGTGCTGAAGACTGATGTGGGAATCTCACACCAGAATTGCTGGGTGAAAATCAGACTCACCGGGTTCTTGTCTGTATGCTGAAAGTTACTGCATGGCATCTGGGTGGCACTGTGGTGCTTCGTGGGTAAACCTGAACTTGGGTTCAAATGGAATACCTGGGGATTTTGCACGTTCTCCCCGTGTTTTTGTGTCCTCCAACATTCCCAAAGACATGCAGGTTTGGCTTACTGGCGACTTTTAAAGTGGCACCATATGGGTGTGTGTATTAGGAGGTCTTATGATGGACTGGCATCCTGCCCAATACTGACTAGATAGGCAACATCCAGAATTCGGTTAGGCCGATCGTAAAGTGTTATTCTGTAAACGAAAGACATCTTTTGGAGTGTGTGACGTCAAATTGAAGAGATTCCTCCGTCTTTCTGTTTCTAAACCCGCTTTATCCTGAGCAAGGTTGCCCACCAAGCAACAGTGTGCCAGTCCATCACAGGGTGACATACTCACCCCAGCCATTTCAACTTCTGCACGTCTTTGGACTGTCGGGGGAGGGGGGCATGTGGACACGGGGAGACCCTGCAAACTGCACGTCCCCCAGAAAGTGATCCCTGACCTCTTTGTTGCAAGGCAGCGACACTACCACTGCGCCCCCTAATGTAATACATTGAGTCGTAAATGTTACTTAGTCATCCGTCATCCAGTGCAATACCATAACCACCTGGGGGGTCCACGCTGCCCCAAATGTCTTTGGAGGTCTGTACTTGGGCTGACTTTGAGCCATCTCCTTTACTGTCCCCCATTAAAAGCATCCTGCAGTGACCCTTTCACTTTGCTCTGGAAGTCACAGGCGCCTGACGCTGATTTGTGACGGTGCTGCTGCACGCCATCATTGGCAGTCACTGTCAGGAGAGCTCAGGTTGATTGTGTTTTATACGCCGCAGACGTGTTATTCATCAAGGGGCTTCACGACCTTGATGTCGGAGGAAGGTGGTATTAGTGTGTGCTGGCAGCTAGTGAGACTAAACATCTAGCAGTGCCAACTCCTTTATCATGTCAAGTGACCTTCTGCATAACACCATAATGACCAGCAGCCATCACACAGACGACTGACTAGCAGGGCGGTGAGTCCGTGAGCAAAAGAGTAGGGGTGGGGGGTATGACTGCAGGGACTGTAATAACCCTGTGCCTTGACTTGTTGTTCAAGGCGTGGTGGAGGGAAGGATTGAGAGTCTTTGTAAAGGAGGGGGAATCCTCCATACCTGGCATGGTGGTCAAGAGCAGGAGAAACTGGGGTTATGGCCCAGGGAACTTAGTATGGCAAACCGGTGACAATGACACACTCTGAGGCAGACTGACAAGGTGTAATAACGGCCACACGTCACCGAGTCCAGCTAACTCAGTCTTTTATACATGCTGTCATGGTGGGCACGGCCTACATGTGCCTCACGAAGAGGTAAAAAAATATTAAAAAACCAAATGGTAAGTCCACATGGTGGGCCTTTAATAGCATACAACACTCGGAGCTGGAGGTCAGCCAGTCACTCACTTTGTAACACTGAATATCTCACTGCAGGTCTATTGTATGTAGCGCCTTTCATTTCTAACTGTTCCATATTCTGTATTTCACACCCGTTTACTGTATTTATATCTTTCTATATATCTATCTCCTTTCTTTCTCTCCCTTCATTTCTCTATCTCATTCTCTTTCCTATCCTCTCAAAGGTGCTTTCGTTATGCCATCCCTGCGACCCCCACACTCAGTCTGCTGTCCTGCACCCTCCGCTTGAGGTTCACTGTTCCACCTCAGTTTGCTGCCCGTAACTCCATTATCCACAGTGTTGCACCAACTAAACAGATGCAGCTGTATATATTCTGTATTTCACACCTAACTATTATATGTAGTTCCTTTCATGCCTGCCTGATAGATAGATGGGAAAAGGCACAATATAACCGGCAGATGTAAAGGGCACGATATAGTAGATAGAGACAGATGTGAAAGACGCTACATAATAGAGATAGAGCACTATATAATTGAAATAGATATACAGATGTGAAAGACTAAATAGACGGACACAGATAGGTAGGAAAGGCACAATACTGTATAACAGACAGATGTGAAAGGCTCTATATAGTAGGTAGAGGTGAAAGGAACTATAGAATAGACAGATATACAGTATAGATAGATATGTAAGGCTAAATAGACATGTAGATACGAAAGGCACTATACAACAGACAGATGTGAAAGGCACTATATAATAGAGAGAGATTGATATGAAAGGCACTACTTAATAGACATAGATACATAAATATTATAGGTTAAATGGATAGATGCAGGCATATAGTTAAGAAAGGCACTATATATATATAACAGAGAAATGTGAAAGGCACTATATAATTGAAATAGATATATAGATAAGTGTAAAAGGCTAGATAGATAGATAGATAGGAAAGACACCATATAACAGACAAATGTGAAAAAGACTATATAGTGGATAGAGATAGAAAGATGTGAAAGGCACCATATAATAGAAATAGATATATCGCTAGATTTGAAAGGCTCAATAGACAGATTCAGATTGATAGAGTGTAAAGGCACTACGTGATAGATAAATTGCGCCTTATCTATCTATCTATTATATCTTGGCTTTCTTGTCTATTTGTCTATATGTATCGTGCCTTTCATGTCTAGAGTATCTACAGTATATATGTCTTTCATATAGTGCCTTTTAAATTCACTGGTCTTTTTATTATGTAGTGCCTTTCACATCTTTCTATTTCTATTGTATAGCACCTTTCACATCTATCTGTTTTCTTTCTCATGTGTCCTGTCTATTGTGTAGTACCTTTCTTGCAGGCAGTGCCTTTACTATTCATCTGTTATTTAGTGCCTTTCATGTTTATCAATATCTATTTATTATGTAGTGCTTTTTCCTCGCTGTCTGCTCTATTATATAGTGCCTTTCACTTCTATCTATTATCAGGCACCTTTCCTGTCTGTCTATTGCAGAGTACCTATCTTGTATCTCTTGCATGCAGTGCCATTCTTATTGATCTATTTTTTTAGTGTTTTTCAGAGGCCTCTATACCTCCCTATCTATTATATTGCACTTTTCCTATCTCCACTGTATATTGCCTTTCACATCTACAGTATCTATTATATAATGCCTTTCTTGTCTATCCAGTTATTATATAGTTCTTTTTGTACTGATATAGTGTCTAGTGCCCGTCTGTTTATGTATCCATCATATTGTGCCTTTTCTGTCTGTCTATCAAAGGGTGATGACTAAAGGACATGAAATTCACTGGCAGCTTTGTGTAGTATGATGGCAGTTTTCACAAGACATGAAGTCATCAGTGTGTCGCAAGGACCCTCCATGGCGAGTCGTCCTGGTAAGAGTGCACAGCTGCAGCGGAGCCCCTCTGCTCATCCCTTTGGGGTCATGAGGCTCACGCGATGTCAAGTCCTATGAGCGGTCCGGTCACACGTGTCTTGTTCCAAATGTCATTCCTGTTCCTGAGTAAACGGGCCCAATTCTTTGAAAGCCCCCCATGTAAAAAGGTGAAGCTGGAGTGTGATGCGTGAGTGGCACATTTTAAGACGTAGACATCAGCGCCCCCTGGTGCTGCCTTGCCAAAGAAGGCGCAGGTCCTGGGTGGGCTCCAATTCTGTTAAACTGCACGTGAATTTTGTTGTGAGCAGCCCTCGTGTGACAAGGCAGGGCAGAGGCAATGTCAGAAGTGACACTCCTCGCCTCCTCGGCTTATGCCTGCATTTTCTAATACTGGGGGCGACTGGTGGGATTTCAAGCAGACACACCAGTCCGCATCTGAGCACTTCCTCCATCCTGGAAATGGGAACTAATTAAACGGCGAGACGAGGGGGGCACCGAGACCTGACTTTTTGCTGGCTGGCTTAGTGGCGATGGGCGAGTCAGTTGGGCAGCACCAAGTGGGATATTCACTACATTTTAACAAAATTCATTCATCTGACTTCTCAACCTAATGGACCGGCGTCTCATTCCCCCTACTTTGTGACAAGCAGCGTTGTCACCTGAATTTTCAGAAATAACCAGAAAATGTGTAATGGACGGAAAAAGCAATGACAAACATTGACATGTTTAATAAGGTATATACGGAAATTTTAAATTAACTACCACAGCAGTACGAGTCTGCCTCGTAAATCCAATCATCCAAAAACAGAAGCACAATGCAGTGGCTGATAAGCAGCAAACGGCAAAATCGAGCTTAGGGGGCAGAACATCAAACAGGACTCGTCCTCACTGAAGCCCACCACTCCAGCTTCAGTTTCCTGTTTTCTGACAATATCATTTATGGCACCGGCCTTCCTTGATGCCCTCCATGACAGATTTTGCCGGTTCACAAGAGCAGCACGTGTTCTGGCACTACGCAGACGTCGTAGTGTGTCGTCGGGGCACAATTCACCAAACTCCATCCATATATGTAAAATAGAATGTCTGTCCGTCTGTCCGTTCGTCTGTCTTCCTGTCCATCAGTCAGTCCATCCATCCCTCTGTTTGTCCATCTGTCTGCCTGTCTGTTCGTCTCTCTGCCTGTCCGTCACTCTCTGTCCATCCATCTGTCTGTTCCTTCGTCTGTCTGTCTGTCCGCCTCGCCTGTCTGTCCATCCACCCTTCTGCATGTCCGTTCATCGGTCTGTCTGTTCCCTAAACAATCCTACCCCCCTCTTTGACTGATCTGGACCACATTTTTGCCTGTTTGCCCTCTAGGACCATGTGGACAAGATAGACTACTTTGGAACCCAAAATTTTCACCCGGGGGGGGGTTCCCAGTGTTTTTTTTTTTGTCCCTGTATGTCACAGTTTGTACACCAGTGCCACCTTCTGGCTCAGAGCAAGTGAAACATCTGAAGAGACTGAAGCAAGACTAGCAGACCAAATGAGCAGAGCTTAGCATAACTTGCCCGGTCGACGCTGTGTGCTGCTTCTGTCGACTGTCATATAAAATGGAGTGTCGTGTGCTTTGGCAGGCTGTGCTGGGTGAGGCCTGATTGAGAGTGGAAGTGCAGTGCCACACCAGGGTGAATCAGAGGGGGGTTGTTTAACCTTTTTTAATAATTTATACCCTTGAACTGTGTGGACAAGTCAAGAGATGACAGCATTCATGGCTACAACCCAGCAAGGAGACACTAAAATTATGGAGTCCAATCAGACCCGAAAATGTCAAATTCTCGACTCATGAGAGCAGAAACACTGATGGAGAGGTGGTGTGGATGAAGGACGGGACAGCTAGAAATAACAACAGGGTCACTATTTTAAAAATCACATAAACCTTTTATTTTGTCTCTTTAGCCCATTCTGCCAATATACCTGGGCAATGGCGGGCGCTTCGGCTAGTCTACATATGCTGTAAATAAAACCGAATGTCTGCCCGTCTGTATCGTTGCTATTCAAGCCTACATCCTGTGACTGAGCTGGTCCAGATTTGGCATAGTTGCTGTCTCAGAACAAACAGGCGAGGACTTCTATGGAACCTAAAATTTGGACCCTTGGGGGTGCCAGTGTTTCCCCCACACATGCTATAGTTTGTACACCAGCACCACCTGCTGGTTCAGATCAAGTGAAACATCTGAAGAGACTGAAGCGAGACTAGCAGACCAAATGAGCAGAGCTTAGCATGACTTACCCGCTTGATGCCGTGTGCTGCTTCATATAAAATGGAGTGTCGTGTGCTCTGCCAGCGGGTGTGCTGGGTGAGGCCTGATCGAGAGTGGAAGTGCAGTGCCACACCAGGGCGAATCAGAGGGGTGTTGCTTAACTGCTACTTTGTCGGCCATTCTTAATAGTTTATACACTATGAACTGTCCACCTTGAACTAGGAGAACATGTCAGACAGCATTCATGGTTACAATGCAATAAGGGGTCATGGCAATTCAGGAATGCATTTGGACCCAAAAGATCAAATTCTCGAATTACGAGAGCAGAGACATCAATAGAGAGGCGGTGTGGATGACGGACGGGTCAGCCAGTGATAACAACAGGGTCACCATTTAAAAAACACATAAAGCTGTGCTTTCCTTCCTTAACCCATTCTACCCAATTATACCCGGGCAACGGCGGGTACTTTCGCTAGTCTTTGGTGATGCACGGACTAGTAGTGAAGTTTTAGTGATGCGCAGAATCAATCATTTTTTATTAATATGTACAAAACAAATAAATTGGTATACGCTGTGGCCGAGTGCGGTAATGACAGCTTTGGAAGCGGCGAAGAAATTTTGGGGTGCCAACTGGGTCTGGAGACAGAAATTCAGACAAAAGGTAAACAAAAAAAAGACACCCAGAAGTGTTTGTCCCTTCGGTGGGATTGTCAAGGCTGTTGCTTCTAGCGGAACTCCTTCTGGTGGGCTGCTCTGGGCAATAAGTGACACTTGAATCTTGTTTCTGACAGCAACACGTATAGGCAGGGACCAACCTTGAGCAACAAGCCGGCCCACTGCTGGACCCCTTGGGGGTCAAGACAGGAACCGATCCTGGACAGGACACCTGTCCACCATATAGTCTAATAGTCCATGTATCTTTTTGCTGACCTGACAAATATAGCTGAGGTGGTGGAGGAGGGTGGAGCCCACCTGGACAGTAACAGGAATTAACGTTAGACAACTAGCTGCCCCACTGCAGGTCCTAATAATTCATCTGTCCCTGACTATACTGGGGGGTCAAGACAGGAAGTGATCCTGGGCAGGACACCAGTCCGCCATGTGGTCTGATAGCCCATCTGTCCTTTTACTGACCTGCCAAATGTAGCTGAGGTGGTGGAGAGGGTGAAGCCCACCTTGACAGCAGCAGGTATAGGCAGGAGCCAACCTTGGACAACAAGCCAGCCCACTGCAGCTCCTAATAATTCAGCTGTCCCTGAAAACACTGGGTGGGTCAAGACAGGAACCAGTCTTGGGCAGGACACCAGTCCGCCAAGTGGTCTGATAGTCCATCTGTTCTTTTCCTGGCCTGCCAAATATAGCTGAGGTGGTGGAGGAGGGTGGAGCCCACCTTGGCAGCAGCAGGAACTAACCTTGAGCAACGAGCTGCCCCACTGCAGGTGCTAATAAGTCATCTGTCCCTTGCAACACTTGGGGGTCAGGACAGGAAGTGATTCTGGGCAGGACACCAGTCCACCACATGGTCTGATAGTGACGTGCCACATAACAAGCCGGTCCACTGCCGGCCATCTGTCCCTTTCCCAACCCGCTGAAAGCAGCACAAGGTTGTAGATTAGCATTCAATACAAGAAAAGAACCAACCCTGGGTGGATAGCAGTCAGCTGCAGGGCCTGATGGTCTGCCGGCACTTTGTCTCATCTCCTGGGTCTCATTTGCTGTGTTTCTGCGCCACTAGTGGGTCACAGGCTGCCGCCAATGGGGGGGTCGCATGTTTCTGTTGTTTCTAGTGGTAGTGGGTCACCACATTGACGACTGTGCTCGATTTCTGACCGATCGTGCTTGATTCTCCATTTTGTAATCCCCTACCAGCCCACTCTGATGTTCATGCTGAATTCACCAAGGTTGACCAATCCCCTCCCCTCACCGCTCCTCAAGCTCTGATGATCCCACTCAGTAAACTACGTTGGTGGGCTGTGACACCAGAAAGGTTGAGAAACACTGCAGTAGAGCGCAGCCCAGCGACGTCAGGATCAGGACAGGAACCCACCCAGGATGGGACGCCACCATCACTTCTTTATCTGACCTGCATAATTCAAGGCCAGAAGCCAATTTGGCAACATTGGGCTCCAGGCAGGAACCAACCCTGGACAAGGCATCCTTCACCAACAGGGGTCCCACATAATTCATCTGGAGTCTGAGCCCATCCTGATAGCCTACCTCCCTGGATGGTTTGTAAGTCCTTTGCATGGCCTTTGCTTAACCATCCATTTTCTTTGTATCTGCATAATGGAGTTGAAGGTAATAGGGAGCTGGAGTCCAGCACAGCAGCATCAGCTACAAGGCAGGAACCAACCCTGGATGGGGTGCCAGTCTAATTCTGAGCCTCACAGTCCAGCAGTCCTAATTCTGACCTGCTTAATAGATTTGAAGAATGGAGAATACACTGGAAACACGGGCCGGAACCCAACTCAGAGTGAGACGAGTGCAGTGCAGGGGCTAATCATCCATCCATCCATCCATTGTTTGTCTGACCTGTCATGGGGGGCCAGAACTGAATAGTAGGCTCAAGGCAGAAACCAGTTCTGAATAGGATGCCAGTCCATTGAGGGGTCTAATAATCCAATCGTCATTCCATTTGGAGTCGGAGTCCATCCTGGTAGCAGCTAACCCTGGATGGCATGTCTTGCTTTTGTGTCCTGCTCAATGCAGTTGAAGGTCATGAGGGGCTGGAAGGCGGCACAACAGCATCAGGTACAAGGCAGGAAGCAAACTGGGATGGGGTGCCAGTCCAGTCCTCAACCTAAT
Organism: Polypterus bichir lapradei; assembly: GCA_026402145.1. Classification (NCBI taxonomy): domain Eukaryota; kingdom Metazoa; phylum Chordata; class Cladistia; order Polypteriformes; family Polypteridae; genus Polypterus; species Polypterus bichir. The sequence continues at coordinate 19,362,774 of JANRMT010062817.1, forward strand.
AACTCGTGAGTCAGTTGTATGGCCTGCTTAATTCAGTTCAAAGTGGTGAAGTGGCTGAAGGGACAAGGTCTGGCCTGGGTGCCACGCCATTGAAAGGCATCATCATCATCATCATACCAGTTCTTTGTACAATATAGTATTGTAGTAAACTGCAGTGGGCAATTCATCAGGATCAGATGACCATAACAAGATCAAATGTGATGTTATCCACGAGTTAAGGCATCAGGTAACTAAGACCACGTCTGCAATCTTAGAAAGGATACTTGTGTGATAATAGGCTGGGAACCTGAGATGGCTGGAGGGCACGTTAAATGGGCATGAAAGGAAAGCAAAAAAAAAAAAATGGTGATAAGTGGGAGCAGAAGGAAAGATGAGCCAAAGCAAAATCAACGAAGCACCACCCATACCAGAGCTGAAGGTGGTCTGCATGTAAGGAATTGGTGAATGGAGAAAGTGTAGCAGTGGGATGGAACTCCCCAAAGCCTTATGTGATATAACGCCTTTCACTTGGAATACCTCTGTAAGCGGCTCAATGACCACGGCGTGCGAAGAGGTGCTGGGGGGGGTCTCTCATTCACCTGACCTGTAGTCACTAAGCGCTCTAGGGCCTCCTACCTTCACGTACATTTTCATAGTAAACACTGGCATATGGGCAGCATGTCTTTAGATTAGATCTCTATCTATCTATCTATCTATCTATCTATCTATCTATCTATCTAGTGTGTTGTATATAGTGCCTTTCATATCTATCTATCTATCATAGCGCCTTTCCTTTATCTATCTATTATATAGTGTCATTCTTATATATCTATCTAATTTATCTATGCAGTATACCTATCCATCCAACATAGCGCCTTTCCTTTATCTATTTATCTATTATATAGTGCCATTCTTATCTATCTATCTATCAATCATATAGTGCCTTTCCTATGTACTTCTTTTATGGTCCCTTTAGGTATTATAAGATAGATAAGGCACTATATAACAGAAGAAGTGGAAAGATACTAAAGGATAGATAGGTGAAGCATTATACAACAATTAGAAAGGAAAGGCACTATATAAAAGCTAGATAAATAGGAATGGCATTGAATGTATTATATAGTGTCTTTCTTATGTAACTCTAATATAGTGCCTCACCTATCTATCATATCGTGCTTTCCTATGTAACTCTTGTTATTCCCTAGGAAAGCTATTCTAAGATAGATAAGGTGCTATATAACAAAAGAAGAGGAAAGGTGCTATGGGAATAGATACAGTAAGTGAGGCACTTTGTAAAAGCTAGATAGTTACTGTAGGAAATTAACTCTATTATATAGTGTCTTTCTTATTTAACGATTATATAGTGTCTCACCTATATATCTTATAATACCTTGCAATATATAACAGATTGGTAGAGAATGTAATTTATAATATATAGTTAGAAAAGAAGAAGCTGTATGTATCTATCTATCATATAGTGCCTTTCCTATCCATCTTTCTTATATAGTGACTTTCATATCTATTTTATAGTTTTCTATCTATCTATCTATCTATCTATCTATCTATCTATCTATCTATCTATCTATCTATCATTGCACGGTGGTCAAGAGCAGGATGATGAAGATCTGTGGTTCTCTTTATGTGCCCGGCCGGTGACATTGACACCCACTGAGGCAGGCTGGCACACTGTAAGAATGTTTGCCCCTCATCGAGTCCTGTCAGTTATATATCATATATGTTGTATATTGGATCTGCTGTCTTGGTGGGCACAGCCTAAATGTGCCTCATGAAGCAGTCAAAATATAATAAAAACCAAACAGGGGTAGTCCACGTTTCTAAACTGGTGGAAATTTGATAGCATACAGTACTCAGAGCTGGAGGTCAGCCAGTCACTCACTTTTTGTAACTCTGAATATCTTGCTGCAGGTCTACTGTATGTAGCGCCTTTCACGGCTAACTGTTGCACATTCTGTTTATTGTATTTATATCTCCTTTCTTGTCTTTTTCTCTTTCTCTCCCTTCATTTCTCTGTCTCACTCTCACTTTTGCAATCCCCCTGATTCCCCCCATTTCACTTGAGGTTCTCTGTTCCGCCTCAGTTTGCTGCCCCTAACTCGGTTATCCCCAATTTTGCACCAACTGAACAGATGCAGCAGAGAGACGTCCACAGGTTGGTTTTCTAACAAGTGAATGGATGACGTCTGGAGCACAGATGCTTGTAGGGGCTGCAGGGACGCAGCTGTAATGTCCGCCGCTGCCATATGGTCACCAGCTCAGGAGCATGCGGCCATCTGCAGGGTGACCGGCTCTCCAGTGCCAACACCGTGTCTCTGTCTCTCGCTCCCTCTTTTATTTATTTATTTTTTTAGAATGTGACTTAATCAAATAACCCCGGGGGTTTGGACAATATCTACCTCATTAAATTCTGAAACCAGCTGAAAGCTGGTGAGCCGGCAGCGTCCCACAGTGCGTAATCACATTGGCGCGGCGGGGGTTCAGATCACGACTTGCCACCGGGAATCCTCATTCAATCAATCAGCCAATCCATGCTGTATATCACTATTTTTAAGATGGATGTTTCATATTAAGTAATCAATCTGCCTTCCGCAGCACCTCTGAAAAGGAGCACAACACGTGTAGAAGGAGAAACAAAGCATGGCACAGGTGGTACCACCCAAACAATCACTGGGCAAGCTCATGTGTGCAGAAGTCAATTAGTCTAAACTGCCTACCTTTCACTGAACTGAAGGACACAACCTGCCTAGGTTTGTAATCAATCAATCAATCAATCAATCCATGCAACACGCAGTCATTGAATGGAATTAATGACACCAGGTCATCGTAACCTACTGATGGCCTTGACATTTTCTTCGGATATTTATATGTTTACATGTCTTTAAAGATGCCACACTCTTTAAGGGTGCACTTAGTTTATCACACTACTGACACTCCTACAACTCCATTACTGAAAGTGAAATGTTTGATTACATCATACAGATGTCCATCCCTTTGGTGAAGTGAGCCAGAGGCACAAGCAGGAACCAACCCAGGACGGGATAACAGGGCACCACAGGGCACACATGTGCCCATCTCTGTCCTGAGCCAGCTTAGTAGCAACGGTCGACTAGAAATACACAGGGACGAGACCGGAATAAGACAGTGACAAGAGCACAGACTGAGCCCTGGAAGCAGGAGCGATCCGGTGGGGCCTCCTTCCACACAAATTGCCCTGTAAACCGATACACCTACTTTATGTTACATTTATGGGTGGCACAGAGGTTAGCGCTTCTGCCTCACGGAACAAGCGTCCAACTTTTAAATCCCTCAGTCAGTCAGTCATTAGCCTGGTGCGGTTTGCATGTTCTGTCTTGTGTTGGTGTCAAGTTTTCATTTGAGTCATTCTGGTGTGTATTTAATGGGGGTTTGCTGTTTGTCATAATATAAAAATGTTTTTGATTTGTCAAGATGCTGTGAAAGGCCATATTTCTCCCTGGAAATTATCTATGATATAGTGCCTTTTCTAAGTGCCTCTATCTATCTATCTATCTATCTATCTATCTATCTATCTATCTATCT